>WAAE01008117.1:249-14164 GCA_013400495.1 Nicator chloris
AGAGAAAAAAAAAATCAATCTAAAGGCTATGAATGAAAAAGTTTATTAGTTTGTATAAATGCAACAACAGATAAGAAATCTCTGTTGCGAGATAAAGTGATTGAAAATGAAAAAGAAATATGCAAGCCAGGTTGTAATGGGAAAATCTTCATTAAAATAGTTAGAGCATGAAGAATCAGGGTTTCTACTTAAAAAATGTATGCATTTAATTTCTAAGTCATACTCTTAAATATAAAGAAACTTTATAAAAAATTTCACTATTCACTTTATAGCTCTCTGTTTAAAGATAAAGATTATGTTGTAAACCCTATATCCAGATATTTGCAAAAAAAACAATAGATAAAGAAAATATGGTGAAAGATGATATATTTTTCTTCTTACCATTGACTATTTTGTGGGAAAAGATGTCATAAGTGTTGTGTTTCTTTTAGTTATTTATTTAGAATGGTTTAAGAAAATTCATTTGATGTACACTTTCATTTATGAAAAGTAGTTCTCTACTAATCCTCCAAATTGAGTGTTTGTACACTCGATTTACTTATTAACTTTATATTAAAGAATAAAATGTTATATCACAGTGCCAGCAAGACAGATGGATTTGGTAGTTCATGAGAAAATAGAATATATTTTAGGGTGTCCTAAATTTCCCAGCTGAAATTCTAGGGAAAAAAAACCTTATTAAAAACTTTCTAATTTGGTGTAAAAGAACAGTAAGATTAAAGTCTTTAGTTCTAAAGTCTTACTTGGGTATTATTTTAAAATAAACCCCAGAAAGATGGATTTATATTCACCAAAAATACACATAATTCTATGTTTAAACTTCAGTCATATAATTCTGCAATCATTAAACTACAGCAGAACTAATCATGAGCTGAAAATGATGCAAGGAATTAAGCACCTCAGTGAATCTGGCTTTAGGAAAGAGATATCTCTTTTTTAGAATTATAGTCTCCTTTTAAAGTTTTAAATCAACTTCTCTACAGTTTATTTTAAAATAACTGTTCAGGTAAAACTTTTTTTTCTTCTCAGAAATCAACAAAATATTCTTATGAATTCCTTATTTTAATGACTTTTTCTTTTTTTTTACATTCAGCCCTAACTCTTTTTTTTTGTTTTCACACATTTAATTTGAAATGCCATTGAAATGCTGAACCATGTTTATGTGCACAAAAATTTGTATTAGTCTTGCTACTTGTGTTGATTTCTATCTAATTTTGGGATTTTTTGTTCATTCAGAAAGTCCATCTCTTAAATGTTTGACTATGTGACTAAAAAAGACATGAGCCAAAATGAAATTAACACCTGAACAAATTCCTCCAGATCATGGCAGTGAGTCAGTAAACCTAATGAGGCTTCAAAGTAAATTGGTAAACATTTACATTGTACAAGACACACCTATAAGTATCAAGGCACCAACTCATTAGAACCATATAAAATTGAGTTCAAATCTTATTAACTCCTTGGCAGGTGCCACATCTAATGTCTCTACTCCTGCCAAAACATGCACAGAAAAAACACTTGGGTTTGGACCATAAAAAACATCAAATACTACACTTAATCCATTATTATTGCAATTAATGAAAAAATTAAATGGATCAAGATGCACAGTAATGACAGTAAAAATATTTTATGAGATGTTAGTGATGACATCCATTTGGCGGTAGCAAAGTAGAGATTTTGGGGAAAATAAAGGTAAGAGATCTTCCAAGAAAACTGATATTAAAACATTTACATTCCATACTCTTAAAAAGAAATCAGAAAGTACCTAGAAGAATCGGCAGGAAATAGCAATTTGTTTTATCAAATATGATTAGGAGTAAATTGCTTTTTTCCATGACAAAGAATTTTATAAATATTACATTTCCTAGGTTAGCACTTGGTGAGCATTGTTTTTTATCTTGCACTAGTGAACATTCTCAATTTGATCAAATATACTACCAGTAATGCCTTCAAAGTATCTTGATCTTGAAAAATTAGAAATGCCAAGGCAGTAGGGTTCTACAGTCAGTTGTAGAACAAACCCAGCAGTGAAACTAATCTCAAATGTGGGCTAGATTTATTTAGCCATCTGCTTAAAGTACTGATTTTCACTTTAAGAAACTATGTGTGTGTGTGTGTGTGTGTGTGTGTGTGTTTAAGAAAACTGTGGAAAATTCATAGATTTTTTTTGATTCAGGGATTTTATTTACTTATTTATTTACATTAAACCAGGATTTATTGCATATTTAACTAGATAAAAGATTTGGTGTTATTGTCTGGATAGAAAGTGTTGAGTTTCACATAGCTCTAAGCAGTTGTGTAATTTTCTTCTAGTGTAAAAATATTCTATGGAAAATTGTGTACACTGTAAAAAAAAAACCTGCTGAAGTTAATCCCTGCCCCAAATGAAAAATGCTCTTTGGTACCCCCTACAGTGAAAGTTGAAAATATTCAAAGGAAAATCTAATTTATCCTCTGTCAACAAAACATGACATCACATATTACAGACCAAATACTTCAAAAGAGCGCAGTTCAAAAGTTTCAGAGATCCCTCTGCTGATTGCACTGGGTTTTGCATTGGGCCCCTTGTATGGCTCATCCTGGTGTGGATGCTCTACTGTGGGCTATATATGACACTGTCAGATTTACTCACGCAATTTCGAGCTACTCAGTGGCAGTGCAGGTGAAAGCACTTCAGAACAGAAACAGAAAGCAATCCTGTAATTGATTGAATACATTATATGGGTGACAGGCCCAAGCAAAAGTGATTTTGTTTGTGTCATTGTGTTTCCTTTTCACCAGTTTTCACATTGATATTTACACTGGAGGGTTTTTATAAATATAGATATATGAAATATACATAGTATATCAAAACCATACATAATTATACAATGAAATATATACAGCATATTGCATGCTACTTATATTCTATATATATATAAATGTGACTAAACTGTTGACATTTTAATGAAGTAGATTTTTTAATTACACATTTATTCTGCTTTAGTTATGTTTTTTACGCACTGCTACACTGCCTTAAACTTTGCAGTAAGGGGGTTCTTTTTATATAAGATCAGCACAGTAACTTTTATCTAACTGATGTAACTACCAGTTGAATTAATTTTGGTTTTGCAGGGAAATAATCGAAGGTGCTAGATTAATAACTTTGGACTAGTATAGTAAAAACATAAAATCCTCATTAACAACCTGATAAAGAGCAGACTAGATAACTGGAAAATGAGGTGGAACGAAATCTAACTCAACTGACAAACAAATTGTTGTGAGCAGTAGCACAAAGTCTAGCTGGAGGCTGGTCACTAATTATGTATTTTAGGGGTTGATATTGGGGCAAATATACTGCTTAAATTTTCATTAGCAACCAGGATGCTGGGATAGTGAGTACTCAGAAAATCTGCAGAGAACACAAAACTGAGAGGGGTGATTGATAATGCCACATGGTTATGCTGCTATTCAGAAGGACATGGTCAGGCTGATGGGACATGGGAGCAGATGGGAGCCTTATTAAATTCAACAAAGCAAAAACGAAAGTCCTACACCATGGATGAATAACCCTATGGCTGGAAAGCAGCTCTTAAAAGGACTTGGGGTCGCCATGGACCATTTACTAGAAATACATAAAAGAAGGCCAACAGCATCCTGAGCGTCTTTAGGAGGATGAATGTCACAAGAAGGTGGAGGGAGGTGATCCTTCCTGTTTCCTGAGCTCTGATCAGCCCAGCAGTGTGTCCAGTTCTGGGTCCCTCTGTGCAAGAAAGATGTGTTCATACCTGAGCAAGTCCAGGAAAGGTCCATGATTATGAAAAGGGTTTGGAGCATCCGTCATCTGAGAAATGATTGAAAAGGTTGGAAACTTTTAGTCGGAAGACTTGGGGGTACCACATCAGTGTGTACAAATTCCTTAGCAGGAAGGATGCCAGACACTGAAAGAGGCTGTTCAGAGAGGCCTGCTCTCTTTCCGTGGAGATGTTAAAAGATCCAATATGAGCAACCTGCTCTAGGTCACTCTGTTTTGCCTAGGAGAGCTGTGATGGGAGATCTCCTGTGAAGCCTTCCAACCCCAACCGTCCTGTGATTCTGTGGACCTAAATAAACAGATATAGTTTGAAGTGAGCCTTGGTGATTTGTGTGTGGATTCTTGAACCAGAAGATCACTGAAATAATTAATTTTATTTGCCTATTTTCTACTACATATAATCTCTCTACTTCAACATCTAAACTCTCTGGGTCAACAACAATTATGTTTTAGCTGTTTGAAAAGAGTACCAAATGAAGACAAGGTAAAATGTTTTATGAAAGAATTGCCATTTTGACTCTAGCACTGCTCTTGATCCCAGGCATGTCTGCAGTCACAAAAGTGGCATTACAGCACTCAGAACAAATCAGATGAAGGCTTGTTTTCTCTCTCCCCAGCTCTTCCTATGATACAGACAGCACAAAAAAAAACCCCAAAAACAACAAAACAAAAACAAACAAAAAAAATTTACAGTGTATCTGCTTTCTTATGGGATTTAATTGTTTAAATACTGACTGTTAGTTACTCAAGGTGCTGGCGCTGTGGCTGTGCCGGCGCTGCCCGGGCCGGCCCCAGGCGGTGCCCGCGGCTGCCGCGGCCCCAGCGCAGGGCACGGCTGAGCCCCTCGGCCACGGGCGGGCGGGCGAGAGCCCCGGGGAAAGCCCGGCCAAGGGAGGGCAAAACGCTGCCCGGCAGCCGGGGCTGAGCCGGGGGAACCCAGCCACAAACAGCCCTGCCAGCCCCGAGGGGACAGTGGGGGCAGGGACGGGGACAGGAGGGACCCGGCAGGGACGGCCCTGAGGCCTGGGAGACACCCCGGTGGGGCAGGGCTTGCCCGGCGGCCATTGGGAAAGCCCCCGGGAAACACCTGGGAAAAATATGAGGAGAAAGGAGCGTCAGAGAGGAGGTGCTATGGACTGACCGCAGCCTCCATCCCCCATCCGTCTGCTCCAGCTTGCTCAGGCTCAAGGAGGGGAGAGAAGTCAGAGATGAAGTTGAGCCTGGAAAAAGAGATGGGGAATATAGGAAAAGCATTTTAGTTCACATCGGGTTTTCACCATTCAGCTTTATTTTAAATTGACGATAAGTTAAATTAATAATCATAAGCCTGGGGTTTTTTGGCCATGACAATAACTGCTAAGTGATCTCCCTGTTTTTACCTTGACCCAGGAGTTTTTTTTCAGTATGAAATTCTCCCCCTGCCTGTTGAGAAGGAGTGACACAGCAGCTGTCTTGGAGTCTGGCTACAGCCAATATCAACCCACAACAAACATTAAAATTACATCTTGACTGTGCAGATAGGAAGGTTTGGCTGGGGTAGAGTTAATTTTCTTCACAGCATCTGGTATGAGGCTGTGTCTTGGATTTGTGCTGAACACGGGGTTGATAATACAGAGATGTGTTTGTTATTGCTGAGCAGGGTTTGCCCAGAGCCAAGGCCTTTTCTGCTTGTCACACTGCCGTGCTGGTGAGGAGACTGGGCATGCTTGGGAGGCTGGGAGGAGACACAGCCAGGACAGGTGACCCAAACTGACCACAGGGATATTTCAGACCATATGGCATCTTGCTCTGTAACTAAAGTGAGGGAAATAACAAGGGCGGGGAGGACTTTTGGAGTGATGGCATTTGTCTTCCCAAGTTACTCTCACATGTAAAGCCCTGCTCTCCTGGAGGTGGCTGAGCACCTGCCTGCCCTTGGGAAGAAGTGAACTGCTCTGCTTTGTGTGCATGCACAGCTTTTTCTTTCCTATTAAACTGCTCAACCAGCATCAAGGTAACAAAGGAGTGGATCTTCCTATTTCATTTTCATCCCTTAACAAATCAGATCAGCAAATTGTGTTGTGAAAATTAAGAAATATCAGTCCAAAATTCTTTGGTACAGCTTTGCTTGAAAAGATCATCTTTATTCCCCAAAGAATTTTTCAGCAGAGAACACATATGTAAAAGTTAATCTACATCTTAACCTCAGAACTTGGATGTCTTAGTCTAATCTGCCAGCAGAGGCAGATAACAGAAGCATAACAGAGTTTACACCGAAGCATCTGAAGACCATGTCTGGTTCGGGGATAGTCCCCACCAGCAGAAATGGTGAACTTCAAATATGGGTAGAAACAGAAAAACAAAATAGCCTGAAGTCTTTCAATACTTCAATAAAACTTGAGTCCCAGGTGAGTGTTCTCATCTCACTAAAGAACAAGCAGATTTATTTAAACTTCTTGTTTTTAGTAAAGGAAACCTTCTGAAAGAGACCATAATATAACAATAGCTGGTAAATAGTTAGTGAATGCCTTAAAATGGAGATAGGAGACATATAATACATGCCTTGTAATGATACTTCTTGAAAGTTTGGGAGCACATTAATTTTTGAAAGAAGTCTAAAAAGAGCAGCATTTTATATTTTTTATATTTAGAAATATAAAGATATAAAATATGATTAAAACTAAAAAAAATACAGTTTGAAGTTTAAAAGGTTTTTGTGGGTTCTTTTCTGTCCTCTAGGTCCAGAGTTTAACATTTCCTGGTTCCTGAGAAATCATGCAAAACTTTCTCTTGCTTTCAAAGTTTACTTCCTCTGTGATTAAGCAATCTATTGACTCAAATATGTGAGACTGAACAAAGGACAATTGGTTTTAGCAACTGTAATTTATCCATTGGCCATCTTTATCCAGCAGTGGTCACTGTGAACTGTTGATTGAATTTCATTTATACCAAGTTAAAAGATTTTCTGTTGCAAAATCTTTTTACAAACATGAAAACAGACTAGGAAAGACTGTTAGGGATTTTTTAGTAGTTTTGGGGGTTTTTGTGTCTTTTTTCTTCTTAAATGTGCTTATGCAGTTATTTAGAAAGACAGAATTTGATGGTTTCCATAGTAACATTTTGGGACAGTCAGCCAAGCAGGAAGGCCTTGTTCACTCACCTATGCTTTTAACACAATTCTACCCTCCAAATCACTGGTACAGAATATATACAGACACAGACATATGAAATGAAGATAAATATGTTTGAAAAGAAGTAAAACAAACCCACAAATAAACCAAGGCAAAACCAAAGCAATAAAACCCAAGCTCAACCAACGCTAACAGAGGGAGATACAGATGATAGGTACCCTGTTGGGGAAACAATGTCAAGTAAGCTGAATTATTTCTAAGTGATACATATTCACCCATCATTTAATAATTGAAAACTGGAAGTATTTCCTTTTCATTTCATGATTATTGATAACATCTAGACTCACCCTCAGGGAAAAAACAGATGCAAAGAAAATGTTGATCTTAATCAGCATGTAAGTGTTTGCTTTTGGGTTTATAACTTCATGTTAACACTGGGCAGAAGCTAGCTAGAGCTTCTGTACTTGTGGCTTTTTCAATGTCTTGCTTTCACATGTCTGCTTGTAGCAGAAACTAGAAGCTAATATTTCAGGCAGATTCCTTTCCCTCCTCCAGCTCCCAGACATCAAACAGAACTTTTAATGCTGATATCAGACTTGCTTCTGAGACTTCCAAATTGATTGCAGACATCCAAAATATTTTGGGGTGGGCTTATTACCTCTGTAGAAACAAAAGCATCTCCAGTTTTACAGCTTCATTTGCAATTCTTTGAACGATAAACAAGCCTAAAAATAAGAAATAAAAACAGTGAATTTATTTTGATGTAAAGAGAGGTTACACTGTTTTTTATTAATTGGAAAAAAAAGTGACAAAATGAAGTCAGAACAAAATGAGGTATTTCATGGACAATTGTACAGTGCCCATCTCTAAAGTAGCTTTGTATTAGATTTTACTTTTGTTGTTACCTTTAGATAGTTATTCTAATAACTTGTTAGCATATAATAATGAGTTAATTGAATAATAACTGATTCAATAACCTTTTTAAATCCTAGGAAGAAAATACTGAGACTAGAAAGGAAAGGCTGAAATGGAAGGCAATATGTTTTAAAAAGAATTTGAGATATGGAAAAACCCCCATATAAATATATTTGCTGATACATTTGAAAAATTGCAGCATAAATCAAATTTCCAGAAATAAAAATTAAACAAAACGGCACCCCTCTGCTTTGGAAAGTACATTGCTGTTCATATGGTCTTTCTCCATAATAGATTTGAAAGTTGCACTATATTTTGTAAGGTTCTCCTTTGGAAAAGAAAGGTAGAATGTTTTAAAAGTTTGTCGGATTTCTAACTTGAGTTCTGCATTGCTCATCCAAACATAGTTTTTAATTTTTTTTGATTTCACAACAGTAAGATTTCATTCAATTCTTCAGTTCTGTAGGCTTATACCATCCACCTACTGAACTGTGAATTTCTATTTTTAGAGTGGACTCCTTTATGGGATACAATAAAGAGAACTTATGATATTTACTTTCTTTTTTCATACTATTTGGCACAAAATAAAAATATCAGGATATGTCCAAAATAACAGGTTTTATTCATTCATCACTGGTATAATTTTTTTTTTATCTCATGCACATACACATTGCACCAAATCTAAACCTGCTCATACTGCATTGCTTCAAAGAACATATTTTTGAAGAGCTACAATCACACTTAAATTGCATCTTAGCAGATTACTGTAGAACATGAAGAGTGCTCAATCACCTCATAAACTCATACTCCAGCTGTAGGGTGAACACATCTCTCAGTACTTTTCTAAACTTAGTTCCACTTGGATCCACAAAACCAAAAGTATTGTGTGACTAAGAATAATTTATTTGTATCTCAGAGATGATTATCCTTGTAAGAAAGAAAAAAAAATAGAAAAAAAAAAGGAAAGAAAAAAAAGAAAAGGTGAGAAAATATGCAAGGAAGCTTTCAGTCTGGCCACAAAACTTTTATGAACTATTGACTGTGCACTAAGTTTTCAGGTGAAACTTGTTAAGTCTGAGTGCCTTGGGCCAACTAATTTTCAACAGATTCTCTAGAAAATGTTCATAATTATATTTAGAGGTAATGGCTCAAAGATTACTTACTTATTTTCTTCATAAATATGAACATTATGCCTATGCAGTGAATTAGAGGACAAGTTTTTCCCTATCAGAAAATTTTCTAAAGTACCATGGACAGAGACAGTATTTGCCAGTATTTAAATTTTCATTGCTCAATAAATAATTTTATTAAAAAAATTCTTATAACATTTAAAATACTTTATCTTTTAATTTATCTTTTATCCAAACACTGTAGTTGTAGGCAGTACTATGTACTGTATTATTACCATACAATAGGCAATATATTCCCCCTCTGTATATAAATAGATAAGGAGGGAGACATATTCAGCAACACAAAACCTCAGGATTAACTGTCAAGATTCATTACCTACTGCTGATAAAGTTCACCCTTCAAGAGAAGTTTCATTGCTCCTTGACTGCATATTTTTAAACAATCAAACAGGTCTTCACAGCTGACGATGGTCAAAAAACAAAACTGCAATAAGCTTCCAGTCCAAGAAGAATACACATAGTCAGAACTTAAAATAAATCTGCATGGTCTTTTTTAGACAATTCCTATATTTTTTTTCTGTTAATAATTGTCATGAGCTACTAGAACATTATCTGGGATAAGCACTTTTGCACCAGGTCTTTGGATGTATTTACATGTCTTCTAACCAATTCTAAAACATTTTGCAATGATAAATTTCTGACTTCTTTCTGGAAATATTAGAAAATATGTTGATGAAGGAGTTCAAAATGTTCTTAAACAGTACTAAACCCAAGTGAATAGAGAATATCACCTAACCAAAAAAAACCTTATTACATTTCAGAGAAGGGAGCTGTAAAACTCCTTCCTGTGAATTTCTAGAGACATGAAGACGAGTAAGATTGTTGCTATTCAGCCAAATTTTAGACAGAATTAATTTATCTCAGCAGATAAAAGCCTGAATTTACAGTATTTTTGTAAGAAAACCTTTGCCATCTCATGAACTACCCATCTCACTTATCCTTTTCCCTTTTTTTTTAAATTTAAAATAATTTTACTTTTTTTCTGAGTTCCTTTTCTGACCTGCTTGCTTATAATTACAAACTCTGTAGCCCCTTCTAGAAACAGAGACAAAAAGGGACTTCTGTACCTTGTAACTCTTGATTTCAAATTACTTCTTACTTGCACTGATTTGGCAAAAGTTTGGTCTGAGGATTTATGGTCCAAAAGAGGGAGCAAATAGCCTTTGCTGGGTTTTACTGGGATAGAGTTAATTTTCTTCACACAAAAATTTTCTATTTTCTAATTTTCTGTTGTCTTGCAATATTTTGGACTTGTGCTGAAAACAATGTTGGTAACACATGGATGCTTTAATTGGAGCAGTGATTGCATAAATTGAAGGCCTTTTCTTCTTCTCAAACCATCCCACCAGGAAGTAAGCTAGGGGTCCACAATAAGTTGTGAGGAGATGCAGCTGGGACAGCTGACCCCAATGACCAAAGGGACATTCCATACACTGTGGCATCATGTTCAGTATACAAAGAGGGGGAAAAGGAAGAAAGGGGATGTTCAAAGTGATTCCATTTGTCTTCCAAAGTAACCATGATGCATGATGGAGCCTGAGTTTCCTGGAGATGGCTGCACACCTACCTGCCCGTGGGAAGTGGTGAATGAATCCTCTAGTTTGCTTTGCTTTCCTTATTTAATTGATTGTATCTCAGCCTATGTGTTCTCTCACTTTTACCCTTTTTATTTTTTTCCCTGTCCCACCAAGAGAGTGTGAACAAGCGACTGTGTGGTACTCAGTTAGGGGTTAAACCATGGCAAGAAACTTTAACAAGATTCTCAAGCACAAAAAGGATGTAAATGTGAAGTACTGAAAGATTCTTCAGAGTTCTACTCTGAAGAGCAGGATACTATACCAAGAACAGTACAGTAAAATTCATCCCCCTCCAAAATAAACTCCAACTCCCAAACAGAAGATACTATTGGAAAATGTTCTCCTAAAATAAGTAATAGAACCTTGGAACATTTAAAGCCTCGTTGCAGAGAGCAATGTGCACTGAGGAGGTCTCTACTACAGCTAATATATATGCAAGCACAACTTCTAAGCTGTCTGGCATACATTTTAATAAGGAACTAGTTGCTGTGAGTAACTGTGCTTTTTAAGCATTTTCTTTACATTCAAAAAGAGAATTCCTTGGGACCCTGCGATTAGTACACTGAAAATTGTTTACTAACACTAATATGGTTATGGAGAGCAAATATGTTTCTTTTGCAAATCAATATATATATCTTTATTTTTGCTTGTCCATTCTCAAGTACTGGCCAGAATTTTGTACAAGAATAAGATTATTGGTAGAAAATTAGTCTTTCTTTACATTATCTGAAATAAGTAGCTGAAGAAGGCTTTACTACAATAAATCTCATCTGTTTACTGAAGTAATCAGAATTTTATCCTCTTTTCAGTGGAAGGGCAGCCTGCCTTTTAAAATAAACACTGCTATGAAATCACTGAAATCACATTGATTTATATGAGACAACTCATGTGCTTAAGTGAATTAGGTATCATCTATGTATGGCATCTTCCAGACACCTATTGAGTTGGGAACAATTTCAGCTGGACTTGTTTTAAGCCCCTGGTTAAGAAATTTTCTTTTAACTAAGGAAATTTTATATTTCCACTTAGTTTATTAAGAAAGGCTGTTTCTCAGGAAGCATGAAAACCAAAACATTTTTTTGTGCTTCTCACATCATGGACATGCTTGTATTTCTGTAGTTAATGGCAATTACCAAACTGATTCTGTTTTCAGAACAGTTTTAGAATTTTGAACTTTGCTATTTTACATACAGATTTTTTATTTGTGTTTTGATCCAACTCTTTCCTCAGTGGAAGGAAACATTCGTGTCATTACTGGATCCTTCTCTTCCTTCACAACTAGACCCTCATGGTTATGATCCTGTCCTGGACTTTAAAGGATGTAGTTAGAATATACTTAGAGACATGGACATTTAAATGCTTTTCTTATTTCCTAGAAAAAATTCCCTAACAACTACACTATTTTATAAAAGTTAAGAATCACATGCTTCTCTAATAGTGCCTAAAAGTTAAGACAGATTTAAAATATTTTTATGAGGAAATAAAACATGTCAGTTTATGCTAGAGGTGATTTATTAGCACCAAATATACACTGAGCCCCACAACAGAGGAAAAATTTGATGGAATAAGTATTTTGTATCTCAGTGATGTATAAAACTGATGTGAATATCAAGCATTTTAGTATTGTTCAGGCTGTGACTGTTCTGAGCATATTTCTGAACCAGTATTAGATGTTCTCTGAAAAAAAGAACTTATCTCTGACAAAAAAAAATTGTATTGAAATAAAGAGTTTGTGGGGTCATAGTTTGAATATCAAGTACTTGAATCATGTCTCAATCTCACTTTAAGCACTAAAAATCTTTACAAACAGTAGAAACTACCTCAGTCCAGTCATAGTTCATAATTTAATTATTTAAATTTTTCCTGTCTTTTAGGGGGCCTTAGATTTGACTTTTTAGTTACAGCCACACTGCTGGTCTTCTAATTGGGGCATATTGTCTGAAGTAGGGAGTGAAGGTCTATTTTAATTATATTGAAAAGATTATAAAAATTCTGTTTCTTTTTCCATAGTAAATGCACTGAGAAGCTAATTAAAATGAAAATAATCTGTTTTCAGGATAAAATAGAGAATGTCTTGTGAACCAAAAACATAATTTAGTTAAAATGCAGATTACAAGGGCATGATTTTAAAGATATCATGCTTTTTATTTCTAGACACCAAAGGTAGAGATTAGATCATATTGAATTGCATAGAAAATGTTACAGTGTTCAGTGCTTTCTCCTGTGTTCAGTCTTTTAATCTGCTCTTAGCCTTAAAGATAGTAATAATGAGAAATGTGATAATCATAAAACTTACTGTTTAAAAATTATACCTTCTTATTCAGTGCACTGCTTCTGGGATTATATCTACTTATTTTAATGACAAAAATAAGCTTTTACTGCTTTTTACTCTCTTTATCACTGAAAAGTTAGAACAGAAAAGAGAAATTTAATCTTGTTCTATAATGCTTATCATAAAAATTTTAAACTGAACTTTAGCAGCAAGATTTGCTTAGCTAGTTGCTGTACTCACATCAGGAATGGAGAGAAACATGATACTTGTAAAGTTGACTAAATTGTTTATAGAACTAAAGTCAATCAGGGACTTTTTTTATTAAAATACAACTCAGGAAATACTAAGTATCTTCAGATTCTTCCAAATCTACTCCACATGTATCACAGAAGAGTATTTTTCACAACCCTGTGTACCTTAAGAATGTAAAGCAAAATCTTTCATGATTTGAAGATGAAGTGACAGTCAGCAAAAAATCCATGCTGTATAGAAGGCTACTGAATAATGTTAAGAAAATAATTAACAAAACAGAATTCATCTGGTACATTTTGCACTTGAATCTGAAAGCTTCTGAAAACTTAAAGCACCCTTTTCCTCTCCAGTGAAATGTGTCATTGGTCATGAAAGAAGGCAAAAAAAAAGCAATGAATAAAAATCTGTTCCTTTAGGCAGAATATAAAAATCTTGGAATATGTCATATAATTCCCTTTTTAGAAGGGACTTAATATAGGTAGTGATTATTTTTTTCAAATGTTTTGGAATATTTACAAAACCAACCATTTTAATGTAAAAATATTACATTGGTCAGCATTTAGTCTTGTGCTACATCTCAAGGAACTCAGCTAGGAGTATTTTACCTCTATAAGCATAAGCTTGTAAGTTTACTACGAAAATAGCCAGTTACTTATCTACATTACTTTTACTTACTGAATTTGAGGCAAATATAATACTGAAAAGCCTTAATTTCTTATTACTCAGAAATATTTCAACAGCTTTTATTATTTCTCTATCTCTCCATCTTTTTATCTCCCTATCTCTCTATATCTCTATATCTCTAT
>WAAE01008119.1:0-13529 GCA_013400495.1 Nicator chloris
AGATTGGATATTAAAAAAAAAATTCTTCACAGAAGGCATTGTCAAGCAGGAACAGGCTACCCAGGGGAGTGGTGGGTTCACCACCCCTGGAGGCATTTAAAAGATGTGCAGATGTGACTCTCAGGGACATGGTTCAGTGGTGGGCTTGGCAGTGCTGGGTTAGCAATTAGACTTGATAAAAAAAGTCTTTTCCAACCTAAATGTTTCTATGATTCTAAGGACATGCCCTTCTCTGTTGAACAGCTAGCACTTTGCTATTAAGGAACCCTCTACAGGAGACTGTCAGCAAATAGAGGTATCAAGTACTTTATTTAATAGGCACTAAATTGTGAGAAGTACTTATCCATTCATTTCTCCAGGTAAGCTGCAGTGGGGGAAAAAATGAAAGGTGATTTTTTTTATATTTTTGTGCACAAATATAGACATTTCTTTCCACTGTGATGCATGCAGAAAACTATACTCCTGTGATACTTAGTTTGGCTTCCTATATGCTTCCAGAAATCATAACTGCTCTTAAATAGGAATGAACGAAGTATTAGCCTTCCTTTACTCAAATCTCTAACTTTCATTATGGCTGGTCTCTGAATTGCAGTCTCTTTCTCAGTTGGGGGGCTTTATATTGTACTTAATTATACAATATCTAGTGTGAAGCTCTTTTCCGGTCGTCCTCTTCCATGACGCAGATGATAATCTTAAAACAATGTCACGTCATATGTGCAAAAATATAAGTTTAAAGTCAATTTGTACTGACACTTTCCCACTTGTTCTATGAGATCAAATATAAATTCAGAGTCTGATCTTTGCTTTAGAAAAAATTTCACTTTAAATTTGCAGAAACAGCCATGCAGTAGATGACCTTAACTTTCTGACTGCACATTACAGAGATTACTGAGGTCAGGTACACTCTTGGAATAAGATGTGCCCCTGCATGCAGGACTCTTCATTATTAATATTAATATAAAAATATTCATGCAAATTATAAAATGGAGTCATACAGAGCATATATTGCAGGAACTGATTATAGATATTCAGCAGCATGTGGTGCTCCCTGTGAGACACTAGGTGAAATATTTAATAAACTAATTTCTGTGAAACTACAGATCATCTCATGAACAACACAGTATATTATCTACCACTGCCAAGAGGAAGTGCCTGCTCCTGTACAGGTGCTCTCAAGATGGGGAAGAGTGTGTGAGGTTAGTGATGGTGAAATGGGGAAGAACCTGAGGGAGCTGAGTCCCTGGGATTAATTTAGAGGAGCAAGTAAAAAGGAGGTGGTAGAGTCCTTTACTGTACGGCTAGGTGAGGGGGATGCCCTGAGGAGCCACCAGATAGGAATTCCCTGTGGTATTTGGTTTTATCTAGCTCAATTCTTCTGCCTACAGTCTGTTGCACACCATTCCCTCACTGCTGGGATCCAATTGAACAAAGAAGAGAGCAACCCTACTGTCGTACCCTGTTAACATATTTGAAGAACTTCCTGCAGCTTTTTTTTTTTTTTATAAAGCAAAATATCAAAATACATGTCATGACAATCTCGGAAATATTAATTGATCACACCATATTTTTACATTGTGAAAGCAATTTCTTAAATCTAGAACAATTACATTTGCATTGAAAACACTAATGGTAATTTATTTGTTTTAGGGGGGAAATAGGTTTAGACAAATCATTTTGCCTTGTGGCCAAAGAGAACAAATGGTCTCCATCATTTTTAAGCAGAAATTGAGCATTCAGTCTCTACTCACAAATGATATTTTCAAAGCTCTACCCCCACCCTTAGGTTATCTCTTTCTTCCAGTGTGGTGTGCAAACATAGACGCAGTGATCACCTGAGGTCTCTTATAGTGAAATAATTAACTCCTGGGTGTCACAGGTTCTTCATGCTTGCCAAGAAGACCTCTGCTTTTTTTTTTTTTTTTTTTTTTTTTTTTTTTTTTACAGTAGCTTTGTTGACTCAGATCACTGGGAATGTGATGAAAAAAGAAAGAGATTAAGGTAATGTATTTTATTTTACACTGCAAGGGACTGGGAACATAACTGGAGTCAGTTATGTCTCAGATGAGGTGCAGTAATTCCCCACCAAGAAACAGCAACTACCCAAACTGTTCTAACTGAACTGTTCATAACTCACAGTATTCTGCTGAATAAATGGCTTATTTTGCGTTCAGCTGTTGCCTTAAGATTCTCCCCCTTCTCTTTCGTAAAAGCATTCACCAGGTCAGTTATTCCTTTATTTATATTTGTGCATTTATTATTTGTGCTTTCCTTAACTGAAGTTTTCTTGCTGATATCAGGCTATTTCTCCAAATTACCAGGATAATTTTAGCTTCAAATTTTATAATTTATAATGTTTTCAGTCCTATCCAAGCTGGCAAAATCCAGAAATTTTGTTAAGTATAGTCTATGCTTCTGACTCATTATTAAATGAAAAAAGTAAAGAAATGGGCCTGTATAATGATTCCATCTGAAAGAACTTGTCTAGGTAAAGGCACTGATAACTGTGATTATCTGTGATTTATTCTGGTCCATGTGTCCCCAGTTTAGGGGAAGTAACATATAACAACATTAAAACTTCTACTATCATCAAGCTACATATATTGCTTCTCCCTTAAACACTCAACCACTTACTCTGCTGACACAGGAAATCATGCTGAATTGATATAAATTATTCTTGAAAAATCTGTTTGTTTTTCTTTCATTCCTTTATCCTCTCACTACTTGTATTGTTAATTGTTTGGCTTAATATCTTTCTGATTATCAACATTAGACGAAAGCATTTGCAAATGTCAGGCTTTCCATAAAAATTATGTCTCTTTTTTATTTTAGAGAATCTTCTTCAGGGTTGTGAAACAGAATGTCATGACTGTTCTCACTAAGTTACCTCATATTATTAGATTTTCCACCATCAGTTTCCACCAGTGTCAACATCATCATTTTTAGAAAATTGGAGATTGTACAACTATCTCTTTTGAAAGTTTTAAGAGCTAGAAGTATAGAACTACTGATTTAAAGGCTTAATACAGACAAATCTACTTGCCTAGTTACCTTCCCACTTGGATCATTTTCCTCCTCCTTTCTCGACTACTGTTATACTTTCCATGAGTTTTCCTTCCTCAGTGCTTTGCCTTTAAGATGCTATAAATACAGTGCAATGCTTCAGAGGATGGTCTCCTTGCTGCCGCTGTAAGAGGAGGAAAAACTTGTTTGACAAATGAGCCTTCCAAGCTGAGACACGCACAGTTTAAACTGACACTGTTTGCCTTCCTGTCATCAAGGATAACAGAGGTAAACTTTGGAAATCAGTTAGTTTCTCTTGCTTTAAAGCAAGTCATGAGAACTCGTGGAGGTTACAGATACTGGAAAATATCTGTAATTCCTGGATATTACTGTAGTTCTAATTTAGGAAGCACGAAGAGTCGAGTTAATGTGGTTTGTTTATACCGGACGTCACAACACTGTTATTGTTATTCATCACTTGGCACAAAGGGAACTTGGAGCATTTCCAGGCAATCTACAAACTGGAGCAATTTCACAAAACACTTGAGACAGCTGAAGAGGGAACATCAGAAATGGAGCTTTATCTAGCTCAGACACCAGGATTCACTCCCAGGTTTTAACTTAGGGAGGCCTCAGATCTGTGATGAATTTAGCTCCAAAAGGAGCTACCTATGCTGCAGGAGCAATTGCATACTCCAGTCAGGATGCTCCTCCACAAGGATGCAGGTCTTCAACACGTTCTATGTGATGTCTGCCAGCCTTGTGTTAGTCTTGAATACCCCAAGGACATCTCAGATTGTGTCAGGCCCTCAGGTTGAGAAAAGTATACCAATTATCTGGAAGGTATTTGAGTCACAAAATCCACTGATTAAAAATATATTGTAAACATGGAGGGAGTTTTTCTCAGGATGCAGATGAGAACATAGAACACCAGAATGATTACAAACTTTTCCAAAACTCGGGAATATCCTGTGGCCTTATTTCTGATGTAAATTTGACAACAAAATTAAAGACAAACTCACTGTCACCCAGCTAAAAAATATTTTAAAATTCTGCCCCTTATTTTATCCCTAGCAGAGGTAAGGATTCTCTAAACCATGAATAAAAATTAATAGAAAGTCTGAAAAAGTATCTAAAATTAACTGTACATACCACAATACATATTTGCCTATGAAGACTGTTTGATAAGGTTTTATCTAGAGGAATACAATTTTACCTGGGATAGCAGATCATAGGAAAAGTCTGCTGGGTTTTCTTTCAGATCTCTAACCTCAATAGCACACAAAAAACATCGTAGAGAGAAAAAGATCAGGAATATTAAAAAGGTTTGCTAATAACCTTGTGAAATGTATATATTATGGTTACAGGCCATCCACAGAGTGTTTCAGACTCTAACCCCCAAAGGAGTGTCAATAATGGCAGCACCACTGTTACAGATACGAGTGGGAACCTTGTTGTCATGGCTGCAAACCAAAAGGAAAGGGCAGCTCCTTGTCACTACCAAGCGCAATTGGAAACGTGTTCTGGGGGTTCTGGATGGAAAAGTGACTGATACAGGAAACACAGCAGCAAGGAAAGCCAGTCTTTCCCTGAGGAAGAGGGGGCTGCTTAGTCCCCAGGTTACAGAGGTGGGGAACGCTGTAGGTTACACTGCAGAAGGAATCACATGAATTTCTAGGACTTCACTTCTGGGAAAATTCTAATCTTGCGTGCACTGCCAGCCACACTTGCCATTAGCAGACGACAACTAAAGGAGAATACTAGCAGCCAATGTAAAATGTATGTAAAATATGTAAAATAAATCCTTAGCAATGTAAAGTGAAAAGCTATGGTATTACACAGATACAAACTAAAGCACGACAAACAGCTGGATTGTGGATGACGAAGGGCAGCTAACTATCCTGCTGAAGCTGAGGATTTGTGGAGTTATTTCTGTAATACTGCAGTCGTGTGTGCACAGCAAATTACATGATGGCCATTGGGGAACAGAGAAATGAAAAGTCTTGCCCAAGGATGTGTGTTGTAGCCAGGGGCTGTTAGACAAATAGAGGAAATAGCACAATTATGTCAAGGTTGTCAGGCAGCAGAACAAGTCTGCACATGTTTTGTTGCGTTACTGCTGGGGGTGACTTCTCAACAGCAGTGAGTTCCTATTGACTGAATTATTCACAGATCATATATTTTGATAGCAATAAGTAGTCACTCTGAAGTATTTCATGCATTCCAGGTCAATCTAGATACCTCATCCTGACTGGCAGAAGTATTAAGGTTGCTAGGAATGCAAGAGCATTCATGTCCAACTTACCCCTAAAAGGTTTCAGGTATCCATCACATCAATATTTTTCAATTCTGCTAAAACTAAATAGTTACCTATAAATACAAGCAAGCAATTGCCTCTCTGCTTCTAAACATAGGCTACATACAATACATTGCAACTTTTTCATAAAGAAATCTAATCATAAATCATAATCTTAATAATAAAATCTAATATAAATCACCATCTTCTTTTATAGAAATTAAGATTGTGCTACTACAAATTGTTGTCAAGCGTCATTTATACTTTCCCAGCCATCTAGTGGTCTTGCTCCCCAGTGAGACTTCCCCTGAAGGGAGGCAGCATGGCTGGTCCTTTGCATCAACCTAATACATTCTCAGCATGAAGCTTCCTGTGGGAAAGCAGCTATTCAGGCTTCATTGTGCACCTTTGATTATTTTTTTCTTTTTATGAAGAAATAGAATAGATAATTGTGAATTCTACTCCACACATTTAAAACGTGCAAAGTATGAAGTCAGATTTGTAACAGCAATTTTCACTCTAGAAAAGTTGTAAGGTGCTGCCCTGTTGTTGTCCTGGTACTTTAACCAGAGGGTTCCACAAACACTACTGTCAGAGCAAAACCGGACTAAAGCCAAGAAAATAGTAGCTTAACTCAGATCAGTGTTACTTCTTTGTCACCTTGGAACACGGTGGAATAAAAACCTTGGATTTGTCAGTCAGAGTAAAGCCCTCACACAGGGTTTTCGAATCAACAGTTTTCTTCTTCTAGAAGTGGTGCTCTGAGTTTGATTTCACTGAAGAAAACTTTTATTTAGATCTTTTACTTGAAATCTTGCCAAGGTTGTCAAATTTCTAAAGAGTTTCACTGAGTGACAGGATGTTTTGGGAAATTGTCTGTCCTGAGACTAAATTTATCTGGATGAGGTTTTTTGCAAATTTTGAAAGGCAAAGCCTAGTTTTCTGCCTCTCCCAACTAGAAAAGCCTGTAAATGACTACAGAATAGACTACACCAAAAAGATGAGTGATTACCTAAGCTTACCTCCATAAATACACCCACTCCTAAGTACAACAAACCCCTCTGGATGAAGGTAGCTATCCCCCACATTAATGATACAGACTATAAGTGATGCTACCCTTGCTGGGGAGTTAGAAAAGCAGGCTTTAAGGGGTATAATTGGAAACCAGACTCATGAATGAAGCACACCTGTCTCTCTAAGATTCCTTGCGGGACACTAAGAACTGGTTGAAGGAGATGATCCCTGCAGTCATTTCAATATGCAGCAACAAAATAACAGTCTTGTTATATTTTGCCCCTCCTGTGGAGATTTCCAGACTATATATGAGTAGGTACAAACCAGTGGGTTATTCCCTGAGGCATTACTCTGACCTGTTTGGGAATAGCAAAATAGAGCTGCTCTTTTTTTTCATTTTTTTGAGGTTTTTTGTTGTTGTTGTTGCCTCAGGTTTGGCCTTCTCTAATATCCTGCTCTGCAATAGTATTTGTAGGGACATAACTTAGGTAATTCTGGCTGAGAACAGAAGGAACAGCACTTGTAACTTGACAAATTCTAGCAAGTTTTCCATGCATTATATAGCTCTCCATAGGTTTAATCTATAACTCCAAATCAGTGGTGAATCGAGTCCATTCTTTTAAAAGCAATGCCAGGACATTGTGATTCAAGGTTCTTGCATCAGTACTAGTGAGTGTTTTTGCAGTATTACACCTTCAGTCATCATACCCAATGAGAAATTTATACAAATTGCATTCTTATGGGGCAAATCTGCTTCCCCTTGCTCAGGAAAACCAGTTTTCACTGTTGATTTTCCACAGATTATCATTGGTTGACATACAGAAAGATTGTGCGTGTAAACCAAAGAAACAAATGTAGTCTAGCTCACAGAAACTTGTAGGAGTATGCTTTTCATTAATATAATGAAAGCATAAAATAAAAAACAAGACTACATAATCTGACCCTGTCTTAGCTATTTCCCAGTAATACTAATCTGTGCATTCGAAACCAGAATTTGTAAGATATGAAACCATTAAGCTCCATGAATCCACAAATATTGGTTCACCTTTCCAGTTAATTTGAACACAACCTTTACCCAGAAAAACATTCTAAAATTCTTTATCTTTGTTCAACAGGGGACAAATTTTTGTTTTAAACAGGAAGTGTGCAGGATAAATTTTGTTTCTACATGGCAATAACAAGAAGCTTTAAAGTAAATCAGACACCATAAAGTAATTCCACAATGCCTTGGAAAGAACCCAAGACTTGCTGGTACCTAAATTTATTCTCTGTGGGTAAATGTAGAGGCCACCCTCAATGTGAACAATAACTATATTCCCCTGATAACTCTATGGAATACTCCATGAAATTAGTTCTCTTTGATAAGGAAAAGGATGGAAATTTACTTTCTCTGAACTATTGCTTATTAAAAGGCGAATATACCGGTATCCTTTAAACAAGGTAAAAAATGATTATGATGAAAAACTTTGTTTCTAAAATCTTACTTCAGCATTTTTCAGTGTCAGGTACCTGGAATTAATTTGTATCACAATACAGCTATGATATAAAAATTAATTCTTTAAAAAGGAGAGAACAGAGCCATAATAAAAGAGCCTCAGTAGCTCAAACATGTTTACTTTGCTTGTTACTGCTCCACTGTAGGTGAAGAACATTCCTAAAACAAGTGTTCTGAAAGAGTCTGAAAACAGCTAGAAACAAAATTGCAATTTATTTAATTATGAAATTTCTGGAGACTGCATCAAGTCTGAGATATTTACTGATATCTCAAAATGCTTTTCTAGATTTGCTTTGAAATGTTTTGTATTTTTCTCCTTATGCTCTTTGTTTTGAGATTCTTTTTACTGGAGGGCTCATGACATCATGAGTAGTGTTTTGCTTTTATCTGTGTCAGGTGACATATCATGACGTTTGGGTGTTTCAGTTTCTTTATTTCAAAATTCAAATCTTATACCATTAATATATTTTAAGTGGCAATTTCAATTTGTAGTGATACGTAAGCTATATTCATGCATGAATCAAATCTAAGAGAGACACTTTAGAACAACAATTAATCTCAAACTATACAAAATACAACATACGACCTGGACACTAAAACACCTCGGGAGAAATCCTTTGCCTCCATGTGCCCATTTAATCAATTACATTTTTAAATCAGTAGGGTAAGACAAAATGGTTGTTTGTAATTTACCTGACAAAAAGTGTAAATTAGAAATTATGACTATGCTGCCATGGTTAATTTTTTTATGCTCCACTGACTACCCTAGTCGTCTCCATTTTACACTGCAATCTATAACACAAAATTCAAAATCTATATATCAATTTGTATTAATGTAGGAATCATTGCATATGCAGCCATAAATGTAGTGGTTGCTAAAATGTTTAATATATTCCTCTTGTAAGTCCATATTCATTTAAGAAAAACTAAGAATTTTAATGAATCAATCAATAGTTTTAATAATACCTGCAAAGAGAACATTATTGCTTTCACCATATTCATTTGGAAAAGTAATCAAAGCAAAGTGGTGGGTCACCCTGCTTTTTCAGCCTTCTGATATTTACCTTTGAAAATTCTTGTCCTCACACACTTTTCTGTAAATAATGGATTTGCTTACACGTAGTTTTTACTTGTTTACATTGTTTCTTGGAGGAAGAGTTCTCTTGATGGACACCTGTCTTGACCAATGTGATTGGAGAGATGTTGACTTCGCTTACCAATCACTTGGTTTGCTTGATACACTATTTAATGCAGTCAGTGATGTAATAAAGTTAGTTCTCTTGTAATAAAGTTAGTTCTCTGGGTCAGAGTTTGTGCAGTGTTTTTAGCGTGGCAAGTGCAACAGTGGTGTCTGCAGAACAGCTCTAAGGAACAGAATAAAAATATTTTTATATATGTTTAAAATACCTAAAAGCCTCCACACCCTGATTTCCAGCTTACCAGACTGGTGGCCTTGGCTATATGACGACCCTTGATTTATCACGACAGAAGAAAACAGTCCCTTTAAGACTTCCAGAAACTGCTCTGATAACCGGAGTGGAATGGGATAGCCGAGATCCACCAGCGATAACACGTACACCGTTTATCAGCCCATTAACTCCTCCTGCAGCAGCTTCAGGAGAACAGCCGGGACTGGGAACTTCACCCTGCACCGCCCACACTTGCACATCAGCGTCAAACCGGGCGCTGCACTGGAGCCGCAGCCGCTCCAGGGAGCCAGGCAGCCACGCAAACCTGCCCGGTACCCACCGCGCACAAGGGATGCTGCCCACCACCTTTCACACAGCTGAGAAAGTGCTCTGTGTGGCCTTAGAATACAGCACAAATTGGAACGTTCCTGTGTAGGAGTTTCTGGAACATACCTGTTTTATGCTTGAACTGGAAAAGGCTTGAACCTTTAAACCTTGGTTTAAACCAAAGGCTTAAACCTTGGTTTAGGCTTGAACCAATACATCAGTTAAATGACTTTTCCCATCCCTAAATTAGTGCTCAAATACCTTTGAGAACTATACTCATGATTTTGAAAGTGATACAGGTGCCTGCACCAAAAGTCATCTCAGACTTTCCATTTAAAGAACATGAAGTCAGCTTTCTACAGCTTTGGCAACACATTTGGACCACAAATTTTTCGTCCTAGTCAGCTGACTCCAGCTTCAGCTAAAGCTGGTCAGATATTCCCAAAAATAGGGGAAGAGAAAATGTGTTTTTCTCAATCTTACTAAATCAGTTTTGGGACCCTTTTGCAGTAAGTGTAATATTTAGCATTCCCTCATTCCCGGCATACCCTCCCTGGTAATCAGAGGTGTGATTACCATTGTCCTCCATGGCAAACTGCCCAAGGTCTACAGTTGAAACTTTTAAGAAGCTAGAAACCCTAAAAACCAAGAGGAGAACTAAACCATGAAATGTGAAGCAGGAAGACAGGAGAAAACAGCTTATAGGTACGAAGCTACCTCACAGGAGGTTGCAAGGAGGTAGAAAAGAGAGCATAGTTGGGACTGAAACAATCAGGAGACATTGAGGAACAGAGGTAAGGATAAAGAGAGTGGGCAACTAGGAACATGACGAAAATAGGGGTTAAAAAAAAACAAAGGTAAGCCACCAAGGAAAGAGAGAGGATACGGGTAGATTTCAGACAAAGGGGAAAAGCCTGGTATTTTGAAAATAGAAAGAATAGACAAAGCAGGTGGGAGTGGTTAGCCTGTTACAGAAAAGGAAAAAGGCTTATGTGAGCAACAAAAGGAGCAAATTAGGCAGAGTGCAAGAGGCGACCACAGCAAAAGGGAAGAAAACACAGAGGCAAAGTAACAGATGCCATTCCCGGAATGAGAATCAAAGCAATTATTCCACAGGCCCAACATCATTTTGTTGTCCTACACCATCATCTCAAAAACACACTGACAACATTTGTTCCTTCACCTTGCAGCAGATTAAAATACAGGTTCACACAGTGGAAGAGAATTAGATGCTGTTGTTTGGTGAGGGATTCCTCATTTGCTGCTCCATTTCTAGGTACAACTCAGTATTGCAAGGGAACACGAATTTGACTTGGGAATTAGACCCTGGGAAGGAAAAAGTGCTCCAAGTGCTATAATTAGGGATCATTTTGGTTTCAAACTTCATGTATGACTTCTGTTTAAGATAGGGATTAACTGCATTGGAGTCCCATGGAAAATGTGTGTATCATTTACAGTTAACACTGGTATTATAATGGTATTCACTAGAGATAATAGTGAATAGTGAATTAGAGCTGCACTGGTAACCTCAATCCTGGAATTTATTTAACCTTACTTGGGAACTTCTTAAATTATGCTTACTTCCCTTCTTTAATTTTCTTTCACTGGAGGATTTTTATTTTATTTTAGAATTCAGCTAGGTACTGAGGTATATAGGCTATACTACTGTACTATTAAAATAAAAAGTGTCTTAGGATGTATGTAGTGAATCAATATACAAAAAACCAATAAAACAAAATTAATATTATTTCAATATACTTAAACATCTATTCAAAATCCCTAATTTGTCTTGCCATTATTCTGAGGGGTTTTTTTAGAACATTTCTGCAACAGTATGAGAAAAAGCCAGTGCTACAGTTTTAGCAGCCCGTAACTGTAGGAGTAGGATTGCCATGATGGTGACCAGCAGTGTTGGTCATCTAGTAGATAACTGGAACAATCCAATTGTTCAACTAGAATTTTCACTATTGTTAGACCTCTCCAATTATGTCAGATATTTCTATCTAGACAAAAAATTGAAATGACTATGCTTTTAAAACAGTGACATATATGCAGTCTTACTTCCCATCCTGCACCCAACTCCCTTAATATCAGACACTGGCTTTCACACTTCCCTCATCGTCAAGTTCAGGGGGGGGAAAAGATGTCATGACACTGAAGGCAGTGCGATTTCAACTGATTTTCACATTATTTAATTGATATGTTGTTAAAAAAAATCACTGGAGGCAGTGGGCATAATCAGGATTTCTTGAGACCTAAATAAAACTACAATTAATAAATAAAACATCATCTGATCTCATGCTTTCACTAGATTTGTTTGAAAATACAGCTAGCTCTGTGTCCGCACTGGGTTTAAAAAATGGTCACTGTCATACAATGTTTATAACAATTTGTAAAATTTATAGGCATAAATTGCACAAATGGAATTTTTGCAGGATTTTTTCACCCACAATTTAGTGGTCTAATAAACTATGTAGGGTAGTAAACTAAGTAGGATAAAGTACACTTACTCCAAAATATTTTTTATTGCCTATCACTTTTGAACTGTCATTTGCAAATTCAAATAGCTGAAAATCTCCACTAAAATTATTGTAAGTTGACTCCAGCCAGCATCTTTCAAACACCGGAAGAGTGATGATGTAGTTGTGCCCTTGCAGTGGCAGAAATGTCACAACAGAGCACAGGTGAACATGCTAAAAAACCAAAAAATAACATTTTAATGGTTGATACTCAACAGTATCCAAGATGAGCACTTGGGCTGCAGTTTTTTCTCCTCAGTGGTATACACTGAGCATGAATGCCATAGCACTAAATGGCGTGAACAGACTTGAAGGTAGGTGGCAGAAAGTAATATAAGTTCTACATATAGCTTCAATCCTGTCTGTGAATCCTTTGGCTCAAACAAAAATCACTACGTACACCAAAATCACCTTCTCATCTACAACTTTCCAAAACCAATGTATTTTCAGGCACACCGTAAAGTTAGTATCTCACACTTACCCAGCTTTCTTTGTTGCAGACTAGAGGGGTTTTTTCCCCAATGCATGAATGCAAATTCAGCTGACACTCAAATCAGAAGGAAAAAACGTACGAAACATACAAAAGTACAATCACATGTTCTGTCCTCCAAGAGACAGACCAGCAGCAGAGGTCAGACCATTAAGATATGTGATAAGAACACAGCCATACCTGGGAAAAAACATCTTTGGTCCTGGAGGCCGTTTTAGTTCCATTGTCATGGTGAAAGAATCACACCTTACCTGCCTTCGGAAAGCATCACCTACGGCATGACAGACTCAATTTAAGATTAGTCTCCCTCAAGGACCACGTGGCCAAGAAGAATGACAGAAAGAGCTGTAAATTCATTTATTTTCCGGAAATACAAAAAACCCCAGATGAAGTTTAAAACACAACTAGAAACATGCTCGGGGCAAACAAGACTGATGATTTTGCAAAAATATCGATGATCACGCGCAGGAACGAAAGGGGAAAAAATGATGTAAACATTCCATTAACACCAGCCAAAAAAGAGTTCGAACGAGGCTTGCAGCCCCCAGGATAATCAGGATAGTAGCTAGTGTCCGCCCAGAGAAAGTTCGTAGCACTGTCCCAAGGAGATTCAAATAAATTACATAAATAGGAGCGGGGCCGGCGCCTCCCTGCCAGTGTCCTTGCCGTGCCCCAGCGAGCCCCTCACAAGTCGGGGTAGCCGCAGTAGTAGACGGCGCTGCTGGCGTCCGACACGGCCGACGAGATGGGACCCGCGCCCTCGGGCGACGACAGCGCGGCCGCGTCGTGGCCGCCGAAGGGCGGCCCCAGCTCGGGCTTGCAGGCGAAGCGCAGGTACTGTTCGAACTCGGTGCGGTCCACCTCGCCCAGCAGCTCCTCCGGCGGCAGCTGCTCCAGCTGCTCCCGGCACGGCGCCGTCTCGGGCGGCGGCGACGGCTGCCCCACGGCCCCCGCCGGCGGCAGCGGCGGGCCGCGCCCC
>WAAE01008119.1:23298-61554 GCA_013400495.1 Nicator chloris
GCTCGGGGCAGCCGCAGCGCCTTCGGTGAGCGCCCCGGCTTCAGCCCTGCCCTCTGCAGGGGCAGCACAGACCGGCCCACCGGGGGCCGTGCGCTAATGGACATTCTTGAGCGGAGCAGATACTGTAGAGGGGAAAGGGACAGAGTATTTACAGTTGTGCCGAGACACCCAGTAACACTCTGACAGGCACAGGCGGCTTCTCCTGCAGGCAGATGCGGGATGTAGCTTGTAAATGAGAAGACAAGTCATCATCTGTGCCTTACACTTTAGCTTCTTATCCTGTTATGCTACCTGGGCATATTTCCCCTCGTAAGCACATGAAAGAGCTCAACTCTCTGGACAGTAGGATGCTGAACCCAGGGTAAAGCCTATGATACAAATCCTATTTCACTTTTTCATACTTCCTAATAAAGCTATTCAGTGTCTGTCAAAAGCATAAATATTCCTTGTATGTAGTTTTTATTAATAAGTTGGACGTTGCAGTACGTATTGCTTGTGGCATTACGTTATCAGGATTTCTCCGATTCGCCCAAATAAATAATCAGTTATTACAAACAGATGTTTGAAAAGTGCCCATCACTTCAGCATAAACAGAATTCTATCTCAGCACCATTTATATTCTCATCTGGCATACAAACTAATGTAGAATACGGCGTTTTCACGGACGCTTTGGTTAATATTTGCATTGTTATGTGGTGCTATTAAATGCATCAATGCTTATTTGAGAAACCGCTCTGCTTTAAACTGAAGATCAAAGGGGTTTATTTTGTTAAGGACACCTTTGTTTGGGTAGCTACTTTGATCAAATAAACCAATATTGTAAGAATTCTCGCTGAAATTAAATGAATGAAGCCACAATAACAATTAACGTATTCTAACATTGAATTTCCTCTTTCGCACAACGTAAAGCCTGCTCCTTTACACTTGACAGACAGATACTTTAGAAAGAAGATCGCAGTAGCGGACAGGAGCTGCCAGGGACTGACACCGATGGAGACAATTTTCGAGTCATTTCTACATTTAGCTTTCTGCTCTCCACTGTTTTTTAGAGATTATAAACAAGCTGTACGTTTCCAGCATAATAGTATAGCATATTTATCCCTGTTACAAGGAGTCGAAACTATTACCAAAAGACTGATATCTGCCTAAACCAAATCAAAAAGTTTTAATTATCTTTTCCTCCGTTCAAACACTAGCGCTAGTCCAAGACAGGCTGGGATTCAAACAGCCCTGCTTTTTGTCCTTATATATTACATGCTGTAAAAAGCAGCGGAGGTGAAAACAGTGATCCTGCACATATATGTGTTTAAATTAATCTCAAACTAGTATATAATAGCAGTCTTGCAAAAGTATTATGCACTTAGAATTGATGGTAAAATAAATTAACGGGGACACTGGGCTTGCAAAAGCCGACCGTCAGCCCAGAATTGGCGATAACCAACAACGCTCGTCAGGAATAAAGTGCTTTTTCACTCGTTTTTAGTCCAGCGCATTTGGGACACTACCTTAGGGCGTACCTAGGTAAGGCTGGTGTACCAATGGCTTTAGTTTTATGGCTGAGGTTGTGACATTTCCCGATCCGACGTGCCGGGACTCAGAGCCCTCAGACCCAGGCCCGGTGCCTCGAGACAGGTCACGCACCGACGCACGGCCGGTACCCAGGGAAAATTCTGAATTAAACAGAATCAGAATAGCGTTTAAAGAAAACTCTTGCTTGAGGAAAGCATGTGTATTTTTCCTTGCAGATAACAGAATACTCAGCTGAGGGAATAAGCAACATGACTTCCAAGCAAAACAAAACCCAAGTAGGCAACAACGCGCTGCTCTAAGGCAGCCGGTCCGTTTCCATTGATCCCCAGAGCAGCTCCCAGCTCATGCCGCATTACAGACTCGGACAAGACTAACCAGCTAGGAGTTTAAACCATAGGAGACAGCGTTACCTTTTTTTTTTAACCAGCTGATCTTGTTAAAACGCCAGAATTTCCCTTTCACTCTAATTAGCAGAAACATTTTCGTGAGCCAAGGGAAAAAATCCCGCAGGGGGTTTTACTGAAGAAGTTCAGCGAGTAGAGGGACTGCTTGCAAAAAAGCTTCCAGCAATTTTAGGGCTGTCACTTTCAGCAGAAAAGAAAATGTTTTTCTGTATAATGAACATGAGGTAATAAACTAAGCAACTACAGTTGACTTTGTTTGGGAGATTTGTTGAAACCGTTTCTACAGCTCATTGATCTGGGATCAAAGAAAGAAAGGTGTGTTTTGAATCTAAGCCGAGAAAGTAAAAGCTCCTTGGTTTGTACAGAAAATGTTGGCAGTTTGTGACCCTTCAAGTACCCCTGGCGTCATAGACAGATTATCTCCCTTTTTTTTAAGCTTTTTGTTTTGAGTGTTTGGGTATTTTTCGAATTGTAGCTTTAAAACACAGGGCACTGCGCTGCTTCTGAGTTCAGTCGCCCTCCGTGCTTAGACTTCGCTTCCCCGCAGCGTTTAATAGGGAGCTTCTTCTGACACTCCCGAAACCTTCGTGGTCGCACGACTCCTGGGGTCATTCGTTAACTTTCCCAACCTAACAATGCCACCGAGAGTTCATCCTTCTGATTTATTGACCTTTTAAACCCGCCGGTACACAGCGCGGGGGCGCGGAGTGGGGATCCTCCGGCGAGAGATGTGTTTCTATTTCAGGTCCATTACAGAATGCGGTGTTGGAAGTGGTGCTCCCAACGTTATCAGAGCCGACCACAAATGCCACATGAAAAGCAGCAAACATCCGGAGGGTTTCCTGCAAACCGAGCAGTTTCCCAAGACAAGAGCCTTTTTTTTTTTTTTTTTTTTTTAAAACATGTATTTAAAGGCAACACATTTTGTCTCTTTAAAGCGATTCAAAACCACTAAATGAAAGCAGCCGAGCCCTACAGCGCTTCATAGTGCAAGAAATCTCCCCGAATGAAGACTTTTTGGGACTTTGAGTTAGGAAAGTGAGTGTATTGCAAAGGCCCTGGTCAGGAAGGACCCACTATTGAATGGAAAAAAATTAAACTCCAAAATATGAAAAATACCCCTTTCAAAAACTCTAACTATGGAAACACCTTTAATGGCTTTACAGCAAAGTAATAGTCCCCAGCATTTAGAAAGTTACTACTTCGCCTGCCTCACTTTAATCTGCAAGTTGCTTTCCAGCAAATGCACACAGACCTGAGGAAAGCTTGAGGCTCTCAACTGCCCTCAGCATCCGAAGCGGAGCCGCTTGGCTGGAATCACGTCCCGTCGCCGCGGGCTCGGGGACAGGCAATTGGCTGTGGGACAGCACGGCCTCGCACAGCGAGCTCCCTGCACCTATGCGCGGCTGCTTAAGGGGGTGTTAAGCAGCGCTGTCCCTGCATTTTAGGACTGAAGGGAGTCCGGCGGGGGGAGCGGGACGTGCGTGACTCCCATTCCGAGGTAAGAGCGCGTTCGCCTTCTGACGGACACGAGCGCTGTGCCCGCTGCCGGCTGATGTGCCCCGGCCGGCGGGCTGGGGGCGAGCCCTGGACCCGGCTGCTGCCCCCTGGCCCTTTTCCCCGGCGCTCCCGCTGGCTGCCCCCGGGACGGCCCGCTCTCCCCCAGCCCCTGGATGCCGAGGTGAAGCGGGAAGTCTGAAAGGGGCTAGAGAGAAATGCCGTGCGTTTATCTACACGGGGGCCCCGGGCTCAGTAGCAACCACCCCCGCCCCGGGGTAGTGCAGGGATTTGCTTGTTTCCCTTTGGGCAGGCTCAGCCCTAGGTCTGGCGAACGCACAGGAGGAAGGAGAGCCGTGGACGACCTTCCTTCCTACTGCTCTCATCCTTTTTTCTCGATGCTAGGAAATACATTTTTTATACATATACATATACATACATCTTGCCATCCATCGTTCTTTCACCTGCGTAGTGCCATTACCATGCCCGTGGCACTGCAGCGAAGGACGGTCAGAAAACTTGCTAGTCTGAAGGAAATGGCTTTTCAATGAAGTTATGGAACGTTAATGGTGAATTCTGATGGTACACGTCCCGGAGGACCTGCGGTGCAGCAGAGAGCCTGAACCACGGCTTCTCCCAGGAAGGGGTTAACTCTCGGCGCCGGGACTGCTTGGGCTTGGCTCTAACTCGCCTGTAACGCCCGCCCTGCTCCCGTCTGAAGGCAGAAACCAAATGTATGGGAACCAGTGGGAAGGGACATGTTTAACCGACACGAGTGCTAGGTGCTTCTGTAATCCCTCTTCCAGGCAGACAATATGTGGACCCAAACAAAGTTTGAATGACACTGAAATAACATTATTTTTATGAGGAAAGCATAGAAGTGACACTTTTCTCAAACTGCTAGCAGCATAATCTAGACCTAAATCTCATCACCCTTTATACTAATAAATTTACATACTTCTTTAATATAAAGATAAATTAATGAGACTAATATCACAGACCTGTTGTATTTTCCTTTGTAAAATAAAATGTCAACAGTTTGATTACATGAGTTTCCAACTTCGTTCTGGTTTTGGTGCCCTTTGAGTGCCATTTGAGAATGAGTTGCACAGAACATAAAGCAGTACGACAGCTGAGACCAGCTAGAATCCTCCTACACTTGAATTGCCAAGAACAGAAGTCCTGTTACTTTTAATATTTAAATACATACAAGTCATTAAATAAAAGAAAATTAAAAAGGGGGGAAAAGGAATGCCTTATACAATGCTGGACCTACTCCAAACGTTCAGGGATCTGATTTGACCTAAGCAATTTGGCCCAGCCTCTGTATTTATTCTGGTTTTATGTCAGTGGAACTACTGCTACTTGTTCTACCATTATTCTACTTGTTCTACTTATTCTGACATGCGAGATACCAAAGTGATGGACTAGTCAAGGACAAGTCATGTAACTGTAGAATTAAAAAGCTGATCCCAGTTACACTGAGATGAAAAAAAAATTGCTTCACTGGCATCATCAGTTCCTAGAATAACCTTAATAAGGCCAGAAGTCTGAATATCATAGATATGCTCTAGAAGGTGGGTTTTACACTCCATATAATGCTATTGCAGTCTTGTAATACGTAGATTTTTTATTGTAATACATATATTTGTATACATTGATTTATTTAGTAGGCAACAGTATTTTGCAGTAATTTCAAAGAGTGATATTCTTTGTTGTTAGCCAGAATACAAGTGTTTTATTCTACAAATGAGAAAGTAGCTGGGCTTGGAACTGGGCAGTTACTTCCAACATGCGAATCATTTATGCTCACAGAAGAGATGACCAGTGATTTTAAAATAAGGAAATAATCCTATGCAAGCTGTGTAACAGAAATAAGTTAGAAGTACAAATAAATACTAAATACAAATACTAAATGAAGGCTAAATCCAAATGTCAACATCTTCCCATCTGCATTTCTGGTGAATCAGCAATGATGAACAGGTAAGATCAGACAGAAATGAAGACTGGATTTAAATCCTCAACAACCCTAAAGATGGATAAAACCTTTTTCCAAAATTGACTACATGATACACTTATTTTAAAATAAATTCATAAGCCCTGAAATTAGAAGCAATGTTAATGTTGTTTAAAAATACCTGTTCTGTTACCTGACCAATATTCTCTATAGGCAAAACATAGGAATACAAAACTTGATGTTGTTTAGCAAATTAAAAAAAAAAACAAAAACACCACATTGTTTAAGGTTTTAATTTTTAAATGTACCCAGTGGAAATCTTCTGGATTTTCGTCATATCTTTGCAATTACAATCAGGGACTAAGTGTACAACAGATGATGCTTGACATTTATTTAGTTAAATAAACTACAAAAAGAAAAAGACCTCATCAGGCTGTTGGAAGGTTTGAGAAAATAGTTTGGTTTCATTTCTTGATAGCTGCAGCTGTTTTGTTTTATAATATTTGTTTTCTTTGAGTACTTTTAATGGAGAAAGTGAATTTTAATTTTCATATTCATTATTTTTATTAGTTTATTAATAGTAATTAAAATCTTAATTAGGTTCCATTTAAATATAATTTAAAGTTGCAGATTATAACAAAAAGACATCTGTACATCTTCCAAATCCAAAGCAGTCAATCTGATCATGTTTCTAACACTACTACACTCACAGTACTTTCACTGACACACATCTGCTTTCTCTACAGGGCACAATGAAGTCTAAAATTTCTCTGCCTAGAACAATTAATATTCAGTGTTCTGAACACCTTTGGCTGCCACTGAGCTGTGAGAGAGAAGGAAACAGCCCCTCATGGGGTCATGCCTGGCACAACAAATAACAACATAAAAAAGACAGCTAAGCTTCACAAACCTCCAAGCTAAGATGAACAATGCAGGTGGGTGGATTTTTTATCCAGTCATTATTTCCTGGGTTTGAGGTGTGTTCAGAATTACCTAACTGCAGTTCAGCAGTCACAGTCATTTCACTTGCCTGGCCTATTTCTGTTTGAATAAAACCCAAGGCTGAAAGTCCCCTTTCCTCCTGCTTTGTCCCCTTAACATCACCTTTTTATCTTCACAACACCCTTTGAAGAGTATTTACTGAAAGGATGAGAGAGTGGTTATCACACAGAACTGAAAACTTAAAAAAAGAAGACCAGGAATTTCAATAAACTTTCTCTGTAGCTAGATCAAGGACTAGAGATCTTCACTCCTACTGCAAACAACCTGCAAGATCTAAGACGATTTCTACCCAGCTATCTCCAGTGTACCTGTTCCATTAAGATAGGATGCCTGTTTAACTGAGGTCTAGCTGTAAGTTGCATGAACATTCAATTTAGAAACCTTGCTTCAATGACATTTAATGGCTTTTACAATTTTTTTTTTTAATGAGTCGTCTTGTTTAGAAGACAGTTTATGTAGGACTAGATGTACAGTGTCAACAGACCTCTACCATCACAGCCTGGAGAGGCTGGAATTGAAGAAGCAAGGGGGATTAGACAACCAGACAACTTTGATTTCTGGGTTTCCATGTGTATAATTACACTTGCCACAAAAGCACTGCATATTCACGCTTCTTTGATTCACACCAGCATCCTGCAAAAAGTAAAGGTAGTAAGTCACTCAGCACAGGACAAAAGGAAAAATACCTAAGAAATATTAACCAACTACAAAGACCAGAGCTGGAAGCACACCAAAATTATTTGACACAATCATAATATTAACTTTCCATAGGCATCTCTTTGCAGCAGTCTCCTAGCCTTCCCGCCCAGCTGGTGAAAAGCTGCAAGATTGATATTGCAAGCCCTCTGCTACTCCAGGAAATATGGATGGTGAGTGTTGACAGTTGCTAGGAACACATTATATGTCAGGACCTGCAAGTGCTCAAGCACCATGAGAGTACCATTAAAAAAAATGAAATAAAATAAAGGAAAATAAAATCTGAACAAAGACAACCCAAAACACCAAGATAGTTCAGTTGACAACCACTCAGCCACTCACCAGAGGGAGCCCATTTTCCCCAAAAGCCAACATTTGTAGTACAGCAAACCTGCTGGGGCTTCAGAACTACCCCGTTAAAAACTCTACAGCTGCTGCTGGGAGGAGTAGCTGCCAGCTCAGGGAGCCACACGGACATACTGTGAACAGGAAAGGACAGAGTGTAAAGATTTTTGTAGCTGCTTGATTAGTACTTTCTGCAGCACAAAATGTTCTTCATTGAAGAAGTTGCTGCATTAGACTTTCAAACTGAATGTGTGTGAGAGAAACCAGTCATGTATCTACAGCATGTCACTGGCAGGTAAACATTTGATACTGTCCTAGGTAGGCTTCTTGTTTCTGTTTGTTGGGCTGTATTTGTTGCCATGGAATACTTTAAGCCAGGTTCCTACAAGAAAAGTACTGTTTTTTCAATAGAAAAATAATTCTTTTTCTAGGAAAGGCTCTTCTCACTTTACCTTTCCTCAAGGGAGAACCAGCCTTCTAATATATTAGTGTATCTCATGCATTCTTTAAAGTCAACTAGGCACAGTACCTGAGCTCATGGCTGACACTGGAACACGTCCTGCTCAGGAAGGACCTGCAGCTCCTTCCAGGAGCAGACTGTATGTGCACACAATGTTTGGAACAGGGCATGATACAGAGGTCCCTTGGCAGCTTTCAGAACCTGGCAGAGCTCTGAAAGTGGGGGGTTTGTGTTGCTGGGTGGTTTGGTTTTTTGGTTTGGGTTTTTGTTTGGCTTTTTTTTTTTTTTTTTTTTTTAATCTTTGGCCAGGTAAACACAAGATCTTTTTAGCAGCAAAACTCCCCTGCTGCCTATCTAAACAGGAAAATCTTGCTAATGAAGGCATACTTACATCAGCAAGCATGTGCTTCTGGTACTAGAAGATTATCTAGTTTCATACCTTCTGATATCTGTCTTTTTTCTTTTTTTTTTTTTCCTTCAATATCATGAAATCGTATTAAGTTACTACTTTTGCTTTTGGAGTCTTCTGTGTTCATGTTTGTTTCCTAATTACTGATTAATACTTTTCCTCAGCACTTTTCACAGATACTGTGAGGCAGCAGTCAGTAGATGCCACAGCACAGACCTGAACTACTGATGAGTAAAAATCAAGACCCATTGACTATTTCTCTTCCATAGATGGCATATTTGTTGGTGTAGTCACTTTTAAAATTTCCCTTTCAGGTTTGCCACATATTTTTTTGCCACTTGTCAGACTAATTCAATAGCAAAATCCAAGCAACAAGAATTTGAGCTGGGTAAGTAATTATACTACATAAGTTGCTAATTAATAGCTGCACAATTTTTTTTTTAAACTAATTCTCAGAATTTTCTTTGCAGTCTGTAGCTTCAGAAACATCCTGAAATACAGCCAACTGATTTTTATTTAAAGGTGTCATTACAGAACTCAGGCTGGGTCTATCACCTGTTTTTGGAAAGGTTCCCCATTAATGGGGACTCACTGGTCCATCATAGATACTGAATCTCAACACAGCACTGGCTAGACACCAGCCTATCAGAACTTCACTCTACAGCAGCACCAAGTTAATCTGGAATTGAAACAAGAAGATAAAATAAAGATATTCACATACTCAATTACAAACAGGAATGAGTATGGGATCTGGGAAATCCCTTTGTCAGGTGCATACAGCTTTTTGGCTCGGAAGAGCTCTTAGGGTTAGCACACACAAAATGGTAAAATATTCAACAGGCATTCTATACTATAAAGAATCAAGTTACAGATCTTTTGGTGGTATGATTACTGATTTTATGCATCTCTTTATAAACCACAGCCTTTTGCATCACTGGCTCAACATGAAATTTCAAATTTCCTGTTTCAAAATTTCCTTAAACAAAAGCAACATCTTCTGCTCATAGTTACCTCTAAGTGATTAGTAAGTTTGAATTACTATTCAAAGAGAAAAAATACTCAAAACAATTTTTTCTTTGCTAGTGGTTTTCAATAAAACAGAAATTCAAGAAATCTGATTTTGAAAACTGGTAGATTGTGATGTATTTTCAGATGCTGTCTGAAACAGAAGCAGAAGATTACTTGCATAGCCTTTGCAGAAATACTTTCCCAGCTTACTACAGGTGTACTTTCACATCTTGAATTGATTGGATTAAAATCATAGCGACCAGAAGAGGTATAGGACATGTATTTTTTCTTGTAGTACTATAGTAGAAAACTAACAGAGTTTTTAATACAGTACTATAAGCAGGGAGTGTTTAGATAGCTGCAGTGACACAGTGTACAAAAACGTCAAATAGTGAAGTATACAGATGTCCAAGATGTATACTTCATTAGGATTAAAACAAACTTTTTTTATAAAGACAAGGACACAGACTGCTGATTACTGGCAGCTTTCATAAATAAGATTTTTGCTCATCTTTACCCACACAAGAGTTTATGGGATCACATATATTTGATGTGATTTCATGCACAGAATAGCTATGCATTAAAGTAATTATTTACATAGTTTTAGGTCAGAATCCATCAAACAATACTGAAATAAGATGGGAGTAGAAAGACATATTTGTATGACAAAATTTGATACAGATAACTGTGAAAAAATATTTTTCCGTCTTCTCAAATACCAGTGATATAACTGAGTAAATAATTAATTTAATATATTTTAACAGAAAGAATTTAAATAATAATGTGGATTAAATACAATACTTGGTACCAGAAGCAATTGGGACATACCAGTAGGAAGGAAGATCACAAAGTGTTCAAGGTTGCATTTTAAATTTCCAGCCAGAATCAATATATGTATCCTAGTTGTTTTACAAGTGTAATACATTCACTAGGGAAATTTTTCTTTCAAGAACTAATTATTATCCACTCCTCTGGGAAAAGTCATTAAAAAATGGATAACCAGCTTGAATCTTACAAGAAGGGTGGGATGTGAGGTTAACAGTATTAAGATGGTTCTCCAGAAAGCAACAAATCAAAATCAATTCTATAAGTTTCACAAAAACAAACTATTAAAACCCCAAAGTTCTTGATTTCAAGTGTTTAAGTGCTTTTTCTGGTAAACTTAAGAGGAGGAGCTCTGGCCACACCTCAGTTCCATGGAATAACTGCAAGTATAACAGAAAAAATGGCCCAGGAAGGAAGAAGCTGATTTCTAACATTTCAGAAGATTTTCAAAGGTCTACAACTGAGCGGACCAAGATCACAGAAGCAGCTGCAGCTTCAACCCTTTGTCACAAGTTAAATGTTAAATGGCCATTATATTAAGAATGGTAGCAAGACTCTAAGGAGATACAACACTCCTTGAGAATTCCTATGTGACAGAAACACTACATGATCAACTAAAAGTGATGTTTATCAGGCCTCTGCTTACTGCTCTTACCTTGTAACTAAGCACATTCTGAAAAAGATTCACGCCTTTTATTTCTAACCTAGTTTTTTGGTTTTTTTTTAATATCATCTCACCCCAAAGGGCATTTAAATACTATTTTTCACCTAACAAATGCTTTACAAAGATATGTCGGCATTACTGACACTGTTCTGAACCTTTGGGAATCCAGGTCTAACAAATGTTCCAAGCTAACTTGTCCAGAGTCACAACAGAGCAGAAGGTAGCCGTGGATCACGTGCCTCTCCCTTTCTCTTCTTCAATTTTAAGCATGGTTTCATGCTGAATTTAAAGGGTTTAAAGGTTTAAAGGGAGCTTTAGGCTCCCTTTCTCCCACATTCCTGTTAAAACTCTGGCAGAATCAGAGCATCATTAGGAATCTTTAGCAGATTTGTCTTTGGTAGGGTGCCTGGTCCGGGATTAGCAATAACAGGTTGATTACAGTCAGTTGGGAAAAGGGTAAATCAGTGGTCCAAAAGAAACTGAGTCACGAGGAACCCAAACCTTCACTTCTGCTGTGCATCCTGTGAGCTGTTCTGGAATGGCAGTTTAACTCTCCTTTCTTTTAAGTATAATTACCTTTTTCCATATTGAGGCTAGAAAGCTGCAAAGTGTCAAACAGTGGACATGGAACAAAGAGGGCATTATATTTTCTATTATATTTTCTCTTATATTTTATATTTTATCTGTACACTATAGGATATAAATCACTATTTACTGAACACTACATGTGACTACATTACCAGTACCAATGTACCTATTTTTCCCATCATTTTCACTACAAAAAGCACAATGGCCAGCTGAAGACTGATTTTAAAACTGTACCAATATCTCTAATTACAAGGAAAGCAAACTAGCAAATAATGAATAGTCAGGAAACTTTCTATAGTTACTCTACTTCTGTCAAAGTATTGCTGAATAAGTAAGGGTAAAATTCCAATTTAGATAATTTCTTTTGGCTCTTTATAGTTTTGTTTACACAGTGACTTCATACTGCCTTATTTCAGACTCTTAACTAAGGGATTTGAAACAGCTTGTTAAAAATAAGTAGGAAGAACCCCCAAGAAAAAAAAAAGTGTCTTTTTTTTATATTGTATTTTTAAGCTTTGGGTAATTCCAGTTATTAATTACTAAATTACAGCTATACTCCCCTTCCAGGCAAAAACTTACAATATAAAGGTTCCTTTATATGTAATTTGCATAGAAATTTTGAATCCTTCTTCTGTAAATATGTATAGTCATTAAAGATACGCATTTGTTTCCACTAAGTTTTACAGATATCTCTTTTCCTGTGTAGCAAAACTTACACAGGAAAGAATTTCAACAGTAAAATTTTAATACATATTTTCTTTGCAAAATGAAAATCAGAGAATTTTTATCAGTGGTTCACTATCAAAATGGAAGGATTTCTAGACTAAAGTTTTATATGGATCAACCAGTTGTAAAAATAAACTTTTATCCAATCTGATTGAAGAGGGTATGTATTTATTACATTTACAAACTTCCTGAAAGTGAGGAGGGGCGTAAAGAAATTTCAAGAATATGACTAATTAAAGTGATCTTGAACTTTACACATATGGCCTAAACATAGGAAGATAAAACTCAACATGAACAAATTCAAGGTATTTTAGTAAGGCTGGAATAATCAATATTAAAGATGAGGAACATAAAAGTAAGAAACAATAACAAAGAAAACAAGTCTTGAGGGTAATTGTAGATGACAGGTAAACACCAGTCAAGAATATCATGCTGCTGAAAGGAAAAGAAGAGAAAACCCCACCACATCAGAGTATGTAGCTATGCATGATTCTCCAGCCTGTGAAGCAACCTTCAGAAACACAAGATAAGAGTTTTCACCTGCCTAGACAGTTGATTCAGTTTAAATTAATATCCACTGAGGATAAGACAGAAGTTCATTACATAGTTAACCTGCATTAAGAAAAAATTAGCTATAATGATAAGAGAAATGCTCAGAAGAAGCTGAAGACAGGGAAGTGTTGGAACACACTGCCTATGGGTGAAGCACTCCGGGTTTTATAAATAGGGATCAAATACATTTTAAAATCAGCTTGGCAAATATCTGTTCAAAATGGCACACCTACAACTGATTTTGCTGCAGGTCACAGAACCACAGAATGAATGAGGCTGGGTGGGGCCTCTGGAGGTCATCTGGTCCAACCCTCCTGCTCCAGCAGAGTCACCTAGAGCCAGTTGTGCAGGATGGAAACTCCACTGCCTGTCTGTGATACAGTCAGCCCCTGAAGTTCCTGCTAGCCTTCAGTTTTCTTAATGCAGTGAAAAATCAAAATTTATGCTAATATTTATCTTTGACTTCAGAACTTGCTAATTTATCTTCCTTTATATTTAAATCCTTATTTTACCGTTTCAATATCATAAGACAGTTTGTTCATTTAGGGATTAGAAAAGGAACATTTTAAAAATAAAATAGAATAAATAGATTTTTTTTTACCCAGGAATTTTGCAAACAATCTCTTGACAGTATTCCCCTTGAGAAAACATTGTAACTGTCCAGTTCTGATTTTGCATTGCACACTCAGATCATGCTACTTCTTCCTAGTTTAATTTTCAGCCACATGGATAATGTACATTAGTCCCATTCATCAAACTTGTAATGAAGAAAAGGCAGATGTTCCAGTCAGCTTTGATATCAAATGCCTCATAAGGTATTTAGTATTTCCAGCGAACACAACAGAATAAATCTTTTGCACACACATATTACCAATTGCTCACAGAAAGCTGTGAAAAACTAATATTTAAAATTATAAGGCCTACACAAAGTATATTCTGAAAACTTTAAGAGTTTCAAGGATTTTTTTCTAACTCAAATGTTGAATTACAAAAGTTAAAATCAATTCTCAAATTTGAAAATCATCTCAAAGAGAAAATGACAGAAAAATCTTTCAAGGAAACATACAGTTTCTTTCTCCCATTTAATAATCCAGAATCATATAGGTTTAGTATTGACCTTGCAATTTATATGTATATTTATATGTACATGACAGATCACAGGTAAGTAACATCTCTGTGAGCATCTCTGTCCTACCATTGTTTTGTTTTAAGATACACTGCTGCATCCTAGAATACCTTTCCTAAATAAACTCCAGAAGGTAAATACTTAAGACAATAGCAAATGAGGGGTGAATGAATGTAAGAACATCAAAGGTCCTCTGAGGGAGCTGGACCACAAGAGAAGCTTTGAACCCGGGTTAAAATGTCACAGGGTGCTACCTGAGCACTGCATTTATCAATTTAATTCCTTCAGAATCAACAAATAAACTTTGTGACAGAGATAAAGAAAATTTAAACCCGTGTTTCTTAAAGCTGCCTTTGAAGTTACCTTATACCTTAATGTATAACTATCACTTTAGACATACATTTTAGAGTAGCTGAAATAAATTCTCAGCAAAGTAATGAAAAGATGCAATCATATTGAGTCACAGACACAACACCTCCCAAAAAACCTGATTATCATCAAATGGTAAAATAACAGCAAAACTAGTGTTCATGTTATTAAGAATTTTGGGAAAATAGGTACCATTTCTCTGCTGAAGAAGTACATCGTTTTTTTTCCAAGATGAACAGCCACAGACATTAAATACAGAACACTAACAAAGTAAATAACACTATTCAATTCTATTAATGAGAAACTCACAGCACGAAAAAATATATCCAGACCTATCAGCCAACCTTTTAAAACAGGACTCTAAAACTGTGCTTATGAATCTGAGTATTAGTAGCCAAAGTCTCGTTTGCATTAGTATCTGTACTTAAAACAAAAAGATTTCTTTCATTGATACCAGTTCTATGAACAGTAATGCATAACTGAGAAGTGCTTCTAAAAGTCTCCCCCACAAAATCACTCCATTTACTGGGGTTTCAAAACAATTTTTTATTTTTATTTTGTTAAGTCTTGATGAAATCCTATCCTGTGAGAAGTACTGTCTCAGACACTGCCTGTTCACACGGTGGAAGGATGGGCAGACAGTCCTAGTTATTGTTTTTCTTTTTCTCTTTTTTTTTGATCCTCTCCACTTTGACATTGTCTGAACTGCAGCAGACAAAAATACCAGCTTCTAATGTACAATGAAGAGGGTGAGGAAAGGGAACGTCAGCTTTCTCATGCTTCCCATAATTAGAGGAATCAAAGAAAAGAAAGTAGCCTGTGATGTTTTAACTGTAAATTGGAAAAAGTCATATATTTCTGAAGATGGATGCACAGGAATCAGTATGATGGATGATTATCCTGGCATTCAGGATGTTGTTGACTATTTAGAAAGGATACCAACTTGATTTACTGTACAGAAATTTCTAGGGAGAATTTTTAGTTCTCCTAAAAACAAAACGGTGTTGTTGGTGGTGGTGTTGTTTTTATTCAGAACACACCAAGAACGCTTCCAAAAGTTTGTGAGTACAGTAATTTTAAAAAAAGTTCTGGTAATCATGGCAGTTTTAACAACTCACTGCTATACTTAGGCAGGGACATTCACAGCATCAGTCATCGTTTTTTCCACTTGCTAAAGAGACCAATGCCACAGCCCACATAAAAACATAAAAACATGGCTTTGGCCGAATCCTGTGACTTTATGTTTGGATTTTATTTCAGCCTACTACCCTCAGATATTTGGAATCAAGTCAGTGATGAGTTTAACGGCAAAGAATATCTCAAATGCACAACAGCTCTTGTTGAAACAGATGAAACTGACATTGAAACAGCACATTTATGGAGTTTTGTTTATTTACACCAATATGGGAATAAGAAAACACGCGCTGCATCTTTGAAGGAGTGACGGGAGAGCAGTGTCCCAGATGATGAAATGTAAAAGATTAATTCCCAGTAACAGTCCTTAAAAGACACAGCTAATTTCTCTCAAGCTGAAGGAGCACCATGGTGGCCCAGAGGAGGGTACAGATAGATTCATTTTCTAGGCTGTTATGCTCAGACACCCCTTCCCTGGAGAATCTGTCTATGGCCAAGCACCACATGAAATATTTGGTAACAGATATATAAAAATCAGTGTGAAAATGGAACAGTAAAAAACCCACAGGATTAATTTTTCTAGTAGATATGAATACAGGAGAAGTTTACAGAAGACTCTGTTTAAGGAGTAGAAATCACAGAGTTATACAAACAGAAAATATTTTCTGCAAGTATCACGGAACCTGACAGGTCAAGACTTTCTGCAGAAGTCTTTCAGCTCTGCTTCAATAAATATTATACTCTAACACACACACTGTTATGAAAAACAGCTTTTAAATTGGACCCCCATGATCAAATTCTGCCTTCTTGAACTCTGACAAGCTTTATTATTCGGTATGATCTTCTGATAAAGAACTTGTTCTAAGGCTGTTTAAGTGAGATATTACTGAATTTTAATCCAAAGGGTTTATGAACAATGTATGTACATTCCTGCTTCAGAAATACCTGGCAACAATGTTGTGTAGCAATTCCATCCAGACTATCTGCATACAAGATAAGCAGATTTAGCCAAACATGCTTTTATCCAGGATTGCAATGCCTACACAGAATCCTGAAAATCTTCCAACTGCAGGAATTTGCTGTTTATTTTGGAGCACCTATATCAATAACATCAAAACTTACCACAAAGGTACTAACTGCTCTTCTGCCTGACAAAATTGAAAAGGAATGTTTTGCTTTTAAATCTGAGAAGGAATAAAATAAAAGGAAATGAAAATGAACTATCCACAGGGCAAGTTAACAAGAAGAATCTAGCAGTTAGCTTACGGAGCCTTTAATTTTTTGCCATGACAACAATTCTAGGATGTTTTCATGTCTGGAAAATTAAACTGCCTCCGCATTTTGAAGGGAAAATTCTGTCAATATCATTCCATGTCTTCTAATATGTCCTAGCCCTCTTATCTGAAAATCTTAATTTGAGTTCAAGGTGTTGTTCACACCTTTATGCACTAAATAAAACATGGTTATTTTTAAAATGGAGTCACATTTACTAAGCAAGGGGGAAAAATGGATGCAAAAAGGTACATGTGCTTGGCTGACAGTTACACAGCTGGGAATGTGCTGATACCCTGCCCCAGCACAGAGCTGAAAATTGCACCCCAGAGAGCAGAGATGGGAGCTAGATGCCAAATTTATTTATACAATTGTTTTCCCTCCAGGTAAGAGACAGTATTCCACTAAATCTCTCTTTGAGTGTCTGCTTCACTATCTATTAATCACTCTTTGCCTAGTGCTTTTCTATGACATCTTAGCCACATCCACGTGGATTATTTAGCATTTTTCCTCGGTTGTGTCTTTCTTGTGTGTTAGAAATAGGATGATACATTTATTACTTTGTTTAAGTATATGCCCATTCTAGTCAAAGGGGATCGATTTAATCACATGATCATTCTAACCACTAACATGAGTATACTCCTTTTACTTTTGTTTTATTCCCCATTATAAAAAACAGAGGGTTTTTTGTTAAATTACTAACCACATTTCTTTCCCATCAGCCTGGTTTGTTTCTCTTTTTTCATTGTTCTACACCTCAGATTGCCTGGGTTTGCAGAAGCAGGCTGACTTGTGATGATGTGAATGAAACTTTGAAAAGAGAAATCCAAAGATATGCAACATTTAGGATTAATGTCCCCTTCTACATTCAATATTCTTTAATAAAACAAGATCCTGAAAGCAAAGCTCTCCAAATGCCATACACAAAAGAGACACACTCTCCATGAAACTATTATGTTTAATACTGCTTTCTGCTAACAGGCAGAAAGCAATATTGCCTACAATCGTTTTCGTTTTGCCTGCTAACAGGCAAAAGAGGATGTAGCTGGGGTGCTTAAATGGAAATAGCTTGATTGCTATACCTCATACAATAAAAGTGGAGTGTTTCAGAAATGCAACTCTAATGAAAAGTTAATAGTTAACAAAGAGTAGGAAACAAAGGATACCTGGCACTGGAACCAGCCAAATGCCACCAATAAACTAAATAAAACTTGGAAATCTTTTATTGACTAGCAAGCTCAGCATGTTGGAATAATAAGGAAGTTCAGAATTTCCTCTCTCATTTCGAGTGTCTTTGCAGAACTATCAGCTGCTAACTACATCAGACTGTGCTATGTATAGCTTTGTTGATTTACTGAGATCTTTAGAAAGCACACGCCCAATGTTTTTCTTCACATGAATAACCCTTATAGAAAACTGCCTAACATGCCCAAAGTTTGGAGAATGAGAGAGAACATCACTTTTTAAAGTTTAGGTCACAAAAGAAGGAACATTGTTTAATTTCGGTATTATAAAATTGAGGTAATCTAACAGAATTAATTTCTAGATATGCAAGTTATTCTCCAGACTTCCAAAGGACAGCTTCTTGCAATACAAAGAGTAGTTATGAAGAAAAGTTGGAATACATTACTTCATTCTAATTCCTGTAATTAATGTAATTTATCTGACTTTATTTTTTCAAAACATATTTTGAATTTTTTAATAATGATAATTAATTTTGAACCATTATTTTTGATAATGCTAAAAGAAAGAAACGAGTACTAAAAAAAGCAGATGGAAACATTAAATGAACAATTGAGTGTTGCTCCTCAAATATTCCAAATTATTTTAATGTTTCAATCATTTTCATTACAGCAGTACTTTCAGAGACAGGGGTTAATGCTTTTGTTTTCCAAAACACATCCAGCAAAGCAAAGCAAAGCAGAGCAAAGCAAAGCAGAGCAAAGCAAAGCAAAGCAAAGCAAAACAAAACAATCCACTGAGTGTTATTACTCCTTTTAAAATGATAAAGAGTAGAGTTAGATGCTGTATGATTCATTTCATGTCATATTGGAAAATCTGTGGCAGAGTTCCAATTAAAACTTGGTCAAGTGAAGAAAGAAATGCAGCAGCCAAGTGATATTCACACAAGCAACTTTGTTAACATGGAAGTGTGGTGGTTGCTCTGCATCACAGTAAATCATCTCCCCTGCCCAGCTTGCTCTGCTCCTTCCCTCTTCACTGCACCAATTCTGCCCGGCTGTAAATAGCAGAGGGAGAGAAAAAGAGGAGAAAAAAAAAAAAGCCACAATGAGTTCTGAATAACACGTGGTTCTGATAAATTAGCATTTCTAACGGAACAGAATTCATGCAGGAATTCAAGTCTACTTTCTTCAGGAAATTTCTAAAAATGTTGAATGCAGAACTGCACTTTGGACTGGATACTGCACGATGCCTAACAGCCATGGAGAAATGGTCAGCATCCCTACTCCTTCTCAGCATTTCTGCAAATCTGCTGATTTTTTGAAGTTGCAGCAAGCTTCAAGGAAAGAAGTCACAGATCTACAGATAACAGGGTGATTTCTAAAAGCCATTAGCATAAGTACTCATCTAGCAAGAAATGCTGTGTGTATGATGAAGGGTTTACTTTCCCAGAAGTGCTTTTGGGACTTAAGATTGCACAAAAGGGCTGTGAAATGTGTTTCCCTCAGTTCTGGCTCTTCGGTTCCTGGAGCCTCAGGTCACATTCAACTCATAGTTCCTATCAAGCTTTTCCCAAAGGACCTTTGGGCTCCTGCAGTAGCCAAACTTCCCTGGAACAGGAAACTCTATTTACACTGATGTCTTAAAGCCTGGTGCTCATCCATAAAAGGGAAAAAGAATACTTTTAAGAGCAGCATTTTTCTTAACCTGTAACAGACCAAAAGTTGGTCTAAAATGCACGTGCTGTAAAAGAGAATTGTTCACAAAATCAAGAAGAACTATCTCTGAAAAAGTAAAAAACTCTCATATCCCTGAAGCGCCTGCAACATTCTGACAGTGTGCAATGTTTTGACTGTAATGCCACAGATGAAAGCTTTCAGTGCCTGATATGAAAGAAAGGCTATCTATATGTATTAAAATAATAAAATGTTAATATCTTTTATCCACATCATTGTTGATGCAGGTAATTTTTGGGGGGCATTGTATAGTGAGTGGGAAAAGTTCTGTTCCAACTGTCCATTCATAGGTCAAAACTAAAGCCTTCCTTGTGAGAGAGCTTTGAAAATTATTAAAAATAACCCTCATGATGTCAGTATGACTTGTGAGCAGAAAGGTCCTTTAAGATCTGCTTCTCATGGGACAAATTGCAGCAGGCTATTGGGAAGGTAAAATAGAAATATCTCCTTTTCCCTTTTTGTATTACATATTTCTGTTTGTCACTCCCCTTTGCAGTCTATTATTTCACAGAGAACATAGTGACTTTCATCTGTCAAACAGCTTTTTGATTTTTTTTTAACTGCCATTTTCATACAGGAGAGTAATCAATTAAAAGGTTAAGGAGAGTATTTTTATTTCTAAAAGCCCTAAAGACACAATGTGACTTCATCTAAAGACACTTTCTAATTTGTAACACTCATTTAAAAATAAATTTATCTTCATGCACATGTGGGTTTTGATTTGCAGTTTTTTATTACTTCAGTGCCAAGGTAAAGTTTTCCTGCATTACTACATCTTATAATCACAGCCTCTGACTTTCCTTCCCCTTAACATCTTTTGTTTATTGCTTTCTTTTCTGTCACATCTAAAGTGAGTGAGACTGCCAGCTCTGTAGGTTTCTGTAAAATGATTAGCAATTTCCAAACCACAGAAAATAAGAGCATCTGTTCTATGCAGGATAGATGTGCTGAAGGCTGCTTTGAGACATTGAGCAAAATCCTTCTGAAAAGCAGTTGAGTTGTTTGCATGAATGATATAAAAAATAAGTGGCAGTTCAGTGCTGCAGATGTCTAAGTCTCCACATAAAAGCCTAAATTTTGTATTCAGATTGAGATTTTTCTTTTGAGAATGTACTGATGTTTTCAATAGATGTTCCTTAATCAACACTACTCTTCTTCCAAAATCATTGTTTCAAGCTGTATATCTATTCAATAAAAATAAGATATTTTGCTTGTGTATTCTTCGGCATATTTTTACAGAAATCTGCTTTCCAAATATAAATGAACAGATTTAAACTCCTTTGTCAAATTTCATTTAGCTCCAGAGATGAAATTGAGGTGCAGATGATATAATCTGTTTATAAGTGAATTTGCCATTTTAAATCTAGCTGGAAAAAACTACATTAAAGATATTGCTACAATAGCATATTTTTGGATGAGATTATTTTGCTGAAGGTCAGCTATTAAAATTTCTGGTTTAAAGGTGAAAGTTGAAACATGCAATCACCTTTCTTACTAAGAATAGCAAACAGTATCTGCATAGCCTTTCCCAAATCATATTTTCATGCAAGGTCTTTAGTACATTTACTGTGACCCTTGGATGGACAAACCTATTTAATTTGATTTCAAGTGCTGGACATTTCTTGACCTCAGACTAGAAGCCTGGAGACATGACAGTTGTTTTCTAGGAGATTAAAGAAAGCAGAAGGACACAGGGGTTTTCCATAACTTTCCTACACGAGTCACAAGGACTTGACAATGTAACATCTCTAATCTGTCATCTAGGAAATGAGTAAGATCCTAAAAATAATTGGGAGTAGCCCAAGGTGAATAAGTGTAGATCTACAAAAAATGTGATATATTATCTCTGTATAATGTTACTGGTTTATCTTGGCATTTGTCCATCTCTGTCTCAATCTTGTGCTGAATTTTCTTATCTGTCTAACACTCATCATCACCTCAATTCTACAAGCTCTTCAAAGTGGCTGGTTGGATTTTTCATTACTTCCTATTACTACATTCTTATTTAAGGCTGAAATGTAAGAAGAGAGAAACTTACTATTAATAGCAAAAGTTTTGTTAAAATACTATTCTCCCTCCAGGTTTCAAATATCCATAACCTTGTGCATGAAATGAGACATTTCCCATTACTATGTAAATGTTATTTTTCCATCTAGATCTTTAAAAAATATTAATGGGTCTAATTCTACCAGATTTTTTTGGTTTGCACTCATTCTTTTGCACATGTGACTAATTTATTGATTTTGAAAAATAAAGTCTAGGATAACAATTGCACAACAAGTGTTATCCAAACATAGGCTTTTGGGTTTCAGACACAACATGAAAGTGTATCTGTGGCCTTACTAATCTAACATTGCAGCTGAATATGTTTGTAAATATTTGTTAATTTAAAACTCTTAAGGCAACTAACAGACTCAATTTTAGTGTAAGCATTGGTGGTTTACTTACAGCAGTACTACAGAAGGCAAGCACTTATTGACACTGATTACAAAATGCTGCCTTATAAAAAACTCCACTAAACCTGAACAAGAGCTGATACAGTTTACAAAGGTGGAAAGTAGCAATTCCTAAAGAATAAAATGTCCCTGTGATATGACACTTATCCCTAGTTTTAGATACCTTCCCACAGAAATAAAATATTATAAATGCACTGTTTCACATGTACAACAGAGGCCTAAAAGCCTGAAGACCCTTTCCTCATCTGCTTTCCATTTCAGGTTCTGAAAATATCTGGGAGACTGGAGACATAATCCTAGAATGTTGAGGGGTTGGAAGGGACCCTAAAGACCATCGAGTCCCACCCCCCTGTCATGGACAGAGACACCTCCCACTAGACCAGGTAGCTCAGGGCTTTGTCCAAGCTGGCCTTGAATGTTCCCAGGCATGGGGCATCCACCACCGTCCTGGACAGCCTGTTCCAGTGTCTCATCACCCTCACAGCAAATATTTCTTCCCTACAACTAACCTAAATTTCCCCTCTTTCAGGTTTTACCCGTCACTCCTTGTCCTGCCACTACAGCTCCTGATGAAGGGTCCCTCTCTGGCCCCTCAGGTGCTGGGAGGCTGCTGTGAGACCTTCACACAACCTTCTCTTCTCCAGGGGAACAGGTCTAATTTTGCATAGGGTAATTGGATTATCTAGACTTACCCTTGTATTAATTTGGACCAAATCTCTATGTTTGTCATCCAACTAAAGCACAGATGTGCAATGCAAGTCATGTAGTGCTTCTCCACATTTGTCTGATGTATTAATCCTTGTACAGCACAGTCCCAAATACATAATGTTCTATCCAAATATGCAGTTATGAGTTACCTTTTTACTTTCTGAAATTGTTTGTTACATGCCTTCAGTCACAAAGCAAAGAGTATCTAAACCTTTTAAAATGGCAATTGACAAAATATATTTGAAAAGGTGTCAGCTGCAGCCCAAACAGCTAGTAGCTTGAGTTTCTACAGGTTTGCAAACCTAGACAGAAAAAGGTCGCTTTAGTAACTCAAAATCTGTGCTCAGCAACTACAATTGGAAGGTCATTTTTAAAATGACACAATACACTTGGCCAAAGCAAAAGAGATTAATTTTTTATCTCTTTTTTTATCCATTTTAGTACCTGGCTGAATAACATGCTTGCCATACTTCTAGTCCAGCTTGGAGTCATATTTAGGAAATACCAAGAATCAGGGAATGGTTTAGGTTGGAAGGGACCTTAAAGCTCATCTAATTCCCACCTTCCTGCCACAGGCAGGGACATCTTTTATTAGACCAAATTGCTCAGAACCTCTGCAACCTTTACTGGAACACTTCCAGGGGATGTGGCATCCACAACTACTCCCAGATCTTTAAATATCCTAAATTATACAACCAGAAAATTATTATATAACCTTAGCATGAATAATTCCCAGCATGTTGTATTTCAGTGATATAAGCACAGGCATAAACCCCAGCTACCCTTGCTTTAATGTTATCTGCACAGCATTAGGCAGATAGGGAAGTTCTCTGTTCTTTCATTAAAGGACCTCAATTCTGTCCTTTGCATGGGCACAGGACAGTTGTACCCAAGGGTATTACATTTAACTGAATCTCTCAAATGCCTCACATTTCAAGGTTTCCACCAAATGCCCCAAACTCTTTCAAAGCAGACCTTTTTGAAAGTTTTTGTGTAGCCGTAAAACAGTTTTTTACCATTCTTTCAAACAATTTCAGTAAATAACAATTTCACTTTAGTGCTTCACAAAGCAATGGTTGAAAACAAAACTGCTGTCCCCCAAAACTTATAATCTAAGTATCCATCAAAGAATAATTTTGCAACAAACATTGTATTTACATTCACAGTCTAAGAAGCAAAGCATAAAATAAGCACATGTTTAAGGAAAAGTTGATCAGAAATGACTAAGCATTATAGTCAAAGTGCTATATGTTGGTTTATTTTTAATCTTACCATGTGCTGTGTTTAGATGATCAATTACTAAACTGACAAACAAATCTCTTCATGGTAACTGAACATTATGAGGCTTTTGCAAGTGGTGTATTTTAAGGAGGGACATTTAAGAGGAAAGGGTGGAGGTATGAAATGGATTTGTTTAAAGCTAGTGGCCAAATTCACGTATAACGGGACACTACCAAGTTCAGATTTTCACTAGAGATAAATTTGGAGTAGGGATTTGAAAGCAGTTTCAAGAATTCCATCGTCATATGTTGAGAATTGTTTTATTGGAGAGTTTTCAGAAAAATGAGCTCAGTCATTTCCTCTTCCCTTTATTCCCTCACTCTTTCTCATCTTAATTTATAGTGATGTGTTTATAATTATAACTTAGTCAGACACTGGTTAAGTGCAGGAATCATCTCAAGGTGACTTCAATAGTCCTATGAAAACTGCCTTTCACACTTGTCCTTGACCTGGAAATGGGAAGTAGCATGAAAACAGGAGGCCTCACAAACATCAAAACATCTCTAAAATTGATGTGTTAAACCATTTGTAAACATGGGATCTCACAAGAACTGCATAACATATTTTTTTGTTTTATTATTTTCCCGAAAAAAATAAATCTAATCCCCAAAAATAAAATTCCTGAATTCCTGCAATTTCTCACTAAAATCTTTCAACTCCTAAGTGACTGAAAATAGTAATGTCTGATCACTTCCCTTCCTGACTTGACTTTAAAAGTGAGTAATTCTCAAGTTTTGGCAGTCACACACTCAGTTCAAGGGAGGGTCTCAAGCAGTGTTATACAAGCTCTTCCTTTTAAACCAGAAGTTATGATTTTAATGAGCAATGATTTCAACACATCTTTGGAAATCTTTGTGAATATTTACAGCGCGGTGCTGTATGCAATTGTAGCAAGGACAACATGCAGGTAGGATATACAATGTTTGACCACTTTTATAACAGCTGTTGAAGTGTGTGCCACGCAGATAGAAGCAATATTTCAAAAATATTATTGTCTTTTCCTCACAGTAGGAATCTACTCTATTACTTCTTCCCAGCAGCCCAGGAAGTCAGGGCCAATAGAAGACTGTATGGTAAAGTCGTGCACTGGTTAAAAAGGTAAAAGTCCTTGTTTCAGCAGAATGAGACCAGGAGAGAACTGTATCTGTCTATATTCTGCCCAAATCTTCAACATCCCCCTGAAACTCATTTTCTCTGGCATGATTTTATTCTCATTCTCTGAAACATGAGCTGATCCCTTACCCTTCCCATTTCAAATAGTGATTTTCCCTGTCCAGAGTTTCAAAGTCATCACGGATGCCTCCACATCCTTTTTTCTCCCTTCTTTTCCCCATGTCTATTTATCCAGTACTGCAAAAACTAAGCTTGCATAAACCTCAGATCAGCTCTAGCATTTCATATGGAGCTGTCAGTCCTAATGGAACTGATTGCCCCTTACTCCTAGCTAAATATTTAAACCAAATGAATTAGAAAACTATGTATGTAAATATTATACAGGGAGAAAGGCAGTCACAACATATATCTGCATGGTAATCAAAATGTAACTCTTGCTTGTGTTGACAGACAAGAATCAGTTTAAAACAGCATAAGAGAGGTAACAATACAGCCCAGTAACACAAATTTCAAAATCAGCTGCTAAGACTAAGCTCCCGGGTTAGCAGTGACTGAATCCTGTGTGATCAGTTCCCAAATTGGCAACATAAAAATAAGCTTCAGTACATTTAAATGAACAAACATGTCATCTTCAGAAAGAGCTAAAGGCATATATAGACTGAAGAAAGAGATGTACTCATAAACATAATACATTAATTGAAATTAACTCTGCAGATGGAACAAACGAAAACTAGTTGTCTTTAATTAAAATTCACATTTCTGCAATTTGATCAATGTGTGTTAATTATTCAGATGTGTTGCTTCCCCCTTATGTCACACAAGGATTTTTCTATAGATCTTGTAAATATGGGTTTGATGTCAGTCATGTATGTATTCTTACAGAATGTCATTCGTATGATAAGGCAGTAAGAGAAATATCTATACAACTAGACATGCATAGATAAGATGGGTACACTGACAGAAATTCAAGAGGGAAGAATTTCACAGACCAGTGAATAAGTTCTCTTTAAGTATCCATTTAAGAAAAGAAGCATTCTAAGCCTTCATACTGAAAAATAATAAAGACAAAATGATGCCAAACATAAACAAGGGAAAGAATCATACACCTGCTCTGTGTTATCTGATGAGCAAGAAGCAGCCACAGATGTGACTTTATGAACTGTTTTCTAGTCAATTTTCAGATTATATTTTAGACACTTTTCAGAAAACAAATAAAAATACATGGAATTTTGGTATGCATAAATTCTTTATGGAAAAATGTTTGCTTATATCCAACATTCGGATAGTTGTAAACACTTCCAATTTTTGTACTGAAACCTGCAGAAAAATTAACCTTCAAATTGGCGCTTCAGAATGAGGCACTAGGTGGTCTGATGGAGACGTAACAGAGCAGAAACTACACTTCCACCAGTAACAGTGTGTGAAAGAAGTTCCTGACAAAATTTTTGTGTGAAAATGGTAGAGATTCTTTTCCTTTTGTTAGTAAAATTAACTTAAACCAAGCTGGAGGGGCCGATCTTATTGGCACACATATGATTCTGAAAGTAGAGTTGCCTTTGTACAGATGGGAGGGTTACATGTGTAGATCCAAATGTAAGAATGACTTCTCAGTAAACCAGCAACACATATGAAGACTCCTGATTAATTTAGTTTCTATATCAAGGCAATTGCATAACTAAAATGTATCCACCGAAGAAACTACTTTTCTGTACTTTATTCATTCGAAGCAATTCAGCCAACAGGACTGTGGAAAACAAAGGACAACTTATCTTTTTTAAATCTTAAAAAAAATCATATTGGTCCTACTACAGGTCCAATAGAAAAATTAGTAAAAAACTCCATTCATAAATATGATGAGTAAGGTCACATTGAAATAATTGATAAAACATCACAGGACCTTCACTATCAGTTTAGAACAATCAGTACTCAATATGTTCTTGGTTTAACTCCTGCATGCATATTTTATTGTTTATCTATTCAGTTGATTTTAGTAATCTGAATCCTGTTTTTTTAGCTATGATAATCAGTACAAGGAGGGACTGTCATATTCCCAGACCATAGAAAAAACACTGCATCTTTCTTTTCTGTAAAGAGAGTTAGGGATTTAGTCAGTGATCAAATGATAACTATATGACAAATACTAAATGTTTTCCTGATATCAGGATAGCCTCTACACTTGAAATTCTAATAAAAGTTCCCTGAGACAGAAGAAAGTCAGTAATTTATTCATTTTAAGACAAAAATGCAAAGTACAGAAGAATTAAATACAAAATCTAATGGATGTTAAGCAGTGTATAAACATGACAAAGTTCTTTCTGTTTATTTGGTATGTCAAAAAAGAGATCCTTGGTGTCATCTGGTAAACTTTCTTGTGTTAACACAAAACTGCCCTCCTCCAAGAAAAGCCATCTGAGTCAAACTATGTAGATAAAACCATGCCATCTTATGATGAATGCACCACCCTGACTGGCAAGAATGATGGGCATAATGGCCTCTCTTTTGGAGAAAAAAAGGGAACATTTTAAAACTTGTGGCTTTTTTAGCTTCATCATCTCACAGTTGCACAACACCAGTGATGACATCATAGACCTTACCTTAACTACAACTACTGTCTTAATAAAAGTGTTGTACTCCACAAGGCATGCATTATCCCCTTTCTACAGTCCTTAACATCATGGACATTCCCTTGCTTATGTAAGGAAATATTTAAGACTAAGCACTAGTAAGCATGAAAGATATTTCCATCTTTCCTCAGTGAGATTCAGTTATTGTGCAGAAATCAAAGCGAGAAGTTAAGCTTTTTAACTGCTATTGATAGTGCCTATTCCCTCATTCCACCAGGAAGATACTTTGCCAGATATATCTAATTTCAGTGAAGCTGGGTGACTCTGGCCCACCCTACCAAAGTACAAACACACACACGCATATACATATATATAATAAAATATATTTTCTAAAAAACCTTCATTTTTAAAATACATTAAAAGTAAACAGATACTAGTTTTCTACATTAAAATGAATGGGAATGTTTATTAAGTATTCATAACTCAGTTACTAGTATTTTATAGACATCTTATAGAAATTGGGAGCACATTCTTTCTCACCACCAGTGGGCACATAATATATCTCAAGAGCATGAGACAAAACCAACTCAGAAATATGCATGAAAGACAATATTGGACTTCTTCTCAAGGGTTTGTTTTTAAAGATGCCATGCAAAATAAGAGGTCTGTTTTAGTAGGTTTTCTGCCTTTCCAACCTATAAGACAGTTCATTTTAAATTATTCTTACTATTTCTCGAATCCTTACCATAATAAAAATTAAGCCAAACAGAATTGATTTTAAATATCCTGCTCCCTTTAGACATAATTAAAATCGACATTTTTTGCAAAGAAATGTTAGACGACTAAAGAATTTATATTCTTTTTACTCGAAGACTGCTGATGTTTCAGAACCTGAAATAGAACAGTTTGTTCTCTTTCCCTGCGTGACTCACGATCTTGTCGATCATGACAGAAGCCACTAAAAATACAATGCATTACTGCATGCGGGCTCTGTAAATCCCAGGAAAGAGGCGGCTTGAGACATTTAGGGAGCGAGACGGGCGGCCGAGCGCTGCCGAGTGTGTCAGGCGGCGGCTGCGGAGCGGACACTCCGTGCCGCTGCTGCGGACAGGAAGCGTGGAGAGTTTCTGCGGCGCTGCTTGGCCCCAGATAATGCCATTGTGTGGGGAGGCCGGGCGGCCTCTCCCAGCGCTGGGAGCCCGGGGCTGGCGTCTGGCGGCCTGGCCCCCGGCCAGCCCGGGGCTGGCTCTGCGGGGAGGGCGGCCGCTCCTCCGGCAGCTCCGCGCGCAGCCCGGCCACACCTCACCTTCCAAAGGAAATCTGGCCAGAGCTCCAGACTTTATGACTTCTTCTTTACGAGTCCCCTCTTTTTTTTTTTCTTTTTTTTTCTTTTTTTTTTTTTTCCCCCCCCACTTTGCTGTGGTGTTCGCGCCGCGCTCTCAGGGAGCTATTTAAAGTCACAAGCAATAGACGAGCTGATGACAGGATTATTGGGAAAAGTCATACTTTGATACCCCGAAACGCACATTACATTCCTCTCACTTTTTAAACAATGGCAAATTACTCTCACCCTCACCCATCATGCAGAAGAAAAGATTCATTTCAACAGGCAAGTTCTACAATCCTCTTAATTTTTATTCGCTTTAATTCTACCAGGTTTATTTAAGATATATGTTCTGTTTGAAACAGACATTGTTCTTAACACACAAAGGAGTTCAAGGATGTGGCATCAGTGTGTTCCCACCCACCATTTGGTCTGATGGTGTTAGATTCTCTGAAAAAACATTCAAGTCCCAGAGCAAGTATTGTGTTGTGTACATTCTTAAATTATGCATTTCAGCAGTGGTAAATCAAAGATACTAAAAGTTTAATAAATGTTTCCCTGTACAAAACTATGTGAAAAAAACCTCACCAATCAGAAAATGTAACACAGCACAACCAACATCTGCTACCTTTGCTCCAGATAAACCTCATTTTACAGCCCAGGCAGCTTGCCCAAGAACACATCCCTTATACCTTCTAAGATACTTTTAGGCATAGACATAAACGCTCATCATACTGGATTTAAGTATGTCCTTAAGCGTTCTTTTGGAAGGGTAGAAAATAGAACAACAGTAGGTACAGCTAAATAGCAAAAATGCCAATATTTGCATTTCAAAAATATGAGATATTTATTAAAATCAGTGGAAATTAATGTGAGACTGGGAGCAGATTTCTATATCAGCATTAAATATATATATTCTTGGTTTTATATTAGCACTAAATAATTTCTAAAACACTATGCAATACTTCTTCGTAGCTTTATTTTATGATAAAATAGAGAGTATTTCACAGATAAATTACCTTTCCATATTTATTTTATACACATATTTTACAGAAGCCTATTATTAAATAATAAAAAATTTAATTGGTGTAGCAGTAGTATTTGATAGAGAAATCATTCTGAGTAGCAACATAACTTGAGTTTCTTTTATTTTTGTAACTTTATTTTTGTGCCCTTAGTAAGTAAAATCATTATAGCAGCTTCTAAGCACTAAGGCTTCAGCTCCTAAAGAGCATATGCAAAGTGGTTTTATATTTAAGGCTCTACTCTTAACCTGAATCCACATAAAAGCTGTGTTGAGTGTGACCTTGTCCACAAGAGGTATCATCCATATGTTGTGAGGTATCAAAAGCCCCCAAATTCAAACTGTTATGGCTGAGCTTAGTGACAATTCGTATTCTGAGACAGATCCCAAAAATAAACAACGTGACTAGCTTTAAATTTAATGTCTAAAAAGTAGGAGGTTTACTTGTCTTTAATTTTGAACTTCTAGGATCAGTGTTTTCAAGTTTCTCTTTAATCAAGAAAGTGTGAAGAATACTTTAGCGTCACATGATATTTTTTAAGTCACGTGGCATTCAGAAGGGAAAGGCTTCAAAGAAAATCAAAATAGCAACTTATTTAAGGCTTGGTTTGGTTGAAACAGTTTAGATATATTCTAAAAGAATATAATATCAATTAAATTATCTCAAGTTTCTCAGCCACGCCAATACAGTAATCAAAAAGTGATCAATTTTAAAAGAGATAAAATCATAAATAAATTATATTATTGCATGTGTCAGCATATTAAAATACTCAGAGTGATAACATTAAAAGAAAAAAAGTAATTCTGGATCACAACTTCACAACTTCACAACTTCTTTAACGTAGTATGTTTGGAGCCGATTGCTCAATTAATACAAAAAAGCCATTGCTTATTTTGAACAACTGAGAAACAGAAACTAGCACACAGGTTTCTGCTGATTCCCATAAACGCTGTAGCAGAGATGAAATCCCAAAGGGTTAACCTCTTCCTTGTGGCACCTATTGTTTCTACGCGGTGACAATATATAAAAGCTGGTAGCAGCCGAGACGTGACCCCACAGCAACCCGTCTGCGTGCACTTCTCTCGTCTCCTTTGCGCTGGTCCAGCCGCTTGTCCAAAGAGCCGGTCAATATTTGCGCGCACAGCGCAAGGCGGCGGCGCTTTCCGCGCCGAGCTGGTAACAGGGGACAACATCTCAGCTCTGAGTCAACAGCCAAAAGCAAACAGTGGCTGCCAGTGGGGAACATCAGCTCCCATGCCACAGTCAGCTCTCAGGTACTCATGACCGTGACCTCCACACTTTATCACGCTTTGATCAGCATTGTGAAAGCAGACACTACAGTGCTGGCTGCTCCTGGTGTAGCCTGGCAGGCTCGCTGCTCCTAAAGGAATCTCGCCGGTCTCCTCCTCTCTGGGTGCCTTCCTATAAGCAGGCACGACAGAAACGACACGATGGACCGTGTCTATGTTTATGTACCTGTGTAACTGCTGATCTCAAAAACAGGTGCTAACTCTAAAATTCAGCCTGCAATACATGGGAAACCTTGGCAGTTGCACACATGCTGCTGTTAGAGGTAGGAGTCCGAGGAATTAGGCAGCAAGGGGCACTGTAAGCTTAGGCACAGAACACATCAAAATGCAGTCAAATTTTATGAGTCACCTGAATTCAGCATTGTACCACATGAATGTATTTTTCTCCCCAGCAACAACAGTGGCAGTGCTTTCTCTAAGAACTCAGGCTCCTGCTCTGCCTTACAGCTCTACCATCCATTCTAAACAAATGCAGAATAACTTGTGTTTCAGCAGATTGTATCTGACTCAAATAGTAAGAATTACTTTGCCAAAGGGAGGTAGCTCTGCACAAGAACTTAAGTAAGATATGGGTTCTGTAGAGTCAAGATACTTTCTATTTAATCTAAACCCAGGAAGAATTAAAGCTAGGTCCTGTAATTATCTTAGTAACAAATTAATGACTCTATTATCCTTCTTAGCTTTTCTGCAGCCTTCTGCAGAAAGAACTTTGGGCTGTGGTTTCATATTGATCTATTCTTATACTACTTTTCACCAAGGATCCACTTTGTTAAATATCTTTATATCAAGGTTTTAAAACTCTTAGTCTTTATTTGAAATAAAAGTTAAAGGAAAATGAAGAGGGAGATAATAAAATATTATTCTTTTCCTTGTTCATTTCATTGATGTGAAGGTTTTCATATTTTGACAGAAATCAGAGTTTAGCCCAAGCTAAATGCAAACACATTTTGGAAAATTTTTGACTTCTTCTGAAGCAACTCCAAAAAGTCATTTTATTACAATGCATTGTATAGTACCAATGATGATGCAGACTATATTTGTATATAAATTAAAATATGGACAAATTCTGTTCCATTGCCTTCTACAGAATTTACTGAGAGCATCTTTCCAAAACTTGCAGAAAGAAAATGAAAAATTCTTAGCAACATTGGTAGTTCTCCAACAGATGAAGGCTGGAATTGTGAAAGAAGGAAGGTTCTTTAACAAAAAGGAGTCATAATCAAGTAACAGAAGAGGTGCAAAAATAAATGTTTGTCATGAGCTCAAGAAGGATTAGAACAGTAAGTTAGTTGGAATTCTTTCATCTCTGCCCTTTCACCCAGAGGAGCCTGAGTTAGAGCATCACAGGGTTCAGGTGTGACAGCTTAAGTGATAATTTTAGACCAAAGTGTTTGTCAAGGAATTTTGTGATCAATGTCTTGCGGTGGTTGGTGGACTCGAGACTGTCATGAAATAACACATTACAGAGCAGAAATCAATATTCAGACCTGCAGGTAACAAAGATCACATGGCACTTCATCAGGAACAAAAAGCCCCACAGAGCACGTGGCAGAATGGCATCAGAACAAAGCTGGGAGCCAAAGCTTCAATATATTTTGTGATTACAAACAGGAGGCAGTTTATCAAATGAATTTTGAAAAGATTTCTCAAACTGTTTTTAGCTGGACACCAACATCCCAACTGTGCCTTCCTTTGCATGTTGTCAGGGTTTTCATGGGTTTCCTCTTCTTGTCAGCACCTTTCTGCTCCTCCATCAGCCCAGTCTCTCTGTTGTATTCTCACCCATCCACACACATGTCAGTAGTGATCTGTACCACATATTTTCTTGTAGCCTCTTCCACATCTGCCCAGCAGCAGGTTCAGCAACACCAGCAGAACGCCCAAACTGCTAAGCCCTCTTGTGGACTGATATGATGGGAGCAAGGAGAGCAAGGTAAATGGAAAAATTATTAACTTTCCATGTGTGGGTAAAATGAGGAAATTTGACAGCACTGGGTTTAGTTCCAGGTTCTGGAAGGCAACTTCTAGACTTTTCTGATTGCTCTATAGACTTTTCACTTACTCAGCATACAATCCATACCCACCTATTTACTTTAATAATGTAACGAAATTTTTATTCTCTTCCTGTTTTTATAACTCTGCTTTGTCCCTCCAATACCATTATGATCTCCCTCATCATATGCCATCTCTTTTTTCCCCCCCAACTCTTTGCATTTTAAGTTGCATTCCTTTCTTCAGGTTGTCAGAAAGAGAAGAAATACATGAGAAAAACTTATGTAGCTCAGGACTAGTCGCAGAAAAAGACTTCCTTAACCTCTGCTACTGCATTTTGTGGCACACTCAGTAGTGGCAGAGACTCTTGATTACATTATAGCTTAAAATCTGGTGGAAATTATATGCATCTGCAATTCTTCATTTTTTATTTATGAAAAGTATGAGACACATAGAAGCATGGAATTCTCTGCCCCCTTCCAAACAACTGAAATTTGAAGACTCTCACCCAAATAATATAACTAAATTATATTATAATATAGTATATATGATATATATAGATTATATTATAATATGATTGAGAATTAACTAATTCTAAATTGTGATAATATTATCACAATTTAGAATTAATTAAATACTAAAACTCTAGAACATGACTCAGAAGAATGTTGTAGGTGATGAGATTTGGAAAAACCTCAGCTTCAGAAAACACCTACCCTGACCCAGAAACTCAGAGGAAATTTTTTCATTCCTTAAAGTGGGCAGTTTGGGCACCTGAGATGAGGCCTGAGAAAGTGCAAAGTGTGATCACTTTTGGTGTGATCACTGTTATGTGATGTAAGAAGGACATTCCAGAAGAAAATTCCAGCAGAAAAATAAAATTTCAGGTTCTCTGCTCATTCAAAAACATGATCTGCAGGGTAATCTTTTCTTTTAATGCTGCAATCCACATTGAAAATGCAGATATTTTTGAATATTTTGGTTCAAAATTCAGTATCTTATTTGTCAGAAATAAGGGCAAAGTTATAGCAACCTTAACAGCTCTACAAGATCAAAGATACTTAAGAAAAGGCTGGTCTTAAGGTGACTGAATAGCATCAAAAGTCATCCTGGAGTCCTGGATCATGGCACTGCCTTTCCTCAGCTTTTCCACCTCATATAAGAGGACATGAAGGGAAGAACCTGGGAAAATGTTGGTTTGTAGCACAATGGTAGAGGGAAAAAACAGTTGTGCATTGCATTTGGTCATCTTTTTGTCCCTGTGACAGATACCTGGAACTGAGCAGTTCTAGGTACAGGGAAATTCTGAGTGCCAGTGCATGGAGTGGGGCTTGGGGGTTGATTGTGCTTCCCAGAAAGTCTGTGCCTGGAAAAGGGAATCCACAGTACAATGAAAGAGGCAGTCATGCTGATTCACTGGAAAAGAGGACATGCTAAATATATAGAACAGAAATTATAGATAAATATTTAAACAGAAATCCATCTCTATCACTTTGGGGAAAGATGAGATTTTTTAATGAAAAGTTGTTCTATTTGGTAAAAATCAAAACAACAGAACAAAAGTGTAAAAAGATAAGTAAAACAAAGGGAATAAAATTTCTTTTCAAATGAAGCAGGGTGGCAAGAATGCAGATCTAGGTGATGAAAAAATATTTGGATGTCTGAAGGCAAAATGAACCACTTAGAGGATACAAATTTCCTGCTTGCTATGATTCTGTGGTGTACAGACCACAACTTTGCATAAGGTAAACTGAAATAAGCAGTATCAAAGTTGTAACAGATGATGGTTTCATTCTATCTGCACTCTATATTTTTATATCTGGTGTGTGTCTAGCTCTACAGGAGCCCTACCACGGGCACAATCTACTGCAGAGCTACCAACTTTCAAGTCCCTTATCTGCACAAAGGAATCAGGCGAGGGGGAGGCTGACTCACATTTTTGCTGATAGACATTGCAGCATTACAATGTAAGGAAATAAAGTAATTCAGGTTTAACTGAAATAGTTTCAGAGGCACTATTCCAAGTTTTCTATTACTCCAAACAGCATCTATAACATGGCAGTGACAATTTACTCTTCTGGTACACTAAATGCACAAGATTCTGGGGGTAACTATTTCTTTTTTAAACACTTTTTTTCCCCTCCCACACTTTACATTATATGCTTTAATTAACTTGCCAGATATAAACTGAATACCTTCATTTAAAATTGTTTGTAGATGCACTGGGGGTGGCTCCTTAGGCAGCAACAACAAAAAAAGAGTAGGTTGCAGATACATGTGAATTAACACTCATTTTGCATTCTATGAACAGGTCACAGCTTAATGCAGTACATGCCTAGAAATGGTATTTTCAGAAAAAATTGCCCCACGGAGACCACTCACAGCATATTGAATGTTTTGGGAATGGATAATACTTTGTTTGATTTTATGAAGCAAGTGATAGCAATCAATTTTTCATATTTAGATATTTTTCACTCTTCAGAGGATCGGACCCTATTGGTGACACAGCCATTTTCTAAAATGTTTGAAATTCTGTTCATAGGAAGTATTTGACTGAGAGTAACAGCTGCATATTTGAATAAATAGAGCTATCTTAGGACTTAAGAAAAATTTAAAATGCATCTACAAAGCCAGTATTCTATCCTGTTTATATCTTCATAGTATCCAAATGTGCTACATCGTAGCATTGAGGTTCCTGATTAAAGATAACCTGTCACACAGGAATGCTACTATTAATTTAATTTAAATTTCTTAAAACACAGAAGCAGTGAAGACAGGCCACCAGCAAGAAATCTGTTTTAAGAAAGTCCTGCTTAGATTTGATTCCACCAAGCTTAGAAAACAAGAGTTACTAAATCATCACTTGTCTGTACTATTACTCTGTTACCACCCTCTGTACTGCTGTGCCAAGGAAGGTTCAAGGCTGATGTATTTCAGCTGAACCAGAGAGATGAAGCTAGAAGAGAATGGCTACTGCAATGAGGCATTAAACCAAACTTATCTTTTCTGTTCATCAAGTTAAAATAGAAATTAAAAGCCTTTTCAGAAAGACCCAAATAAAACCTCCATATTTTTACCCGAGTGCTCCACTAAAGCACTTATCCTCCAAGCTGGGAGGGTAGGACAGAGGGAAGATAAGCTCAATCAACTTGGCCAACGTCATCAGCAAGAAAGACTTGTTTTGTACTGGGGGTAAACAAAGATTTTATGGGGTTTAGATTAACCAAAATTTTGGATCTTATGCATACTCTCTTACTGTTTTCATGTCTTTTATAACTGAGCATCAGCACAACCAGCTCCCTAGCATAACTGTTGTGGACCCTTTCCTTCTATATGTAAGACCTGGCATTGTAAGTGTTTTATTCTTAAAAGTACCACTCTTCTAGGAATTTTGTTTTAAAATCTTCTCACCAAAAATATTTTTATTGATTTCACTGACCTCCTGGAGATTATTTTCAACTTTTCATGCCTATATTTTTTTCAGGACATGCTCTGAGATCTAGTGAATTTTGAAAGTATTTTACTACCCAGTATCATGTCTAGTACAGAGTCAATCTTCTAATAGAACATTTATGATTTTTTTTTCTGTCTATGTTATCTCCAGTTAATTTCTAGTTAAAACTAGAAATTAAACTTCTAATTTCTTAGTTTTAACTACACAATCTTCCCTCTCAATTTGTGTTAAATAATGACATAAGTTTATTTAGAGAGGATGCCCATTTTGAAGAAATAGGCACATGGTCCTATATTCACTCACTATTTTCATATTCACTCTTTAGAGGAGGTGCTGCTCTGTGTAGGCAAGGAAATTTATGGTAGCATTACCCCAACTTGTTTGCAGAGTCCTCCACCGGTAGCAACTTGTGCTAATTTTTTGCACAGGTATATACAGAAATTTTGGCACGTGTCTAATTTAAGCAGGGCTGGTGCTGCATTCTCAGCACAGGCAACTCTCCAACAAATCAGTGAACTGGCAATTTGCTCAGCTCAAAAAAATGCCCGGTTTCATGACATTCTTTCTTTAACACACACAGAAAGAAGAACAGAAAATCCTCACTTAAAGTTTACTTCTTACAATCCAGATGAATAGACAGCTTGATGTATCATACAGTTCTATCAGGAACCTTCTGTCGTGGTTTGACATGATTGCCAAACATTTCCTCATCTGAGATCGTGACCAAAACAGAAAACAAAGGCAAAACAATCTATGAATCAAAACAGATAGATTTATTCACACCTACACTAAGAGAAAGGAAGAAAAACTTCTCAACAATTTTAAGAAATGCTACCACAGGTCCAAAGATACAAGGCTACAAGAACATATTTTCAGTTTTACAAACAGTACAAGGGACACTGAAAGCAACATTTCCTGGACTTCACAAATTTCTATCAAACACAGCTGCAGAATGAAGACAGCAGATCAGCAACAACCACCTCCAAAAAAATCTCTTCAGTCTACTCATACCAAAGTGAGCATGCTGACATTTTCATGTGGTTGACTAACTTTTCTTTATAGCCACCATAAATTCAACTTGTTATAATTACTGTCAATAAAATTAATGAAATTACAGGCTGCTCAACAAAAGGAATATCAATCTGTAGCATTTTATTAGGTCAGTAAGACCTTCATTTATCACTGGTACATTTTGGGTAAGGCAGGGATTTGGCTCTTGATTTGTAGCTGTTGTAATTTCTTAAAGTCACATTCCAGGATCTTAGAAACATCTCATATATTGATTCTGCTTGCTTGATCAAGAAAGTTTTACAAATAAATGGAACATCTAAAACAACTTCTAAAGAGGTAGAATAACTTCAGTCCTGAGCCAAATGCAAAATCTATTGCAGTTTAAAAAACAAAATGCAGCAAATTTTCAGTAGCAGCCAATTTGGACAAGTATGTTAAATACAACCCCCCCCTAAAAGGGGTTGTAGAGTTCTCCACTTTGGGGCAGCAGGCATGAAAAAGTCCATACCTCTCTAGTTTCCTGTTTGCTATAAAAC
>WAAE01008121.1:0-29904 GCA_013400495.1 Nicator chloris
ATAATACAAGATTTTAAGAATGTTGTTTTTATTTTTAAAATATTATAAATTATTGTTTAATTTAATATTTGATTATTTACTTAGATAAGTAAAAGCTTAAGTAAAAGAAATGTCAGTTAAAAAATCTGCCTTCTTCTTATGTGACCTCAGTTCAGAATGTAGCAAAATGAACAATAAAATTACCATAACCACTAATTCTGTATTTAGAACTTGTTACATTTTCAAAGGAATTGATATATAGAATAATGATAACTTATTGATCCTTCTTTGAAATTAGAATGCTCATAATAAATTACATTCTAATCACTTATTTAATTTTTTTAGGTGGATTTTATTGATCTGTCAGATTTTATTAATCTAACAGTGACCAATGGCATCATGGGTATGCACAAGTGATGAAAAATGGATCATATAGTTTTATCAATGATTCTTCAATATATCTACAAAATAATGATTGAGAGGTAAAGTGCATTATAAATTTGCTTAACTCTAAGAACAGTTTTAGTGGCAAAGTTTATCATAGTCCATAGATTATCCAGTGGAGGAGAATTATGTATTACTGCTTCCTCCATAAGGTACAGATTAATCAAACTTCAAAAGGTCTTGGCATGTGGGAGGCAGTGAGAATCTTCTTGTGTTTTGAAGCAGTGTGAGAGGATCATAAAACTCCATAATTAAAAAGGGTTGGTTTTTGTGTTGCTTTTATAGTAACTATATCCATATTCATAGCATATCATAAGGAAAAATATGTCAAAAATATCTAGATTAATCCCAACAAATTTGTAGGACTGTTTTACAGTACGGACTATTTTCTAATGCAAGTTTATTGAAATATATTTTGATAAAACTGAATAAGGTTGGTCAGGCATGCATTTCTCTGTCCTATCAGAGTAAATACTGTCCCTGTGGTTTGATTGTAAAACAATTATTTTTAAAAGTACTCCTAAATTCATGCAACATAGCATTGATACTCTGACTGAATAAGAGACTCTAGAGACAAATATATCAGGTAAGACACTTTTCAGGTTTATACATTCTATCTTTGAACTTGTCTTTGACAATTAGTACTAATAAACCTATTATCAAAATATCCAGCAGATCTTAACGTGCTTACTTGTCCATCTGTCAGTATATAATGGGTATTTTCTACTGATTTAAACTACAGACAAAATTTTAAATACTTTCCACTGATAACAGAACGATGTTAAAATACTTTTACAGGTTTGCCCATAAGAATATCCTTATCTGTCAGAGAAAGGGGATGGGTCTTCTGTTGAACTTTTTTTTTTCCCCTCCTAATGGTTCTAGATAAAGAATGCTTTTACATGTTATTTTGTAGAATTTTTTTCCCTACTTCTGCTAATGTTTTTCACATGCAACATTGAAAGTTTATGAATAATGGGGAGTTACTTTTTTCTTGGAGGCTAAATATTACATTAGTTACATAAAATTGCTGTCTAACAGCTTCCTCTTGCTCAGATCATTTTTCCTTTTAATCTACTATGATAAATAAGTAAATGTAGGTAAGCAGGAGTTCAATAATATAGATTTTTTGGTATTATGTCAAAGAATGTATCCAAATTTTCATTTCTAGGCAGGAATTTTAATTATTTTAGACTTCCATGTATGGAATAAATGTTTCAATAGCCTTTGTTTTTTGATGTATCTTTTGTCTTCTTGGTCTATCTTGAAACAATTGCATATGGTACTTCATTTTAAGATGTATCTTCAAATTAAATGGTAATATATTTTCAGGTTTTTTGCTTTTGGCTTTAAAAAAAGAAATTCTTATAATCTAACTGCCTTCAAGCAGTTAAAATCCAGTTTAGAATTTGTTTTGGTAGGTGTTTTCAGCTGGTTTAATGTCCAAACTGCTGAAATAATGTCTACAATTCAAAATTAATGCTTAGATTTATTTCTGGAGTTCTTGCAGATTATTTAAAATTAGTGAACGTCTAGACCCTTTCAACTTGCCTTTTATATTGCACTTGTCCTTCTAAGTGCATGAAGGTACTGAATATCATCACTTTGCTAACACCTTGTTCATTGATTTTGATTCTTTGGAAAGTCATTTAAGTTTGCAACACTTCAGACTCTGGAAAGGATCAAGTCTTTGTTTAGAGGTTGAACAGAGTAGGCTGATATTACTCATATTTTTGCAGTTAACTGTACCCATAAAACTTTTCTTTATGTATAATGTGTTTTACACATTCTGGAACAACAGATGATAAATCAAACAAGACATGATAGAAAACATCTTATGCATACAGTAGCTTTTCTGTAGCCATACAAATCAGGATCCTCTAGCTATTAAGGCACAATGTAACAGACAGCCAAGATAAGCTGATTTTTTTTAATATGTAATATTAATTTTGAAGCCTGATTACACTAGTGGTTTCCACGTACTTTGTTAAAATAAATTTTCATTTTATGTTTAATTGGATTGCTGTCATTATGTTCATTGCTGTGGTTTTATCTTACAATAAAGACAGTTATAGGAAAGTTTTTTTTCACTCAAATAACTTTAATGTTTTCACACTTTTGCATTGCCTTTATATGCTTTTATGTTTAGTGAATTCTGAATACTCAATGTCTCCATTCAATTTAGGAAAATATAATCATTATATGCTGAGCAAACAAACTATCCTTGAACTACTGTCAGTATCAGTCTTAGCAAATAAAGTTCTGTGCAGTTAGAAAACACTATTTTTTTTTTTAAACTACCAGCATTCTTGAGGTACAACATAAATCTGTGTACCTTTGGTTTCAATTTCTTTTGAAGTAAAATACAAACAGGGAAAAGGTATTGAAACAGAAGACGACTTTTTTTATCCTTTCTCCATGATATGGGCTTGGTTTCTCTTTATTTCGTTTTAATATAGCAATGTCCAATAAGACAGATATGAAATTATGTGATTAATAGGTGCTGTCTGGCTCATGCTTCACTGAGTTCTATCATAAAAGTACTGTGGCTAGTACAGTGAAAAAGTGTACCTGAAACAGGAAGCCCAGAAGACACATGAAAAATACTAAAAAAGGGTTTCAGCTTTTCATGGAGTCCTCTCACATGAATTGCATGTTACATGTAACCTTAATGTGGTTAAGGTACAAAGGACATTTTATTAGCAATGCAGTAAAAAACTGTTGGCAGAGGTATAGCATCACCCACCAAGTCTACCTTAGTGGGCTTCCCTGGAAGGAAATATTTAAGATATCTTGGTCCAGCGCACAATAATGAGATTAAAGGGTTTTGTGTTTTGATAACTACAGACGGTACACTGCAGCTTTGTTAAGAACCAGGTTTTTCAGGGCATCTCACAATTTACATGACTTATATTTTAAGATCTAATTGAAGATAATAATTGACTTAAATAATTCATATTTCCCGAGATACGTTTGAAATTGCTGTTGAAAAAAATCCTTTTTGAATGAATGAGTTTGGACAAAAGTAAAAATAGTGCACTTTCAGAAAACGTGTGAAATTACAAGAAGTTGTACCTGCTCAGAACTGCTTAAAATGCAAAGTGCCTGTATACAGATACATACTTTAAGTGATGGAAGAGTATCTGATTTGATGTGGTAGATACTTAGGCTGGGACTTATGTGATCATATGTACATGTGCTGTTGCTTTAAAATGACTAGAAAGAAATGAGTACCTCTATAACATATATCACCTTATTTAAAATTCTTGCCAGAATTCTACTTTTTCTTAGAATAATTGTTTACTTCTACTGACTGTGGAAACACACTCCTACATTGTTGGTCACTGAAGCAAGAAAGAAACAAATCACAAAAAGCAAGTCTTCTAGCATGAAGATCTATTATATAGATAATAAGGTGTAAACACACATCTTAAAATTTATCTTAGTATATAGCATACCTACATAAAATTATATCATATTACAAATACAATTGTAAATGTTTCTAACATGACATTTAGTTGTTGAAAAAACATCTTGATTCCAAATGAATATTATTGAAATCAGAGAAATTACTTGAAGACAGAAAAAGTTGCAAAAGCTGCCTGTTCAGTTCACAAATTATCCCTTTAAAAGATAATTATTTTGTGAGATTTAGTAGTATCAGCTTCAGAAACAAATGTCTGAACAATTTATTTTTCTCTAGAAATTGTACTTACAAAAAAATCCAGAAGCAGAGAGCTAGAAAGAGTCCGTAAAAAAGATGTATTTTATGTTACTTACAAAAATACTAACACAGATTTTCTAATAGTTGGAACTCCAGTGCCCATATCTGACAGTTCAGCACTCGGTTTACAAAATCTCCCCTGAACTATATAGCTTGTCAAGGAGAAGAAGCCTTTTTCCTTTTGTATTTTTTTTTTCTGAATAATTGAGTTTCAAAATCAAAGCTGGAGTAGCCATGGAATCCTTAAAGGTAGAATATAATTTCACATAAAAAGAACCCTTATGCACAGGGAAAAAAAATTAATTTCCCTGAGGCTGAATCTTAGATTTAGAAGCATTATATTTTTCTTGGAAAAAAAACCACCCAGGTATTCCCTGATAAAATCAGATATATTGACACTTGCACATTTTGATGTACCCTTTCTACTACAAAGCACAATTTGTTTGTTGAGCCTCTTTGAGATATGACATAAATCGTGTTGAAATTAAATTTTGGATTGATTACTGTATATTGCTTCCTTCACTAGCAACCCATTCTAGTCACCTATACACAAAGTACAATGAAATGTGCTCAAATACAGAAACCATGGTGCTGTTATTTCTTCCATCAGGTCAAGTGTGGGAATTTAGAGTGTTCTGCTAAGCAGGGATAATTGGGGAAAAAAATCCAAACAATATATACATCTTTTTCTCTTATCGAGGTAAATTGTTCTAAGTAAGTCTAAAAGAAAAACTAAGATGAATTATTCTCTTACCTAAGAAGTAACATGTTCCACAGACTGTTTAATCAATATTCATGCTTGCTCCTTGTCTTGAGGAACACCAAAAAGCGATCACTATTGTCTTCAACAGTCCTCTTCAGCAGTTCTCATTTCCTCATGTGTAATTTTGACACTTTGTTTTTATGCTTCTGTGGGATCTTCCATTAGTTCTCTTGCATCTCATACAGCTCATTAATTCAAAATCTATTCTCTCCTTCACCTTTCCTTCCACTAGAAGACCCTGTCTCAAGCATTTCAGGTGTAAAATTACAACAGCATAAAAGAACCCCAAGTTATGCATACATACAAACACGTGTGTGCTCATAAACATAGGTTTAAGAATAATTTCTGAAATTTGCTTTGATGACAATTTCTTTTTATTACTTTATTTTATAATGCCTCCTTAAAAATGGATTCTTTACACCAGGAATGATAAGAAAAAAAAGGTTAGAGGAGAGAATAATTTGACAAATGAACAATTCAACATAATTTTGATGCATGACTAACAAGACTCCTGGCCTGTGAGAGGAAGAAAATTTGCTTGAGTTGGTTTCAATTTATATCCATGTAAAAGAAACATGAGATTCATCTTCCAAGACATGTCTGAGGATGCTCCTTCAGTCATAAATAGATCTATAGAGAACTGGGTACTTACAGATGGAAATTCAATCCATTAGAAGGGGAGTACTCAGTCTCAGAAGTCTTAAAATTTCTTGGTTTAACATTTGGTAAGCAGTCTTCCATTTAAAGAAAATCTGTTTTTCCAAACACAGATAAAATTTGCTACTTTCTGAAATATTTTAAGGGGAAACAGAAATAACAATACTGTAAATGAAGCTTAAGCAAGATTCCATTGTAAGATTGAATTCTGGACATTCATTTTGTTTTCTGAGACTTAACAACTTGCTTAACTCCAAAGTAAATTATGTTCCAAGTACACAGTAGGAGACAATATAGACAAAACTATCTCTGACTTGTTACTCAAATCTCTATTTAAATAGTTAATCAAAACTCTTGTTAACAATATACAAGAAAAATAAATTGTTTTTGTTTTTGCATGTCTTCGGGTGACTTTATGATGCTTGTATCTTTAAATTGTCTGCTCTGTTTGTGTAGATATTATGTCTTGTACTTTTAAAGTTAGAGTGAAGAGGGAAGGAGTGCGCAGTTTGCGTTTAGAGGAACTGCTGTGACTCTTCTACATTCTTTTTTCCCTGCTCAGACGGTGCTGTCTTTGGACAGACAGACAGAGTTTTTTTTTCTTTTCCTTTTTTAATTAGTTTTTAGCTAATTAAAGTAGAGAAAGTTCTTAGACAAAGTCTTTACTTTTTTATTGAGACTGAAATCTGCTCTAGACTGAGAAGACTAGAGAGGTACCTGTGGCTTACTGGGGCTTGGCTCTCTCCTTGAGAGAGAGACTGAGAAAGAGAGCTGAGATACCCACAGCAAAGACACTTTCATTCTGGGAATCTCTCTGGATCAGTGAGAGGTTTTATTGTTTCATATTATTCAATTGTTAATGCTTGTAGGTTTTTGTTTGTTAAATAAATAGTTTTTTCAACTTTTCTCAGAGGAAGTTTATTCTCAAACTAACTGAGAGGGGGGGCGGTTTGGGGCTTAATTCCTGAAGATCTAATTTGAGAGGGTTCTTTCCTAAATGTTGCCTTAAACTAAGACATATACTTTTTAATTGGCGCCAATATATATTTAAAATTATATACATTAACTGCATACAACAAAACAAGAGTTGAACGCTTATGGGGATTAAAGATGTTTAGCAACTCTGAAATGTAAAGGATATTAATTTAAAAACTTCTTGAAATTCTCATAGAACAGGTCATTTCACTTCTTGAAATGCCTTGATTTCATTGGAACTACGTATCCTTATTATTGTTATTAGAGTTTGCTGAAGCATGTTAGTTTGAAGAAAGCCATGACTGCACTTTATTTAAAGTTGGATGCAAATTATCAGATGTTTGGTTATATTTATTTAAAAATATCTGTTTAAATATAAATATGTATTTAGAAATATCTAGTATTATAAAATTTTTAGTTTCAATAGGCTTTGCTAAACTGACAATGTGTTTGACTTGTTAGCAGACACATTAAAATTATCTGAGGTAGATCCTAGAGTGTGGAAGGAGAAACCTTTGGAATCAACTACTACTCCCAGCAAAGGACTTTTGCTGTTGTGACTTCCCATACAGATCCCTCTCAGAAAGAAATACCAACTGTAAGGCCCACCACAGAGAAGGCAGAAGTGTAGGAATGAAAACAGAGAAAGACACCGACGATAGGAATTATATTATATATATAGACACGTGTGTTTATTAATTAGAAGTAAAACTCATACACAATTTCAACTGCACTAGTGACATTTTGACTGTAATAGTAACTTGTTGGTTAGGCTTGTAAAGATTTTGATAAGATCAAAAACAGACAGGTAAGACTTCAGGTAACCAGTTCTCTAACCCCAGAGAAATAAATCAGTTAAATTATCCCCTGAACAGAAATCCTTCCTATCACTACTAGAGTGAAAAAAAAAAAAAAGAGCCAGATTTTGAATACGTCTGATGTATGAGATGAGTATGAAACCCCTGGTATTTTCATGTGGAACTGTCCAAAACAAACAGAGGAGGGGAAAAACTCTGAATATATTTTCAGAATTTTTAGAGCAAAGAGAAGTTGAAGGTAACTACCTTTCATTGCATTCAGGACTCAGTTGACTAGTGTTTTGAATGATTCCTACTTAAGAAATCCCTGAATATTGTAGACATGACAAATCTGTATTCCTTATATATTGTAAGTATCAGAAATGCAAAATTTCCCTTTGTTTTTCATAGCCTAACTAGGTGGGATGGTGTGAGGATTTTTTTTTCTGTGTCTTATATATTTAAGAGATACAGCAGATAAAGTAACTGAAGTTAAATTACAATTAGTTTGCCATTTATGAATAGCAGAAAGTCTAAGTGCATGAATAGTGTGGTATTGGAAAGACTACATGAAATATAAGTGTTAATTTTGTCATGGTAACCAGAACACTACAGTGTTCACTACAGTGGCCAAATACGTCTTGTCATCAGGGGTTAGATACATGGGGGCGAGACTAAGTCTTGTATGGAGCTGATAGATGACTAAAAAAATTGTAGTCCTGACAGTCATAAAATGAAGAAAATAATATTCTCTATATACAATCAAATGTTTTATTTCTGCATTACAGAACTGTAATGAATGTTACATTATGATATATTTATTTTATCTGAGAAAACGACAATGGTGGGTAGCACAGAATATGGAGAAGTAGGGAGGCATTAAAAAATATGAAGAACAGCAGGGATATGAAGATGTGCAACTGAGGAAATTTATGAAAACTAAAGAACAGGAGAGGTTTGTATCCAGTTTAAACATAGACAAAAGTCAGGTTTAAGTCTTGAAATATTTTCATTAAAAGATATAATAACATCCCTGGATGCAATAAATTGATTTTAGAGGAAGTAGGACCAGGATGGTTGATGAAATCCACACCAAATAATTATGTGACTTTTAACAATTTATATGGTATCAGGCTTTGGTGCTGTATGCATACTATTTAATTTTAATTAAGGATGTCAGGAGGGAATAAAATACTCCCTGCACTACACCAATATTTCTGGGCTTGACATAAAAAGAAAATTGACTGTGGTGGGCTGACCTTGGCTGGCTACCAGACACCCACACAGCTGCTCTCCCACTCCCCCTCCTTAGCAAAACAGGACTAAAAGAGAGCCTGCTGCAGCATGGGCTCATCATGGGCTGCAACTTCCTCTAGGTTATGTCCACCTGATCCACAGCAGTCCTTCATGTGCTGCAGGAAATCCTTCTCCAGTACCTGGACCACCTCCTCCCACTCCTCTTCCCTGACCCTAGAGCTCACAGGGCTTCATCTCAATTGCTCTTCACTGCTTGTCCATCATTTTACCCTTTCTTAAGCCTGATCTCTCTTAAATGCCACAGGCATGGGTGAGAGGCTCACCCATGTCACACCCTGTGACACGTCCAATTAAGCTGGCTGGAATTGGCTGTGTCCAGGCTGGGGAAGCCTTGGCTGCTCCTCACAGAGGCCCTGCTGTCACCATTGCCAACACCTGGGCACCTGCACCCAGTTTTAGCAGGATGCTCTGCCTGGAGTGGGGAAAACACAGCTTGACCAATACCCTGTCTGCAAAGCTATCAGTAGTGAATGGAAAAGGGAGTGTCATATTGCTTTTGCTGTTGAATAATTTTGGCAAGAGCCTTACTCGTCAACTCCAAAGTTAAAGAACAGTGTCTCCTCATAGACACTGGCATCAGTGAAGGTGTGGTGCATCTGATAAAATACCTGATAAAGAAACCAACGATTAAATGTACTGATTACTGATCTAAAGAGGCTTAGCTGACACAGGACTGAAAGCAAATAATTTTATAATTTATACTATAAAAGCCTAGTCCCGTTGCAACAGCCCTCTTGTTAGAGGATAAAAATGAGCTGAGACACAGACTTCTTGTTTGTCAAAGCATAAAAAGGATCCTGGTTTATTCCTCTTTACAGCTCAGCCATCCTGACTCCAACTATTCACTGACTCTGGCTGCAGCAAGCTCCTACTGTAGGTTTCCCTTGCAGCCTCTGACTGCTAGTTATTTCCTGCTAAACGATGACTGCAGGCATTGGTTTACAGACTCTGAATGCAGGCTTTTACCTGGCTAGACTGTGACTGCAGGTTCCAACAACAGGCTCTAACTACAGACCCAGACTGACCTCACAGCAGTGATGCTCTCTCCCCAGGATCCTGTTTCTTCACAACTCCTTCATTCCTTGATCCTCTTTCATGATTCTCCCTCACTAGCTAACCCACTCCCTTTTATCACACTTCTCTTTATTAGCTATAGCTGTGACTCATCAGGGCCAAGGCTGTATTGAATAATTAACACAGCTGGGACTTATCAGGACAAGGTCACCTGTATTCCCTTCTCCTACACGGTCCTACATTTTAATGGTAGGTTTTCCTGACATACCCTTTCCTGGGGTATGAGTGTGATGGTATGGGTGAGTAACATACATACCTACATAATAATTGTGGGTGTTTTTTAGCTTTGTTATATTGCTTCAGTATTACTTAAAAATAGAGCACTATAGTTATAGCTATCCACACAGTGCAATAAATAATTCTGATTAAGATATTTTAGTCTAATAATTATCAAATTTAAATAAATATTTTGTTTACATAAATATGTTTGCTTTGCAATTTTTTATTCTGAAAAACAAAGTTGTATAAAGGTTTAATTACACCTATGTAGTCCTTTAGTCATTAAACATTGACTAAGTCTGGGACTAAGATTGGATCCTGCCACACCCAGGCTCCTCTCTGAGAAGGTGGGCAGGAAGCAAGGGGGTCCTTTCTGTTTGTTGTGATTCAAGGGGAGGACTTCTCTAATGAACTGTGTGAAGCTCCCATTCTGCCTGTGGTACCATTGACACATGGTCCTGACATTAATTTTGCTTGCTGACTGAACTTCTTCATGAATCATACATGATTTTGTTTTTAATTGCATGCATCAACAACAAAGAATTATATCAAAAACTCATAGTCCCATTCTAAATCCTTCTTTCATTTAATCATAATTTATTATTTGTCTCATTGGCTCTGAAATAGACTCTGAGGAGACAAATGTGAAGAACAAGATACCACTCTACTTCTAGCCTGGAAGAGAAGTGAAGCCTTGCATAATGTTTGATTTCAGCCTCAGGGTATTTCTTGTGTGTGATGAATTCTTTATTTACAATAATTTCACGTGAAGGGTTAAGAAGTCAGGGCGTATAAATCAAATAATACTCAAAGCAATGTTTGTATCAACATTCATAAAATAATATTCCTATAGAGTCAGAGACACTAATGAAGTAAATATAAATCCTTAATACACTTTAATGTATCCAGCTGATGTAAGAGGTTAAGCAAAAACATAAGTACCCCTAAGAAAGAATCCTAATATAAACTTTGCCTGTTGATTTTTGTTATGGTTTTTTGTTTCGTTTTGTTTTGGTTTTGCTGATTACATGATAATAATAAAATAATTATCCTTCAGCCTTACTTTTCTAATGGTGATGTTGGATGGTATTCTCATGACCAACATAAAATGCAGCAGTATTTCATTTTAAATGAAAATATTAAGTGAAGCAAAGGATCCTTATGCCACAAAATCTGTTGTGTTACACAAGTCAAATATGTTTTGTTTAGTTTAATTTCCCTTTGGAATTTCATTTTAAGAAAAGGGAATATTTACCTTAATCCCGAAGGCTAAATATCCATATGCTTCAAAAAAATATTTCAACATGATGAGTTCTCAGTGTTAAGAAAACATACAAGAAATCAGTGTTTCAAAAAGAAGCGGCTAAGAATTTACCCTGGAAATTACCCTGGAGAACCTACAGAACCATGATAAAAGTCTATAGGAAAGAATAGAGGCAAAAATTACTTTCCAGACCCTAATGACAACATGGAAGACTATGGATACTAAGTTATTTGTCAAATAATGAAGAGAAAAAAATCCCAAAGGTCATGAAACAAGACAGATTTTAATATAATTCAGTAATTATTTTGCCTCATCAAGATAAAGAGGCTCCTTTTTTAGATCTTATAAATGGTTCTAGTGGATATCATAAGCCCTCTGAAGTTCTCTCACATACAAATGATGATCAAAACAAGCAAAAAATACACTGAAGTACTGACAGTAGGAACATTAAATGTAAAACCCATAGACGGGAAAAATCGCAATCTAGAACAGTGTAACACTACTCAGGAGTTAAATAAAAAAATATATCATTTCTACTTTCCTGCAGCATGTTGCGAGTAACAAAAAATATACTTGTCTTCCCTAATAAATAAAGGAAATAAATAAGGAAAAGTCATCTCTTAGGAGCAGTAGCTCCTAATCCTTGGAGTAATATAGTAGTACTTAGAATTTAGATATATTTAAGCCCTGGGTTTAAGTAAACCTCTGACAATACATGCCAATCTGTTCATAACTGCTGTTAAAATGTTTCTTTACCAGCTCTGATCCTCAGGTAATCCATCTACACTTAAAGCAGAGCTGTTTTCTCCCCAGAATGTATTTGCTTCATCATCTGGAAATAGAGCTACATAAAACAGCTACAAGAGAGCTATCTAAAAGAAAATAGATCACTGAAAGAAAGAAAAGGGCAAGCAACCAGGCTGATACCATCTTAGCCGCTAGAAGGCCCCAAATTTGCAACTTCTAAATCAACTTCTGAATGCAAAGGATGGAGATCTAAAGTGTTTGACAGTTAAAGAACTAGGGTTCATTTATATAGTATTCATTCCAGTTTTTCAATTTACAATACTATCTCAGCTCTTCTATATATAATGACTGTGACTGAGGGGGGGAACACAAGAGAGGGGGATGTTTTCTGTGTCCAGCAGTTAGGGAAGCTGAGGTGAACAGATGGATTTTACTGCATTAATTTTTCTATTTCATTATCTCCCTAATACAGTGATTCTGCAAGCGGTTGAACAATAAACCAAAAATGGATTTTCCTCTGTCAGGGACTCTATAAACTGGGTACAGATTGGGTCATTTGTACTCTCATAGTGAAAATGCATCAGACATGTTGTTCACCTTCTCTGTACCATTTCCTTTACCTCTTCTGCCCCCAACAACTTTTCCAATTATTTCCCAATAATGTATATTTAATTTATTCTACAGTTAATAACAGATCTTTTTTCTTTCCTCAAGTGTTAAAAAAAATTAATTTCATAATTAAAATGAAAAACAATGTAAAATGTAAAATTTTGCCTTTTACTAATCTTTTATTTATGAGATAAAATGCTTTTACGTTAAAGGAAAACAAATGTAGCATATTTAAAAGCAATTTACAATTTTGCTTAGTATACTTTAAGAAGATATTTCAAGAAGACACCCCACTATATCTTCCATTTCAATTTCAGTTTATCGTCTTCAGAGGAGAGAAGGATTAACCCAAAAGTAAAGAAAAATGATCTCTCTCCTTTTCTATGTCATGCTTTATAATACCGTGGCGTTTATTTATGAATTTTTACTCTACTAGGAAAGCAAACTATTTCCATGTATCTTTGCTTAAGAACAATAAAGAACTTACGTACAGTGCAAAAAGTTGGAAGTCAGGTCAGTATGGGACTGCAAGCCAGTGCACTTTTTCTATGTAATATTTCTAGCTCGTGAAAAGAAGTTATAAGGGGTAGGAGAAATATGGATTTGAGGAGTTTTCAGATCAACCCTGTGCAAGCAGAGAATAGTTTAAAAAAATCCCAAACACAAACAGAGGAAAGGAAACCATGGTTAAACTGCACATCCCTCCTTCTCCCCACCCCCTATTTCAATAGACAAATAATTAATTTCGGTGTTCTGGTTTTTTTTGTCTTTTTTTTCTTGATATTAATGTATTTGTTTAATTCTGTGTTGCTTTGGTATTCTGCACAATCATATTACAAATTTAGCATTCACCCATTCAAAAGTGAGTTGTAATTAATTTAATCTCTAAAAGTCAGCTTGAGACTCCACACATTTAAATTCAAGTCTACAAACAGGTGACCGAGTGTTAAGTACCACCATGTGAGTCGGTATGGTCTCATTACAGAGTAAATGGATCTAGTCAGTATTGTGGAATTCACACAGATACTCAGCTCACACCAAAGTAGACATGTAAAGCAGATGGGACAGGATACATTTGCCTAATTGTAGTAATTTAACATCATTAAAGATGCCCAAAGATCTCAATTTTGTACGGCACAGTTACATTACCTGTATAAATTTGGCAGATGGAAAGCAGGATTTTACCAGACCCAGCTGGAAGTCCAACAAGAAAATTTCTGAATTACCTCTACAGTAACTGGAAGGATACGTATGCTTCACCCAATCAATTCATCCCATACAAAGACAAATGTCTAAGGGACCTATCACGAGTCATCCTCTAAAAGACCTAAATCATGGAAAAGAATATTCTGGGAGGCATTTAAAAACTCCTAGAGGACAATGCAGTCATAAGTTGCAGCCAAACATGATCTACTTGTTGAACATGATCTCCTTCTATGACAGTGTAACCCACTGAGCTGATCTAGGAAAGCTGGTAGATATAATCTTTTTGGATTTCAGCAAAACTTCTGATACTGCCTCGCACAGAATCCTTCTGGACAAAATGTGCAGCACTGATGAATAACTGTGTTATGTGATAGGTGAGCAACTGGCTCAAAGGGAACATCAGGCTGGTGTCCTATCACTCATGGGGTTCACAGAGCTCCATCCATGGCCCTATGCTCTTCAGCATCTTCATTAACAATTTGAACGCAGAATTTAAAGGAGTACTAAATAAGTTTGCCAGCAACTAAATTGGGAAGAGCTGTTGACTCCCTCGAGGGCAGTGAGGCCCTGCAGAGAGACCTCAACAAATTAGCCATATGAGCAGTCAACAACTGCATGAAGTTTAACATGGACAAGTGCTGGATTCTGCATCTGGGATGGGGCAAACCCATATAGATCAGGGAACAAGAGGCTGGAGAGTGCCACTCTGGAAAAGGACTTGGTTTGAAGCCACCTGAGGAACCTGAATAGACATAAGTCAATAGGACCCAATGAGATGCATCCCAGTATCCTGAGGGAATTGGCCAATGTAGTCGCCAAGCCATTCTTCATTATATTTGAAAAGTCATGGTAATAAAGCCAAGTCTCCAGTTACTGGAGAAAGGGAATATTGTACCCACTTATAAAAAAGAGATAAAGAAGGACCCTGGAAACTACTGACAAATCATCTCAGGAAGTTCATGGAACAGATCCTGTTGGAAGTCATGTAGAAATACATGGGAGGCAAGGAGGTGATTTGAGACAGCCAACATGGCTTCACCAAAGACAAGTCATACCGGACCGTCTCCTTTTCAAAGATCTTTGTTCTTCAAGAGGTGAGATGAGAGAGAGGCAGAACCAAGCCTGCTCCTCACTTTTAAACCAAGGGGGGGGGGGGGGGGGTGTTGCCCACAGGTGATTGGGCCCCCAAGTTATGGGTTGTGGTCTCTCTATAGCAGGAGGCAGGGTCAGAAGGGAGATGGACAGGTGAGACTGAGCTTTCTGGAATCAGGCAGGGTCCCCAGGGTGATTGGCAACCCCAGGTTTGGGGAGGAGAAACCTGGATGGGACCAGGCATGGCAGGGGGGGCAGGTGGAGAAACAGGAAGGGTAAGCTGAGGAACAATAACTCCTTAATTAGACAAAACATCCACCATCACACAAGTGGAAACTAGTAACAAGTGGTGTCCCTCAAGGCTCTGTAGCAGGACCAATACCATTTAGTATCTTAATCAGTGGCAGACAGTGAGATTAAGTGCACCCTCAGCAAGTTTGCAGATGACAATAAGCTGAGTGGTGCATTTGATATACTTGAGGGAAGGAATGCCATCCAGAGGGGACCTGACAGACTTGAGAGGTGGCCTATTAGAACCTTGTGAATTTCAGCAGGACCAAGTGCAAGGTGATCCATCTGGGTCAGGGTAATCCAGTGGTAGTCCAGTCTGGGTGATGAACACACCTAGAGCAACAATACCAAGAACTTTATAACACTGGTAAATAAAAACCTGGAACCAACAATATGCACTTACAGCCCAGAAAGCCAAACATATCCTGAGCTGCACAAAAAAAAAAAAAGCGTAGGCAGTAGACTGAAGGAGGTAATTCTCACTCTCTACTTTTGCAAGAACCCACCTTCAATACTGACTCCAGTCCTGGGACTCCAGCACCAGAAATGCAGGGTTGTTAGAGCAAGCCCAGAGGAGGGGCACAAAAATGATCAGAGGCCTGTAATGCATCTCCTTTAAAGAAAGACTGGGAGTCTGGGGGTTGTTCAGCCTGGCGAAGAGAAGATTCTCGTGAGATGTTACTGTGACTCTTCAATACTTAAAGTGAGCTTGTAGGACAGATAGACTGAGACTTTTTGCCAGTCTATAGTTATAAGACATAAGGTAGTGATTTAAACTGAGAGTGGACTTAGACTGAATAGGGGAAATTTTTTTTATGTTGAGGGTGGTCAGACACTGGAGTGGGTTTCCCAAAGAAGCTGTGGATGCCTCACAGCTGGAAGTGCTTTGAGCAACATCATCTAGTTGAAGATGTCCCTGCCTGTGGAAGGGAATTTGGACTGGATGATCTGTAAAGGTTCTTTCCAACCCAAACCATTCTATGATTCTATAATCCACAGATGTTTGCTAAAATAAAGAGAAATTCAAGAAAAGACATGGGAATGAACACAATTATGAAACCCCAGTCAGAAAGCAGTTTTATAATTACAGTGCCCTGTAATGAAGGCAGCAGGCAGGTCAATGAGGATAACTTATGCTATCTAATATCTAATATTTATATCTATAAGCAAGAAAGAGGTAATCAGGAATTCTGACAATAGAATTTTCAGGTATTTCTTTCTTAATCTATAATGAAATGCTTTAGTTATTAATAGAACTCAAACAATTAAAAATCAAGTTATTTTATGAAGTGCTTTAAACTTTGAAGAATCTGATCCAGTGAAGAATTTCAGACAGGGTGATAGTGTGGAGTTCCTCTATGTCCCTCTATTGTGATATGCCTTTGAGGAATGAAAAGGCATAATGAAGTAAACAAAAACCAATGCAAGAAAAGACCCAGATGAAAATCAACACTCTTCCTGCACATATGTCTCTATTTAAACAGTGTTACTAAACAATTTTCAAATAGAGAATAATTATTAAATTACCATTTTAAAACACATATGTTAATATTTAAGATCATGAACTGTCATCACTAAACATTGTTTTACATACGCCTATTTCAAAATAACCTCTAAACACTCTCAGTATTTTATAACCAGATGTATAACACAAAGCTTTTGCACTTAAAAAATGTAATCAAAATATTACACAGTATAATAGATTGAGTAGAAAATGACAAATACAGCAATTTATCTCTATGAAAATATATCCAAAATGATTCTATGCAAAACAAAGACTATGCTGTTTTCACATCCATAAAATTAAAAAATATTCAGTGTTGTTTTCCCATCTTTTTTAGACAGTAAAAGTTTTTTAACTGTACTAGTCTGAACAGCTTTTCCTGTCCTTTCAATGCAGATGGTAAATCAGACATCCAACTTCACATATGCAGACATATGCATACCAGATTTTCTTTACAGATTTTCATACAACCATAGAAATCACATATTATCAACTACTATTTGTAATTAGGCAATGAATCATATTCTGTTAGGTTTGACTGGTACTGAAGAAATTATATTTATAGGCTTTCTGAGGATTTACTCCATTCCAATGTTGTGTAGCTATGTACATACTGAAAATTCATTGATGTATGTTCATAAGAGAAAAATCTAAACAATGTGCTTACTCTTACCTCTCCTTGTGTAACATAAAAATTTTCTCATGCACCTCTTTCTATGAGAAGGAGAGGTTCGGAGAGGAGAGGTTCGGAGANGACTGGTACTGAAGAAATTATATTTATAGGCTTTCTGAGGATTTACTCCATTCCAATGTTGTGTAGCTATGTACATACTGAAAATTCATTGATGTATGTTCATAAGAGAAAAATCTAAACAATGTGCTTACTCTTACCTCTCCTTGTGTAACATAAAAATTTTCTCATGCACCTCTTTCTATGAGAAGGAGAGGTTCGGAGAGGAGAGGTTCGGAGAGAAGAGAAGAGAAGAGAAGAGAAGAGAAGAGAAGAGAACAAAACTTCTCAGACTGTCATCTATGGCATGAATTTCAATAAATAATGCTTTATGTATTTGTGCTGATAAGCTAGATCTTCTAAGAGGTGGGTCCAAAATACTGAATAGAAAGACTGAAAGACTGTCCATCGCTAAACATCACTCTGATTTTTTTTTAATCTGAAAAAATACCTATTGTAATAAGATGTATAATCCTGATTCAGTTAATGTAACTCAAAAGCACCCTTTGAGCCACTTGATGTAACAGAAACAAAATATTGTGCCAATTAAAACTCAATATACCACTTTATCTAAAACAGTGATTTATAATTCTTCACAAAGAAATGCTAATTTAGATTTATTTTATTTTTTGATTGTCATAGATAGATAGAGATCATCTAGTTGAGAAATTGATAAAAAACAGGGTAAACATAAAAGTAGCATCAGGTTGCTCAGCATTTTTTCCACTTGACTTCAGCATGTCTTCAAGGCTGCACATTCCACAACTTCTCTGGGCTACCAGTTCCAGTATATGTTCATCTTACTTTTCAGTAGTTTTCAATAGTTCTTTACTTACATCAGTTCTAAACTTCTCTCAGCACTCCTTTTACCTGGTGCCTCTCATCTTTTCAAGTGCATCACAGAGAGGATTTTAGCTCCCTCTCTATAGGTATCTGTCAGTTAGCTGAAGAATATGATTAGGGCCCCCTTAGTATTTTCTTAAGGCTGAGTAAATCCATTTATCTGAACCACTATTTGAATATCAAATGCTCCAGCTTTTAAAGGGGGACAGTAGCCCTCCACTGAATTTATTGAAGTTTGTCAATGTTTTTATTGTATTAAGAAGCACCAAAAAGCACACAGTACATCAAACAGTCTCAGAAGTACTCTGTGCAGGGGAAAAAAAAACCTTTTCCTCTTCTTGCCAGATAATTCTTTCTAATACAGCTAAAGCCATTGCAATAGCAGGCATTGAGTCATTATCACCTCAGGAACACACTGCTGATTCATCCTCAGCTTGCTGTCTGCCTGGACTTTAAGACCATTTTCTGCAAAGCTGCTTTCCATACAGTTGCCATCCACCCTGTAATGTGTATGGGGTTACTCTGTCCCTGGTACAGGATTTTCCATTTGCTTTTATCAAACCTCATGAGGTTTCTGCCAGGCCATTTCTCCAGATTTTCCATGCCAGCCCTGCCCTCCCATGTATCAACTTCTGCTAACTTATTATTTTCATGCTAACTTATTAGTGTTTGAGTTTCTCATATTCTGTCACTAGATATGGGGACCTGGGAGACATGAGAAGAAATATTATCAGTAAAAATAGAAGAAAAGAAAACCTGAACCACCTCCGTCATTGCTGTCTCTTCTTCTGTCCCTTTCCCTTTTTTTTTTCCCTCACCCCTTTCTTTTGTTGCTGCCTATTCACTTGCAGCACTGCATCTGATTTTCTCACATTTAACAACAGAAATGAAAACTAGCCATCTACAGCAGGTATAGGTTGGTCTCTCTTTGAGGGCAAGTGTCCAGCCAATATCTAGTTTTAACTGGTATTAAATGATAACAACTGAGCTTTCCAGATAGATCAGGAATTTTATCTGCCTAAAGCCATTCAAATGAGATGTCCAAAATATAGATAAGATTCATTTAAAAGCCAAGGATACTGTATTCTGTAACAAGGAGCACATGCAGAGGACACACAAGGACAGCAGAGATACTTTTGTGTACAAATTAGGTTTTTCTCATCTTCTATATCACACAGGATTTTTTGCTAGAAAGAGGACCTTGAAGTTCTTTCATGTAGTTGATACTGGTAGTTAGAACTGATGGTTATGGGTTTTGGTGTTTCATAGGCATAGAGGTCAAGGCGATCAGGTTTGTGAGTTTTAATTTCCCAGTATAGCTATACTGCAGAAAAAAGCCCCATGAAAAGTAAAATAAGCAAACAAGCAAAGAAAAAAAAAGAAACAAAAATCTTCCTTAGCTTCTTGGACCAAAGCCTGGATATTTCTTTCATCTATAGCAGTTACAGACAATTATTTCAGAAGTAAAGGTCTATCTTACTCTTTTCTCTTCTTACTCATCTTAATCTTGTTTCATATTTTCCCAGTTTTACCAAGATGTTTAGAAGGAAATCAATTCAAACAGCCTGACATTTTCCAGAGGAATTTCTGTTTGTCTTTTAATGGTATTAGTATTTATAGGCTGTCTTAAAAAAAAATATGTGTGTCAAGGTAAGATTTAATGTTCCTATTCTGGAAAGAATGAAGCTCAAAACCATTAATCACACAGTTTTCATAAAAATATTCCACTTTCCCAAATAGTGATACTAATAATTGTATGAATTATTGCTGTTATTAAAAGTTAGTTAAATAATACATGTTTATTTAAAACTAAAATAAAGCTTCACTTCAAGTTTATACTCTACATCATTGTACTTAATAGAAAATTTGTTATTGACTTCACTAAACTTTGCCTCAAGCCTCATTAAACACAACAGGTAATGCTATGGTGGTTAATAACAATGCTTTAAATTAACAAAGATGAGTAACCAATCTTTGTTAAGCATGAAGAGCTGCTTTGTACAGAACACAAACTGAGGTTTAATAACAAAAAAAATTATAATTAAAATGGAGTGGAAAGGTCCTGAAGAGAAAATCAAAGCATAAAATATGATACTATCTTGTTCCCTTCTGAGATGCTTCTACATTGATAATAGACAGTGTGCAGCCAGAAGAAACAGAGTTTGTGGAGTAGTCCAGACTGCAGAAATAACCCAGTGAAGATTATGACCCACATTATGGCGAAATATTGATCCTGGCAGTGAACAGACGGGGTGAAGAGAGACTATACAGAATTCTGGAATGGGAAACACAGCAATATGCTTATCCAAATGGCCTTAGAAGAAGAAAAACACCAGTGATTATCATGAAGACAGGAAAACAGCTGGATACAATTTTGACAAGAGTGGAAAAATGTCATCTGGAAAGAGAGAGAGCAATTTTGAGAATATTTATTTATGGGTTTCAGCGCAATGGACTTAGTAAAAGTCAAAGTACAATGTACACATGGTAACAGCTGGAAATTTGGTAAAATCAAAAAGCTTATGCAGGTGTGTGTAGCAGACAAAATCTAAAAAATGTTACATTCAAATTAAAAAGGCTTATCTGCTTAAATCAGATATCTTAAATCTGCTTAAACACAGTTATGTGTTTTACTGATTTTTGCTTCTGTATGAGGCAGATGGATGTCTTCTTTTGGGGTTTTTCTATATAACAGTACAAAAATTGCTAGAAATTTTTACATTTGAAGTAATTTGTAGAGGACATTCAAAAACATATAGAATTGTAAAAGTACAGAAAAAGCTTAAATAAGCATCATAAATTAATGTTGAACTATGGAAGAATTCCTAACAACAGATTATATTCAATCAAATACATCCATGAAAAAATGCAAGGGCACATTCTGACAATCTTATTCAGCATGCCTAAAATACATCTTACTACCATAAGTGGTAAGGAAGATTCAGGTTTTTGTTGTTTTGCACATAGGTCAAAACCTGGAAATTTATTTTATAATATCATTGAAATATAGCACACCTTTCAACCTCTAAAATAAAGGAAGAATATTCAAAACCATTCTTTTTCTGTATTTTGGTTTTATATGATTCTTTATTTTTAAAACACTTAAGGACATTGCAGCTACTGAAAAATTCATAAGAAATTGAGTGATGCAGATTCTAATAGGACAGTATATTTCAAGTATTTTTTATTAATTCTTTAGGACTTAGTTCATTGAAGAACCTCAGGAATTACTTAGCTGAAAACATTAGTAGTCTGACTTAAATCAGCAAGGCTAATAATTCTACAGATCTACTTTTGAAAAGGGACATATTTCAAATAACTTAAAAAGTTTCATTGCTTTATCTTCTGAATACTTGATACTTTCTGCCTTGTAAATGAAATGCAGGACTTGAAATAGTATCTTAAAGTAGAAAGCAAGTATTCTGCCTAAATTTCATTTTACTTAATTTCAATATCTATAAAAGGTCTAAGGAAATGTAACTTTATTTTCCTCTTACATTCACTACACAGAGATAGCCAGAAAGGGCAGGAGTAGCAGGAGTAGTTACATGACTGCAATTACAAGGGAAAATAAGATAAAGAATTAATAAATCTCCCTGTTATTACTAAGTTACTGCATTATCTGAGAATTTTATGACAGAGTAAGACACCTCACTAATCAGTCAGGCCTGATAAACACATCATGCAATGGGTGAGCAACTGGCTCACAGGTCATGCTTAAAGGGATATAGTGAATGGAGCGACATCAGACCGCTGACCTGTGACCAGTGGGGTCCCACAGGGCTCCATCCACAGCCCTCTGCTCTTTAACATCTTCATGAATGACTTGGATGCAAGACTAGCAGGAATACTAAGCAAGGTCACAGATGATACAAAGCTGGGAGGAGTTGTCGACTCCCTCAAAATCAGGGATGACCTGCAGAGAGTCCTTGATTAGAGGACTGGAAAATCACCAGCGTGAAGCTTAATAAGGGAAAGTGCTGGATTCTGCACCTGGGATGGGGCATGAGAAGCTGGAAAGCAGTGCCTTGGAAAGGGACCTGAGGATTCTGGTCGATGGAAAGTTGAATAGGAGTCAGCAGTGCCCTGGCAGCCAAGGGGCCCAGCCTTGGGGTGTCCAGAGGTGCATCAAGCACAGCATTGCCAGCTAGGCAAGGGAGGGGATTGTCCCACTCTGCTCTGCACTGGGACAACTTCACCTCGAGTGCTGGGGGCAGTTTTGGGCACCACAATATAAGAAAGATGTTAAATTATTAGAGCATGTCCGAAGGAGGACAACAAAGGTAGGTAAGGGCCTTGAGGGGAAGCTGTATAAGGAGCAGCTGAGGTCAGTTTGTCTCTTCAGACTGAAGAAGAGGAGACTGAGGAGGGACCTCATCACAATCTACAGCTTCTTCATGAGGGAAAGAGGAGGGGCAGACACTCTGTAGTGACCAGTGACAGGACTGGAGGAAACGGCCTGGAGTTGTGTCGGGGAAGGTTTAGGCTGAATGTTAGAAAAAGGTTCTTTAGTCAGAGGGTGGTTGGAAACTGGAACAGGCTCCCCAGGGAAGTGGTCACAGCACTAAGCAGACAGAAGTCAAGAAACATTTGGATAATACTCTAGGGTACATGGTGTGACTCTTGGGGCTGGTCCTCCTTGTCCCTTCCAAATCAGCATTCTGTGATCCTGTGATTCTGTGAAATAAGCAGCTATGTATATGTGTGTACACAGGATTAGAAAATTACAGATTATTCTGAAGGGAGTGTTTAGAAGACTGACAAATCAGGCATGTCTAAAATTAGAAACAAACAAACAAAGCAAAACAATTGCTCAATGAATCTACATGTGGCAGGCTTCATGCCAGTGGTCAGATCTTACCAATTATTAATTGGTAATTATTATTAATCTCTGTCAGTTACATGCAAAAAACTGACAAGTCTAGCTATAATAGCATAATTTAGCAGCAAGTATATAGAACAACACCATAAAATCAACACTGAGGGCTACTATCTGTGACAGTCCTCAACTGCAGAGCTTGTGATGATCAGGTTTGAGACCCCTTTGTTAAGACAAGTCAGTCTCAAAAATGTGAGTTTATCTTGTTTCTCCTCCACCTTTGCTCAGCCATTTCTTTGTCTCTAGGCTATTTTCTACGGAGGATATCTAATTTGCTTCCAGTCATGTTTTCCTTAGTATTAGTTTATGAGGTGTGCTGCTTCTGTACTAAGTAGGAATTCTACATATTCCAAATCCTAATCACAGAGCAAGCCTTGTGCTTTCCCTGTTCTTTGTTCTTGCAATTTCCCCTTCTTCTTCCTTGTTTATATATATTCCCATGCTTCGTAAGTGAACCTACATGTTTTTATTTGCCCTTCTGTAAATAACATTGCTCACATATTTATGCAAAATGTTTTTGCATTGTTTCTGGCTATACCATCACAGCATTACAAAATATTTAAATACTCTTTTTCTCAACATCATTTTAGCAAGCTTGCATTTGATTTCAAAGTAAACTAATTTCAATTACATGCTGATTAATGGATGTTAAATTTGTAAGGCCTGGATTTTGTCTACATACTGAGTGCTTTTAATTTTCATCTCATTAGAACTAGGCTGTCTTAATGAGTTATAGTTTCATAAGCATGCACTTCTTTCATAGAGTTTCCTAATTCTTTCCTAATATTTCTGCAATTTAGTAGTTTTACAAGCTTTTGTTGGCCACTTATACGTGTATATGTTTCTATGATGTAAAATAAATTATCATCCTTATACTGTTAATTAAAACTTGATTTAATTCAAAGGTGACATTACAAGTCATTGCAACTTCTAATACATTTTCCTATAATTTATGTTTTTGTGCCTTCTAACAGAGTGCATGTACATGAAATACAGGTTTACCAAGCCTGCAAATCTCATAGCAGCCAAATTTGCAGTTCTCAAAGCTTGCAATTCAACGCTACTTCCCTTGTCATCCTTGTTCATTTCTGGCAGGAAGACCAAGTATAACATTCTATGATTTTATGATTCTATGATTCTAATTACAGATTCTCTTTTCTCTGTGTTCTGTCACAGGGTTGAATCATAGAATCTAATGAGATTTTCTAATCTACACTTTGCTATTCCTTTTGCCATGTTCATAGGCACGTCCATACTTGTAATTCATAACTCTCCAGTCCTGGAGCGTATTATTCAAATTCCACTCTCTTAAACACTCATCTAGAAAAACCTCTTTTACACCTGTTGTGATTTCTGTCATGACAATTTATCAAAATACATCTGCTTCATCTGCCCTTATCAACATTTCCATAACTATCCTCTGATCAAGTTTAATGTATAAATATAAGCCTAAATATGCGTAAGATATAAAGTATGAAGCTTCTTCTGTATGTACAGCAAATACAGAAGTTCAAGCATACCAAACAAGGAGCAGAAGAACAAAGTAACAGGCTTCAAGCATCATACAATTTGTTTAAGCTAGGATCAATAAGAGTAGGCATGATGAGGGCCTTTTGAATCACCTGGAAGAAAGCTAATTAAGGCTTGATTTTAATTAAGCAGTTCCTACTTAACAAGAGTGTACTCAGTTACATGCTTATGTATTTTGCTAAGCTGCACAGTGCTAATGTACATGTGTTTGGCAGAGTAGACAAGGATACTTTTAACCAAAAGGATTTACATCAGAAAATGTCAGTTTTTTGTCAATCGTACTTTTATATACCAAGAATAAAACATTTCTGATAAAAAAGGAACAGATCAAAGCAGCATAGCAGATACCAGTGAAAGAGATAAAATGAACATGAGTGGGAATATTTTGGAGTGTGTTCCTTCTGCCATAGTCATTATCAGCTCCCTTCTGTGATTCACAGGAGGGTGGTAGTTGCCACCCCCACTGCCCACCCCCCCAAAAAAAAAAAAAAACCAAAACCAAAACACATAACACAAAGAAACCACAAAGTGTCTCCAGCCTCTGGCCACAGTCTATCTGGGTGTTGCTGCCAGTGTCAGTCATGTCAGTCTTCAGGGAAGGGGAGAAAATCTCCTCCAACCTATCCTAACCAGTCACGACTGTCCTGTCCTCCCTCCCAAGGGAGACCTGACCTGCCCTACCCCATCCTGGAGTGGATGGGGGTACGTGGTCCTTTTAAGAATTCTCCAAGAGTAGCATGTTCAAAATACTGCTGGTCGTGTTTTGTCCTTGACATTTTCTTAAACTTCCCTTTTCAATTTTCTGGAGATCCTAATACTTTTGCTAAGCACTTCATGTTCAAAAATAAAAATAATAAATAAAAACAAAAAAGGAAATGGGAAGATGATGAAAGCTATTTCTCAATATGCATTATTTAAAAAAAAAAACACACAAAAAACCCCAAAACAACAAACAAAGAAAAAAAAACCAAACCAGAGTGTATTTGCAGTAAATTTTGGTATACATAAAATAGAACCAGAACTTCAAATGTGTGAGGGGTTTTTACAATTAAAACACCAAAACTTTTAATAAATCTTCTGCCTCTGAAATTCATACTCTTTGTAGGTCTGAATTCATGAAGCAATTTATTGATGAAGTGAACATTTTATTCTCTGAAGTCTTACAAGATGAATTAGAGGTCTCATTACTGAAGCAAAACGTCTTGGAGAATCACAAAGACCAAATAACTAGTATCGGTCCAAACATGAATTTTTCTTCTCCTGGAGATTCTTTTGATAATTATGCAATTTCAATGCCTAGAAGAGCCAATAGAGTTTCTATGTATTTGTTCTGGTTTTAAAATCCCCTTTCTAAACCATGTCATTGCAGTCCTTATGAATATACATAAGAAGCTTATGGACAACCATACTGACTAAGAAATTTCAGTTTTAGACTTGGATAAAGCTCTCATTTTCAAGTGGATATGATCAATTATTAGCAAATTCATTCACCGAATGCATTTTCCAACTAGGGTCTTTTTTTAAGGATAAAAGAAAAAAACCCTTTCAAATTTGTCTCTCAAAATGTATGAAAAGGTTTGCTAGTGTTTATGTTAGAAGACAGCTCTTACAAAACAGGTTTTTAGAAGACAATTTTTTCCTCTCCTAAACTCAGACCATTATTTTACTGCTAAGTTAAAATAATGTGTTGGTATCTTTGTTGGAAAATTCATATCAATTTTGAAAAACGTCCTGAAGAAATATTATCTTTAATTACTGTGGTAGTTGGTAGTTTATAAATAGATATTGTGGGATTTTAAAGACAAATTGATAAGATTTTAATGAAAACGATTCATCTCTGCCAGAAGTAACACAGAATTTAATCATAGAATCACAGAATGGCTGAGGTTAGAAGGAATTTCCAAGTACAGAGACTCCACAACATCCCTGGGCAACTTGTTCTGGTTTTCAGTCACCCGCACAGTATAAAAAAGTGTTTCCTGATGCTCAGAGGGAACCTCCTTTATCACAGCTTGTGGACACTTCTTCTGGTCCTGCCAGTGCACAGAACAGAAAAAGATATGACTCTCTCTTCCTCTCTGCTGCTTACCTACTCCCAATCCCTGCTTAAGTATTTTAACTGAGAGACGTTTAGGTCTGTTAACAAATTGTAAGTAATATTTGATCTTTTTGGCACAATTGAGAGATTTCTTTTTTTACTTGCTTTTATTAACCATGACTCTCACTAGTTACCCTCATGCACGCACACTAACATGCAGCTGCATATATACTTATTGTCCCTTCACTGCCTTTTTTTTTCCTCTTTTTTCTCTATTAGTTGCACAAGATTGCATGAAACAGTTTGATTTTTCCAAATTTTGCAGGGCTTCAGAGGTAACCACCTGCTTAGATGGAACATTTCTGGAAGTTTTCAGGGGACCCCGCAGCTTCTGTTAATTGTTTTTCGATTGGCAAGTTAATGATTGCAAACTGATAGATTTGCTCCTTATAAAATATGGCCCCATCCCACTCCAATCCTTAGTGGACTGTATCAAATGTGTAGCAGATGTCCTTCAACATCAAGCATTCAGTGGTACTGACATACCACTATACTTACCATGGGATTCAGGGAGGGTATTGGCCTGAGACTGGAGATCAGAATGGTGTCACCTATAGGAGTCATACCCTGTTCAAGGCACTGACTCATCAGGTGCTGGTTATAATAAGCAGTTTTTGTAATATTGTGAGGATAAACAGGAGATCGGCAAAGGTGAGAGCTGGAGTCACAGGATACAAGGACGGTAGCTGTCATCAGACCCATTCACACCTGTTGCTCAGTAGCTGGCTCTCTGGGTCTAAATTCAGTAGGACCCTCTCTAAATTCAGAGAGCTATGGCCTGTCCAAACTAGTGACTTAGGACCCCCACTCAGCCTGGTGTCTGACACCAAAGGCAACCAACCCTCACACACACAGGTCACACCAGCACCTGGAGTTGGTAGTTGCAGTACACATACATAGGGCTAGAGAGTGAGATCACACAGAGAAATTTTAATAAGACAGAACAGACTGTAGTGATGAGGAACAGGCTCTGCCAGAGAAGTGTACTGATTTGTTTAAATGCAGCCAGTGCCTTTATACCTTTTTCTGTCTATTTGTCTACTCTATTTGTTCCTTCCTGCTTCCTCTTCCTCTGCATTTCTCCTCAGGAGTTTGTACAACTCTATGAACCCTAAACTCCTTCTAGCCTGGGGTAACCCTGGTTTAACAGTCTTATCACTTAAAACAGTACAGCATTTGCGGTCATCAATAAAATTCTTTTTGAAAACAAATACATTTCAACCTTTTCCATGCGCTGTCATTTTCTACTTAAGATTTCCACAATTGCAGGCAAGGCTTTACTGGAACAAAAGCTGACAATAGTTAGTCTGCAATCTTATTGTATCTTTTCATCTTCCAAGCCAAAGTTATGTCAGTATCATCCTGTCAAGGCTGGCCAGCAACAGGTGTTTTATCCTGAGCATCATAGGAGTTAGGTACATCTGTCTCCTAAACAGAAAAATGGTGCTTTCTATTGAAATGAGTTGAATGGCCAAAGAAGTCAGAATAAAGACAATTTTGTCATACATGAACATGACTCATTTTCTTTCTGTAATAGTTCAGTCAGCATAAAAAGAAAATGATCTAACAAAAACCTAGATGAATCTTCACAAATGATAAAAACAAGTTAAATGAAAAATATATGCCTATGAAAAGGACAGACTTCACGACAATCACGTATTTAAGAAATAGTACCTATACAGAAAGCTTAGTCTGAATCAGAAAATGCAGAGAACAGTAACTCTGTGTTTGTTTTCTCTGTAAGAAATAAAATTGACAGTCTTTTCAGAGTAAGCAAATAACAGAAAATAAATGTTTTCCTGAAGTTCACTTGAAGCCTAAAGGGATACTATGTTAAAACAATCTATCTTCCATTCTTTGCAGCTCTAGTATTAAATCTAGACTAGTATTCCACAGAGATTCTTTGCTAAGCTGTGAGTACAAAATAAAATGCGAAGAGATCCAAACTTGTCTACAAAATCCACTTATTATTAGCATCCATTCTTACCATAGAACATGTCACTAGAGACTGGTATTGTCCTTAGAGTGAAAGGATTTCAAGAAAGTTATTTTGGAGCATCTGAAAAAAGGAAAATCAGCTGTCTTTTTAAAAAAGCCTCTAATCTCAATTACCCATTTGCTTTTTTTTAAAGAAAAGTCCAAGCTCCCCAGTCTCTTTCAGCAATGTCACTTGCCAACATTGTTTGCAGTGGAGATAGTTTGAAATTTTATGTTGTTTCTGTAGTAACTTTGCAGAAAAATATAGTTTGGAAATTGCTATGAATTAGTTCAGATCAGAAAGAAGACTTTCAACTCTACATTACTGGAAATTAATGTAACTATAGTTGCCAGTTACTAATAAATAAAAAACAATGCCCCAAGGAAGCATTCTGACAAATACATAGGGAGGGTTAACTATATTTAGAATAGTAGAATAGGACCTGACTGACATAATATAAAGCAACCTTGTATTGCTCGACTATCACCTTTTTATTTTTTTCTTTTTCCAAAATAATTAGCATAACAAGGTATTACATTAACTTGTGAAAGGCCTTGTGTTTCAGGGAGTAGAGTGGGCTGGAAGTGGTAATGGATGTATTTTGTTAAATGCTTATCTATATCTGTCTTTGCTAATCTAGAAGCTGTTTTAGCTAATGATTTTAAATTACCAGGAGGAAGGCTCCTACAAGATTAAATTACTCTCATTCATAAAACATGTTAGAAAAAGTCAGACAGCTTAAAAAAAAATGTTGCTAAAAATGTCACTCTGGAAAAATACTAGATTTTTTAAAGCATAAACCAGAACCTTGAGGATGAAACATGTCACTTATCAATTGAGCTTGAGACTCACAGTTTATAATTTTGGGGCTTAAAAACTAGGCTTCAAATGCATTTAAATTAAAGTATTAAACATATCATGTACCTCTTAATTAATTTAATATTGTACTCAAATAAAACAAAATAACCATGAGTATGAACAAATTTAATACCTGTTCATCCTGAGAGATATTTAGGAGACATTTGGACTGCAAATAAACTGTATTTGGAATACCTTTTTTTCTTACTGACTGTAATTGTAAAAGTGTTTTCAAATATGTGACTTAAATTCTACGTTCTCATTTTGATGCAATCAAATGTGAGGTAGTGTCCAGTAAACAACCACTTTTTTTTTCTTTCTTTCTT
>WAAE01008124.1:0-24824 GCA_013400495.1 Nicator chloris
AAAAAAATTTTTAAGTGACTGAGGAATGATTCCTGTGGTGTTAATTCTAGTAATGTCAAATTCTCATCTTCACACCTTGCATTTGTATCAAGCCCTCTAAGATTTTATCTTTGTCCCCTGACTTTCTACATATGACAATTTTTATTCCTTTTCAGTCTGAAAAGGGCAAAAATGACTTAAATAATTCTTCTCCGTGTTCAGTGACGTCAAAAAAATGTTGCTGACACTGCCAGTTCAAGACTGTTGGAAACATGAGATAAATTGCAAAGGACTAAAAGGAGCAATTTAAGAAGGTGCATTATCCAAACATATGTACATTCACGCTCCACCAGTCACTGGACATCTGGTTGAATCTGGAATTACTACAGTAACTTTCAGGTAATGGTGAGCATGCACTTGCCACTAATTACAATAGGAAAATACTGGACTCTGTGCACGGCACTGACAAATTGCTCCCAGTGGTATCTCAGATATTTCACTGTTGTCATTATAGCCTCGAGCAAAGTCAGGATATTTGAAAAGAGTATGGTGTCTGCAATGTATTAAAGATATTATATCCCTATTTATAGTCCAATTCCATGAATAGAAAATTCCAATGGAGAATGTTTACTGTAGAAATTTTGGAATATGGAGCTTTTAAAGGCAGGTATGTTTATTTTATGGGCCAGGTATTTAGAAAAAAGCAATTAAAGCCACCTTGCTCATTAACCTTTCAGTTCCTCGTAGAGCACTTTAAGCACAAGAAAGTGATTGCATTTTGATCTGTAATGCTTCAGTGAACTGGCCCTCTTCTCTGGGTGTGTGTGTGTTGTACTAGAGCACGAGCTCTAAACACTTGCATGTGTTTCTGTTTCACCACGATTTGACTGATATACTGATCTAAATTCTTTGAGCTCATGGATTCCAAATGGCTTTTACCATGAGCTTTGTTCAGTCCTTTTTACATTTGCTTTGCAAAGCTATATCATATGCCATAACTGCATTATCATGGTTGTTGCTGTTTGAGAAGACCCAACAAATTATAAGCAATATCAAATCAAGACAATGAATTCTACAAATATAGCTTGACTTTTGCACTATAAATTGGAAGAAGTGACAGTGTATTATTTCTCCATCATTGAGTATGATGACCACAAGTCAACAAATTGTTACTCCTTTTAGAAGGTATCAGAGGTGAGGAAAAATGCCAAACTACATCCTGTGTAATTGGCCTAAGAAATGGGTTTGCTGAATCAGAAATCCTATTTTAAACAGTGTAGGTATTAGCAAAAGAGACATCTTGAAAAGTATTTGTGTTCTCAGGAGCTAATGAAAATTAATGTTTTTTGACAGAGATGATGCTCTTACGTTAATTTTTTCAATTTTTTCCAACGGCAATTAAAAATAATAGATAAAAAGAAACCTAAAAGGTAAAAGAATATTTTTCCCCGTCTTCTAATTATAGAAAAATAACCCATGTGTGGGATGGAGTTTCTTTCCTCCAGCCTTCATAAAGACATATCCAAATAAACCTAAAATACAGAGCCTCTTAAAATGCAAAGGTTTTTCATCGTCGTGGCAGCTGTGACATACAATCGTAACGCACCTGGTGTGTCCTTGTCTCTACAAAACTTCAGACACAGTGGCATTCTGCTCTTTGTGTTGAAGTTTGTGACTTCAGTATTTAGGGAACATTGCACATGTATGTGAGGTAAAATGTCCAGCTACTGGTCAAGGTCTGGAAGGGATTTTTTTCCAACAATATTAGAAGACACCTTAGGTTTTAATTTCTCCTTGTATCTAGCTTCATATTTTGTAGTGTGAATTGTCACCGCAAAGGTTGGAATTGTTGATGCTTTTAGTCTCCCCTTCTGAGCCTGTCACATGCACACAGCATGACTAAAATGATTTGGTCCAACTAGAGCAACTGGTTGAGGGAAGAGACATGATGATATGTGATGGTAAAAACAGGAATTTCATGTTATATGAATTGCCATGCTATATGTATTATTTTTAACACATTTTTACAAAATCTTAGTCTATAGGCCTGCCTGTGCTTCTTGACATACCAGGGGCTTTTTTAAGCAGCATTATTACTGCCACAACATGGTTTTGGATTGTGAAATTCTTGATTTAAATGTAACACACACTCAATTAAGAGTTATTATCCAAAAATTGTATCTTTTAACTAAGTTCTAAAGCAAGTAAATAATGTTGGTGTCAGTCTGCTGAGTAAAGCACAGAGAAATCAAATTGTGCAGTGATACAGGGAGTTTGTGGCAGTTGTCCACTTGATGCAGGTATTTATACTCCTGGGTCTGATTGCAAATCTGTCCTTGTTTAAATAGGAGACGAAGATGTTTGGAATGTTTCACAGTGGTTCAAAAGCAAATCTTAAGGAAAAGCAAATAGACATTTGATAATACCAACAAAATTTTTCATCACATGCACTGTTGTAGACTTCATCTTGGTGACTTTCTTATTCCTTTGGCACTCCTGTGGTAAAAGGTAATTAACTTCATATGAAAAAAATGGAAAGTCGTAGCTTTTCCACCACAATGAATTGTTGAAATCTGAATGAATGATGAAGCCTTTAGAATTAGTGGCAACATTGCTGTGGTGAACTGAGAGAGTGACCTGCCCTGAAGGAACAGGGAAAAGCAACAATGTTCATGTCCCATCTGTCAGGGAGGTGTAGGAGACATTTGTTACATAATGACTGTCCCATTCACTGAAATATTACGGGGATTAGAAAATACCTTGCATAATTTATATATACCATCTCTATTCTGGAACAATACATTAAGCTTCCCACAAACAGATTAGGCTGACATTCTGAACCATGGTTTATGTGGGTAACATAATACTTTCAAATTATATCTGCTATGAGCCAATAAAATTAGTATGGGGTAGTTAGGCAATAGCCTCACAACAGCTAAACTAACATACGTTTATAAAATACTTCTCTCCTAATCATTCATGGGGCAGTCATTGGTTTTTAGGTTTTTTTTCTCCTTAGCTTTACTGATGAAAAGCAGAATTACAAACCAGTTCTGTTACTAACCAACATGCTGGTGTTCCCAGGCATGTATAGAATTTGAGTCTGTCTCTTCTGCTCAAATATGAATTTCAATGGTTCAATAACTGAATTTTCAGCTAATATAGAATCCCCAGAAAGCTACGATAAGTTACACTGACTTAGATTTGAGCTTCTTGAAATACATGAAAAAACGTGATAATTTTAGATACACCTTCTGAGATGGCATGATACTGTTACATCAGTTTTCATTTCTGTATGGATATTTTTCAAAATACCTTCACTAACTGACTTCCAAAACTGTTACTGAACAGTTTCATTCCGCTGGGGCTTTGTCTCTTTGGGTTTTGGGGACAAGGGGGTGCTTCCTCTTTTGAGAATATCCCACTAACACAAAGCCATTGGCACTATTTGACTTTGAAGAACCATAAATGTATTCAAGACAATGACAGGTCAAGAGGATTGATTGTTTCAGTTATATTGGGATTGTCGGTTTCTGAGGCGAGAGAGATAGAATGTGAGCAATGCAGAGCTGCTTCATCCATCTGGGAATTGGCACTAGGTGCTGTGTTAGCTCAGTGTATTATCTATGGCTTTGTGTAGCTTTGTAGTATAGCTTTGGTGTATTTTCTGTGCAGCCTGCCGTGTCTTCAGGACGAGCAGCCCGGCTCCTCTTCTGCCGTAGAGGATAGTGCTTTGTGTTGGCTCTGCTCCCAGCCCAGTAAAGCTGAGCTTGCACAGACCTACCAGCTTTGTTGCTGCTGAAGGAGGTAGCCAGGCCTTCCTGCCCACTCTGAGGGGGAAGTCAAGTGTTTGTGTGGCTGTTTGCACTTGGCTGGGATGCCCTGCTGTCCCTGGCACATCTTATCTTAAGTATGTGTGCTAGGGCAAAGGATGTGGGAACATACAGCCGGGGTAGGAGATGCATGCAGCATTTTCTCGTGGCCACATTAGTGGTTTATGCATTGTTCAAGTACAGTATTCAGTGTATATTTTCTTCATTCCTCACCAACAGTTTAGAAAAGAGATCTACATTATGATTAAGTGAAAAGCATTGGAAAGGAATGGAGTTTGCTCTTTCGCATTACTCCTTTGCAAAGATGCAGAAGGTTCTCTGTCTTAGAGTATTACTGATGTAGTCATTTCAGATGGGTAACATCTGCACAGTAACTTCTGTTTTCCTCAATCTGCTTAGATTTATTCTAAAAAGTACATTATTGTGTTTAAGTCAGTTATTTAAAATTCTATTTCATAACTTGAAAACAAAGTTGTTTATTTTCCATTAAGAAAAAATATAGTGTGCAAGATGACTGGAGAAGGATATAGATCTAATGAATAAAAGAGGAGACTAGGTTTAATTCTATTTCACACCTTTGGAGGAGTGGAACTGCCTAGGACACTAAGCATTGATCTAATATCTGTTCAAGGCTTTCAGGATTGACACGTCTTAAAATTTGTTTCATATTTTAAAATTTTCTTTCTGACCATTATTGTGTTATAGCAACTGGAAGAGGTGTAACCTCATGAAAGTGAGTTCTTCCTACCTTTACTACTGTTTTAAATTTGTAGCAGAATTTAATACCACTAGATGAGTTTGCTGATAAACTGTTTTAGTTAAGCTTTCTCACACAAACAAACACACCCCACATAGAGTTCTTAGGTAAACAGAATCTGAAACATTTCTATGCTGTAAAATCAGTAGGTGCTTAGTGTCAGCAGCAGCATATTTTGTTCATATTTTCCTGCAATAACTATAGGTTTAGGGAAAAAAACAAAACAAACACCTTCAATTCTACACACATAAAATGGGAACAACGCTCACACTGTATATAACCATATAGGTTATATAAAACCACAGGTTTTGCCATCCTATTGTGCTGGTTTGGGCTTAGGTAGAGTTAATTTTCTTCACAGTGGCTGGTAGGAGGCTGTGTTTTGGATTAGTGCTGAATACAGTGCTGACAACATAGAGAAGTTTTTGTTATTGCTGAGTGAGGCTTGCACAGAGCCAAAGCCTTCTCTGGTTTTTGTAAAGCCATGCTGGTGAGGAAGTTGGGGGTACCTGGGAGAATGGGAGGAGACACAGCCAGGACATGTGGCCTCAAATGACCAAAGGGATATTCCAGACCATATGGCATCAGGCTCAGATATGAAAAGGGGGAAGAAGGAGGAAGGGGAAGGGATGTTTAGGGTGATGGCATTTGTCTTCCCAATTATCTATTGCTCATGATGGGGCCCTGCTCTCCTGGAAATGGCTGAACACCTGCCTGCCCATGGGAAGTAGTGAATTAATTCCTTGTTTTGTTTTGCTTGTGTGCACAGCTTTTGCTTTCCTTAATAAACAGTGTCTTAGTTTGGAAAGACAGCTGTCTGCCAGGGAAAGCTGGAGCTTCCCTTGGAATGGAAAATGTAAACCCCCTCCCTCTCAATTATTATAATTTTGAAATTAAGGGCCTTTCAGGCAAAGATATGGAAATAGGAATAACAGTTCTTTACTAGGAATATTAAAAATAAAAATGTAGTAGTACCAAAAAAACCCACAAAACCAAATGAACAAAAGAAAGAAAACCCTGACAGAGTCAGAATACGACCTGACTCCCTGTTGGTCAGGGTGTTGGTAACAGTCCAATTAAGTCCTCCTGGAGTCACAGATGTGGTTCTGTCAGAGCAGAGATGATGCAGTAGAAGGGTGTAGTTTTCTCTGAAGGTCCAGTGGTGATGGGATGGGTCTGGTTTTCCTCTGGGAATCTGGTGGGAACTGGCTGTCCTGGTGTTCTGAATTTCAGCTTTTATCCATGTAGGAATGCTTGGCTCCTCCCACTGGATGGAGCACCTCACAATGGGATGGTGTAATTTTATCAGTCATGCAGTGAGCCCCAATGGCCCATTAACAGAAGAAATCCTCCTGGAGGGAGGATGGGTGGTGGGCGAGATAAAGAAACACTGCCCCACCTGGTTTTAACAGCTGGGCCATTAACAGAAGACACCCAATGAGGAATGGGTCATAGGAGAGAAAAAAACACCTCCCCAACCAGTTTCAGCAGATGGGAATAGAATACACACTTTTGGTTACATCTTGCATTGCAACCCAAGACACTGTCTCTATCTCAACCCATGCATTCTCTAGTTTTTACCCTTCTGATTCTCCTGCTGATCTCATTGGTGGGGCAGGGAGCAAGAGGCCGTGTGGTGCTTGGCTGGGGTTAAAACATAACACCTATTGTAAGTTTTCTTAGAACAAGGAATTGTTGGTGATAGAGATCTAAGGAGAATAAAGCCATAGAAATATAATGCCATTTCAGTAATGTGCTTGAAAATCCCCATGGAAACTTGGTGGTCTTTTCACTGATTTCTTGAGTGTTCCTTCATGAAAATGGCCTCAGGTCTTTCATTCCGTTTGACTGCTGCCTGCTTGTATGCTGCCCTGAATGCTTCGTAAGTCAGCAAGCAGGCTCATCAGTTCCTCTTGTGCTGTAGATCTGTATTAATAGGAAATATGTGTTATTATCTGTTCTGAAATTGCCATTTGTAAAATAACTGATGCCCCAAAGAGAAGAAATATCAAGTATGAACCCTGTTTCTTCTGCTGTTACTGGTATAGACCAGTATGGAGAGGAATTAATAGTTCATAGTCTGCCTCCCAACCCTCTTTCCAATAACAGCAAGCAACTCTTTCATTACATTTCCTGTATTTTGTTACTGTGTGTCAGGAAACAATAAAATGTAGACCTAAATAAGAAGTGGAATGCTGACACTGTTGAGTCACAGTAATCTATCTATTGACTGCCCTGACCTGCAGAATGGAGTAAAACTGCACAGTTACAGGTCATGGCCAAGGATTTTGAGGTAGCAGAGCTGCAGCAGATCCTTGAGCCAGAACTTCTGGCCCATTAGTCAGAACCCCGTGGCACACAGGTATGGTGGATATACAAGCAGGAAAATGAGACCTGTACCATAGTTAGTTCAGGCCACTAAGTCAAAACACTTACAGTTAAGTAATCAAAATTTACTAGGAATTTCATGATATTGCTGTTGCCAGCTACCATAGAAATCTTTATGACATTTAATTATTATTCTAGTATTCATTATTTCAAAGATATATGAAAATTGAGCTCTGTTAAATATTGTTTATTTTATGTCCTTGGGGTCTTAACCAAGAACAGTAATTTTGCTGGGTTTTTTTCCCCCCTTTTCTGCAAGACCTATGATGAATTCAAATATTCAAGTTCTTTAATTAAAATGTTTCCTTTTCTGCTTGTTTTAACATGACACACAGAGATTAACTTTTCCTGAGTATATTTTTGGAAGACTGATAGTTAAGTTTTGCTAACTTTAGCTTTTATAAGGATCTTACCTGAAATGATTTCTGTGACAAGGTCTTGTTCCTAAGGTATCATACTACTTGAATCATAATAGTGAATCAAAAGCTAAAGACTTTGTGCTAGATTGCCACTCTTTGTAATGTAACAAAAAGAAATAAAATTCTGTTTCCTAACAGAATCTGTAACAGAGGAAGGAGGGAAAAGCTGGATAATAGTGAGGTGCTCTGCAGAAGAGATGTAATAGCAGGGGGAGCACTGCTCTTACTGCTCTTACTGCTAAAAGGGTTTTTAAAACCTGCTTTGCTGGAGTGCCCACATGAGTACAGGAGCTCTTTACAAGTCTCTCCCCGTGTGGATATGTGAACATGTTATTTATCTTGAAAAGGTATATCTGAAAAATTTGCATGTTTCTTTTAAAAATAATAGTGCAAACATTCTTACAGTTCTGTGTACTCATGAAGACCCATCCCCTAATTTAGAGAGCTTAGTTACTTGAAAAAGAAACTCCTTTCCCTGGCTGTGGAAAACAAAGAGGTATTCAGCAGTGGTTAAGAGGCAGAAGGGCCAAGGCATTTGGAATGCTCTATGTAACATGAGAATCCCTCAAGCAGAATGGAGGGACCATGCAGTCAGTGCTGCATATTCCTACCTGCCTACAGGGATATAGTTATGCAATATTAAATGCTCTTTTTATTAAACTCATAATATTTTCCTTATTAATTCTACAACCTTTCAAAGAATTTTTTTGCACTTATTAAGACAGTGAAGTATATATAATTTTATTATTAAATTTTTAGTAAGCCTTCAATACTTGAAAAATACTTTTTCAAATCCAAAACTGAAAAGTATTTAACTATTGGATGTGCAAATATAATGAAATTGCATCTTGAAAGCAAGTTAACAAGAAGTCAGGAGCAAACAGTTTCTTCGTGTGCAAGATGAAGGTCATTAAGCTTTTTGTAGGTGCTGTCAGATATAACATCCTTGCTGGAATGCTGCTTAGCTGGGGTGCTGGGAAGGTGGGTGCTGGTTTGCACTGGAGGTGGAGGAGAGCAGCAGCTTGTGCTGAGCAGAGATTGAGCACCCTCAGTGCTGTAGTCTGGGTGATGTTTTGAGGAAGCTGTTTTGCTCTGCTAAAAGAGTGCGTCTTTGCTGAGTTTTTGATGAAGCCAGCCTGCCTGTTGGTGATCTTCAGAAATGGTCTCTGCACTTTTTCATAATTTTATGGTATTCTTTGAGCCAATTCCTGAGCAAAATGAGAAGCAGAGTGGCTAATTCCTCTTACTCACACCAGAGGAATCCTATGCATTTTTATGCCATCTGTGTTTGCTTTCCATGTTCTAAGAGATCTCTAAATGTACATTTCGTTGGGCTTTATTTTTCCCCTATAATTCAGCATGGGTTTGTTAAATGCTGGATCATTATGGATTCTCTTCTGGTGTATTATGCCCATTGGGCATGGGAGGGACTTGTGGGTGGTATTCACAGTTATTTGTTTCAAGTCTACAATAAAAAGTTTCTCTCCTCAATTCTGACTGTAACTTTTGGCTTCCTCTTGATATTGGCAGATTAAAAGGGTTTTTTTGTTTGTTTGTTTTTTTTAAATTTCTGAATTATTTCTTTTGTATCCACGTGCCATAATGCAATGAGCCTTTAGGGTACTCCTGCAGTGTTTTCTCTGTTTGCTTTGTGGGCAGCCTTGATGAGAAGGCTCTGACAGTTTGCAGCTGTTTTAAACAGGTTTGAGATCAGAATTCTGGAGGGCTTCAGAAAGGTCTGTCCTGCTGGGACACAAACCAGTGTGAGATGACTGGAGGATGTCCAGGCTAATATGGAGTGGAGAAATGTCCATGAAAATGTTATAAACAAGGACCTAATAAGCAATTATAGAATTGAACTTTCTATGCTTTCGTTCCACATAATAAAACGCACATTGTCACAAAGAGCTGTGCTGTGCAGATGTAGCTTACTTTGGTGCAGATTAATTAGGCTTAACAGGAGCTTAAGTCTGCTCTACAAACACAGCATGGACAAATCATCCATTACAGATGCAGGAAGAGGTTTTCCCCTATTAGAAAACACAACCCCTGATGCAACAAACACAGGTAGGATACAGCTGTATTGGTTCATGATCTGGCCCATTGTGGGCTTCAGGTAGCATCCTTTTTTTCTACTGCATAATAAAAAGTAATGTTTTTAATTTGGTCTGAACTGGTCTTAGTGAGTGGTGGACCAATACTGTGACATTCACTGCTCACTGAATTAAGGAAGAAAACTGAAGTTCATCACACAATGTCTGTTCATACTGCAGTGGGGGAGAAATCATGACCCTTTCTACATGCCTTTTGCTTGCACAGTTAATACTGCTCATAAGAACAAATCTTGTGTGAAAGATGATAATGAAATATATTGCATTAAGATCTTCAGCTGACCCCACGGACTGGGACAGATTGAAAGAACTTTTTTTGCAGAGTATTCCTTACAGTATGAACACTCCTACCGAGAACAAAGGCCAGCAGTCTAAGACAACATGTAAATTTTCAGTTTAGTTATTTCAGTGTAATTAAATGTTACAATCTCTTTTCACATACTTTTATTCTCCCTTAAATTTATTCTTATTTTTTCCTAATTCATATCTCTATTTTAAAAAATGTTTTAAATAATGTCAAGCTACTTTTATTTTGTAATCAAAATACTAACCTAGGGTAGTTACACTGGTATGACCTTAAAAGTTTAGCTGTACTTCTAGAAGAGTACCACTCTAAGCACCTCCTCTATGGACAAGCCTGTAGACACATTACTTCTGGAAGTAATATTTCTCTTTCAGTTTTCTGTTCTAATAAAGTTTCACAGAATCAAAATATGTGGTTAAAAGTAGACTGGAAATTTAAAACTGTTGAGACTGCCACATCTAGACAAACAGTATGATTCAGTGGTGCTAGCCTGCCTTTTAATAGGATGTTTGAATTGTGTTATGGTAACCTGATAGAGCTAACATAATCATAAAAGATAATTTTTTATATATCAAGACACACCAATAGGTTGCAATGACATAATAGCTGAAGATGCGTTAGTATATTTCTTGTTTAATGCCAGTTTGCAGAGGTACATCTCATCTTTATAGGACACTTTCAAATACAGCCCAGCTTTTTGGGTTTTACCTTGTGTAGACATTGTCCCAAAGTCTGTCTCCTATCATCCCTTCCAAAACATCTTTTTTGGTGAGAGAAACTCTAGGCTAGAACCAATCAAATCTGGTGTAGAGTCAACATGGGAGTCCTGCAGCTGACAGGCATTGAGATTTTTAGTGAATATCAGAAAAGTGACAACTCTGTCCTGTGAAGAGTGATTTTAGTAAATAGAAGAGAGCTCAATATCTATTGAAAATAAAGTAAAATTGAAGTCTAAGCCCTAGATATTCTGAGGGAAGAATAATGCTGGACAAACACCTCTGCTGCTGGTACCATAATAATGTGAATGAAGACAAAAAGAAAAGGGTGGACCACAAGCATCTGTATATTTATCCCACCAGAGATTTTACTCAATAGAAAGTCCACAGCAGTTTCATCCAAGACTATTTACAAGACCAGCCAGACACTATTATCCCATCTGGAAAGTCACTTTATATATTGATAGGTGATAGTTGCAGGCACCCATAACAAGAAAATGTGGTACACTTGTCTCTGTATCTTGGTTACCACTCTGCAGATAAATTCATGGTCCCAAACTATTCAACAACTGGAAATGCATTTTTAGCACTGCAATATATTACTGTTTATATGTGTTTTGGTTTTTTTACTTATCAGTTCTGTTGATACCTTATGAGTGGTCTTACAATTGATGAACGTGAGTGGGAAAAGTTTTTGAGAGTAATTGATGAATTTTGGGTGCCTCAGGTTTTGAAAGGCGCTGATTTTCTCTCAGCGGTATTCAGAGATTTTCTTTTGAGGTTCTGGCATTTATGTGTTGCATGGTAGACCTTTCCCTCTTTCACAAAAAAAAAAAGCCAAATTGAAAATCTGTGTAGTATTTATTCTGTAGTAGTTTGGAAGTGAAAAATGAAAGGACTTGTGAGCTAAATCACTGGGGATGTGTGTGGGAGGACGGTTACCAGAGCACGTCGTATTGTGGCTGTCAAACCCAACCATCTTGCATTTCTACCTGCTGTGGATTTCTCCATTTCCAGGAAATCTTTGTTTACCTTTCTAGCTCAGGCTTTTGGGCCGTTTTTTAAAGAGTGGAAGAAAAAGCTTATAGTAATTTATGTCAGAAATTACAAATCACACAAGTAGGCTGTTAGAAATAAGTATTAAGATGTACTGTGGTTAGTGTTCCACGTAATTCAGTGCCCTTTTTTCGTAACTTCTCATATGAAATTATTTGCTGAAGTTCCAGAGATTCAGTATGCATCTGTCTGGCATAAATATATCCCATTCATAATTCAATTCCAAGCAATACTTTTATATTATAAACCAGCAAGGCAGTGCATGGCTGGAAGTTCTTTGTGTAGGCTATTGTAACGTTTGTTTTCCTACTCTGCTGAAGTCTGATGGCCAAATTCAGGCCTAATCTGAGTTAATGAAATTTAAAAAAAAAAAAAGGGAAATTTCATTCTTCTTTTTGAGGTTTGTTTGAATAAAATCATGAACAAAAATTAATTTAAAAAACAGTTGCCTTAAATGTTTTTAAACTTCTAGATATCACTGTACAACAATTTTTACGTTTGAGTCTTTTGGAAAGAGAAGAATAATCTCTTTTATCTTCCAGATGTCAAAATGCCAAACACTGCAGTCATTCATTTTGCCACTGGGCTAGAATGCAGTCACTGAGGGATATTTGCCTGGCATCTCTCTGCTTAGGCTGCAGCTTTACAAATAACTGTTCATAACTTCTCGTCTCTCGGCTGCATTATAAATTCTTTAAGGTTCCCAGCTGCCCTGTGTTTTTACAAACATCTTAAAATTACGAGCTTACTGGCATGCAGCTGGTTACGAAAGGTTTATACTCAGGGAAAATTTCTGAATAGTGTTGGAATTCTTTACTTGTTGAAGTAATCTCATGTTAGGAAAGCAGAGCCTGCAGATTTTTTTTTTTCCCCACCATTGCCACCATATTTTTCCTCTCATAGCTGGTGATCTGACATCTGTGAAATGATCTTATGTCATCATCTACTCTGAGTTGTAAAGAGCAACCATCTTAAATGTGTATATCTGCAGTGGGTTTGTAGCAAGAGGTGATGAAGGAGCAAGAAAATGACAGCTGTGGGCTTATTTCTAGCCCAGAGTACTTTCCAGTTTTTGTTCATTGAAACTTTTAGGATGGCTGCCTCTTAGGGAGTATGCCATAATAAATCATTTCTCTCCCTACTGGATGGAGGGCCTAGTGAAGTTTTCATTGCTAACACCCTAAATGGGGAGTACAGAATCTTGCTTCTAGAAGGTCTGTGTACACTAAGATCGTGCCTTCTTCCACAGCTATAATGGCAAAAAAGGATGGATATCTTGAAAGAAGCTGTGAGTTATCCTTGCATAGCTGAAATCAATAGCAATTGCATGTATCACTCCCTTGGAGTTGCCTACTGGCATGTTTCTACCTCAGAGAATATTTAGGATCTTAATATTTCACAGATTTCTTCATTTTTGCAGATTTAAGGTCCCTGATAATTTAGTGCTTAGTTTGAATATCAAATTACAATTTTTTAATACATCTATGTCATAAAATATGGTGTGTTATTTTTGAACTTCATTGTCTACCTGACTTGCTTTTTGTTAATTTTAATGATCAACTCCTTGGGGCAGAAGGGTTGTTCTAAGGTTTCACAGTATTGAGTGCAATGATAGAGATTAAGTATGTGGAACTGTGATGAACTGCATCCTCTCTGGCATGGAGTCAAGAGCATTCAGTTTCTGGTTTAACAGTTCATGAACTGGCTTTTGTTTTGACTGATGATGTATTCCTTCTTTTCAGACATCTGGGAGACTCGAGATATCTGCTAGCAAACTGTGCTTTCCTGTCTCCCTCAAATGGTGTTCCTTCACCTAATGTTCATCTCTGGGTTTAACACTACTTCATAACTCTAGCTATTGATAATATATCGTGTGCAGAATTACAGAAATAAATTGTAGGCGACATAGATACAAAAAAATCTTCTTCTGTCAGCCAGTCAGTCACCTGATGTAGGCAGAATTTTGTGGTTTTTTTACTATATTGGGCTCATTTTCCTGCAGAAACTTACGCGTCACATCGCTTTTTGCTAATAGACTTTTGGCAATCCAGTCTTTTGGCAAACAATCGTTTTTCTCTTCTGGCTTTATCACCAGGCCTGTCTCTCTCATTCATATGGCACCTATTGACTAAAGACAGTGCAAATAGGCAGGTCTCATAACCCCTAATTTGTGCTTATTTTCCTTTTTGGTTTCATTTCCTTCAGTTAAGGAAACCCAATTTTTTATCTTTATTGCTAGTGAAAGGACTGAGGTAGATCTTATCTTTATAGGACACTTTCCAATATACCCCAGCCTATTGGGTTTTGCCTTGTGTAGACCTTGCTCCAACATCCTATCTTCTCTTCCCAAACCTCTTACTGGTGAGACAAACCGTGCTGGCACCAAATCAAGTGTAGATCCAAAAATATTCATTCATATTTAGCTTTTATTTTTAGTTTTCAGGTTAAAAAAATTTTATGTTTATTCATTAAAAAAATATTTCAAGTTACTCTGTGTGTATATCCATAATTTATAATTAAATGTAGGGATTTATTGATGCATTCATTAGTTTATAGGCCCACTAATAGATATAATGATTTTTTATTAATAGTTTAATGATAAACAGTATCATTTATTATATTGATAAGATTACTTTATTAGATTGAAGTAAATAGAAAAGAGTAATGGTTCATGCTTGCAGCATAATAATGCTTAAAACTAATATGATTGCCTTAGGCTTGCCATCGGTCTTACACTGATGACAAGCATTATAAAGTAAATAATCAAAATTTTTACTAGTCTTGGCACAGGTACTTGGAAAATACATTCAGTATTCTGCCTTTTTCCTCACTTTCCATGGTGTTTTCTCTATAAACATTCTGCCAAATGTAGAGAAAATTCCATTCACCACTTGTTTGATTCTCCTCCTGTGCTAGGATCTGTTCCACACCTGTACATTTTTCATTCATGCTGTGCCCTTATTGGTTTGAGGCAATTTATTAACTGTGATTGTTCAGAGACATTTTATACAGACAGCTCTTTCTTGCTGTGGGACTTTGGTCTTCCAAAGCTGTGGACACACGGCAAAAAATAACTTTATGTGACAAATCTTTTTTGGTGGCCAGCAGAGCTGCTGAGCAAAGGCTTACATAAGCATGGGTGGTAGCCACTAACCCTTTTGTGAAAGTGTCTGAATTATGTTCTGAAAACCGAGTTTTAAATACAGATGAAGTTTGTTTTCTGCTGTTGTAGGAAGTAGTTGTGTGTTGTAACACACTGTTGAATGTCTGTTGGTTTGTTATTTTCTTAACCTGTAAAAAGTTGGTAATATGTTCTGTGTTCCCTAGAGAGCTGTGAATCCAAATTAATTTAATACAACATGCTTTGGAATCCTTAAATGTTATAAAGCTACTATTGATTAATGAAACAACCCTTTTTGCTAAAATACTGGGGAAAATAGTGGGCTTGGGTGTATCTTGTCAGATTCAGTATACATTCATAGTAATGTATGAAAATCCACAAAAACCTGTTTACTAGCATTTGTGTTTATAGTTTTTTGAACTTATCAGTTAAGATCTGTTAGGTATAAAAAATTCTTATTTTCAGGATTACTATTCTGATTTATCTTGTGTGTTGGTTAAGCTAAAAGCATAATTTATTCTTTCACAGTAGTAAAATGTACATGTGACTAAAAATTCAATAATTCAACTTTTTCAGAGGAAAGAACAGCAAATTTATATTAAGAATGGAACTCTAGATCATAGTTTCAGCTTGTTCTGGGAAAAGGTTGAGGATGTACGAAGTAGTTCACATATTTTTTCAGTAAAGAAAAAACTGAAGTTAAAATTTTGGTTCAAGATTCTTGAGGTTTTTAGTGCCATATATAATCGAATTGATAGATAAATATGATATTGAGACTTGGATTGAATCTGTGTTTTACCACTCTAAGATTCATAATCAGCTTCATTGGTAAATAGGCCATTTTGTGGGAATATAAGACATCAAATACAGTTACCAGATAGCTGAATCCTTTGTCATAGACCTTATACTTTGAGAGAACAGTCTAAATGATCTTTTAATGCAGATTTATATTCCAGGAGGCAGAGAACAGAACTCATGTCATTTCAAGTCTTTGCCACTGAGAAATATCTAAGACAGCATGTACTCATGCAACCTGGTTTTGAAAGAAAAGAACTCATGCAGAAACCCAGGAGATAGAAAAGGTTCATTTTTCCCTAAGCAATACAAAGTTATTTGTTATCTTGCATTCCTCTTCCTGAAGACACACTAATATTGTTAAATTCTTCAGAGGGAATTTTTGGAGCCTCCACAATAATAGGGTAGTGAAGCACCTTCCTAAATATCTTTCTTTTCCAGCCTTTCCCGTTGTTGTAGCATTATCCATGAAAAGCAGTACCAACAGATTTTTATATTTGGGGGGAAAACATACCAACAAGGCATAAAAGAATTCAATAATTCTTTACATTTTGAAGAGGAAGGAGGAAAAATAAAATTTACTGCAAAAGCTCTGTTTGTAACCTCAGGAGTTCAGTATATCCGAGTGGAGGCATTTAAATAACAGGAAAAAGAAATGTTATAATATTACCCAAGAAAAAATAGATAATTGCAATACCTTTAATATTTTAAATTCTTCTCTGAATGCCTGAGGTGTAGAAAATTAGATAAAATACTAGGGTTATCTCTTTGTTGTTGTAATTTTAATATCATTAGAAGCAGGGCTATGTTCTCCCATATTGGAACAAAGGATGATGGGATCACGAGGAAATGGGAGTCCCTAGGAGCCAAAATTCTTCTATGGAGTTCCTGCATGAAAGCATGAAATTGTTTGCAAAGTTTGTGTCATCCTTCCTCTTACTTGCCAAGCCATATAATCAGCTTTTGGGGTGGATGCAAACCTAGCCCATCTTTCATTCTATTTCTTCCTGCTCCTTCTCTAAAAGCGACTGTTCAGGAGGTCCCTGGCAACAACTATGTTGCCTTTATGTTCTTTCCAGTTCTACTAGGTGCAAGAATTTTTAGCTGCTTGGTTGGTTGGTTGGTTGGTTGGTTGGTTGGTTGGTTGGTTGGTTGGTTGTATTTTTGGTTGTTTGTTTGTTTCATTGGTTGGTTGGTTGGTATTTTTGGTTGGTTGGTTGGTTGGTTGGTAGATTGGGAGGTTCTTTTGTTGTTATGGGGTTTGATTTTGGGTTTTTTTTTAAGGCTTCCATTTACATGATTTTTCTTAAATTTTCCCAGTGTGATGGGGAATATTCTGCAGCTGCATCTTAGAGGGTTTCAAAGACTGGTACTGCTGGAGAGTAATAACCTGTTTATAATTGCAAAGCAGGCAGTGATAAGTTTCTTTACTCTGTTGTAATGCTAATGGAGGTTGGGAAGTGTGCTTAAAAGGGAAAGGTGCAGAAGAGAAGAGCCTTCAGAAGCCCTGGGCACTTTGGAACCCATGAGAACACAGAAGGACCCACAAGAGCATTTGATCAGGACACCTGTGTCTGCAAGTTGCCTGTGATGAAACCTCCCATTGTATTTAAACAGAGACTAGTTTCAACAGGTCAACTGCTGCCTCCAAAAACAGGAAGTTCTATAAAGTTAGCTAGCTTTCTGCAACAGCACTGTAGCATTCATGTGATTACTCTGTGGAGCAGGACATTTGCTGGGGTAGGGAGGGTGTTTGGTCTGCTGTGAGGCATTGCTGACACCGAGTTTTCTGCACTATAGGACACCACAAGCAATGTAAGTGTACTGTCTGATGAACTTCCCGACCTAATGCCAAAACTTGTTCTGACATTCCACTGTTAAAGGATATTCTGTGTCCTGTGAAGCTTAGCTTATCCAAAATCAGGTGAAGGAGGCTACATGTTGTCCTTGATTTCTGGTTTTATGGTGTTTGCTGAGCGTCCTGACTTAGTGAAAGATGTCCCATGGCAGACTGCCTGGACTAGATGATCAGTAAAGGTCCCTTCTCACCCAAATAATGTTGAGGTTCAGCTAAAATACAGCAAAATCTCCATCCCAAGGCAATGTAGTCATGAAGACATAAGTTAGCAGATACTCTGAATAATATTGAGAAATTTGAATACATCATAAACACGCACGGTATAATATATATTTTTGGAAAAATTAAATGCTTTTTATTATTAAGGTACTTTTAAATACAGAAGGTGGTGTCTTTAAAGAGCTTTTCTGAAAATGATCCTATGAAATTCAGTATGCCTATGTAATTCAATGAATCAAAAGTCAAATTAGTAGTAATAAAATAAAGCAGTCATTTGAATCTGAAAATGTTCTGCTACAGTTTCCACTACAGCAGGTGATCAATAACATAGTGGAGTGGAAAAACTTGAATTGATTCCACCATCCTTCTTGTGCATATGCTTACATTTCTGGGGCTACATCAGGCTCTACTGCTTCAATGTCTAATAGGATTTAAAATCCCTTCCATTCACATTGAAAAGCAAAACGTGTTGCCCTTTCTGATCTGGGGTGGCAGAACCAAGAGAGCTTACTGTGTACAGCTGAAACAAGCCACCCTGTGAAAAAATTATTGATAACTTTTACAGAGCTGTTTCCTTTCTCTGAAAGTGAATGGGGGAGGGGGTGGGGAGGAGTTGAGGTTTCCTATTAACGAAGTAAGGGGTTAAATGAAACACTCACTCTGAATGAAAGTAGCCTCAGTGCCCTTGTGTCCTTATGAAAAGGAACATAAGACCTGGGAGCTCGTCGATATTATAGCAGGGACATTGTGGGCTGCTGAAAAGAAAATGAAACAGCTGAGACATGTTGGAATCCTTAATGAAAGAGGGAAATGCCCAATGTCTATATAAGTGTTCTTCCTCACTAAAACCTTTCAAACACAAGCACAGTTTGTTGGCAATTTTTTTCAATAACTGGAGCTCAAAGGAGCAAAGATTGCTAGCATATTGATTTGTTTTGAGTGATGCTAGACCCTGTACTGGGAAAACCCCTCAATTATAACATATTAATGTTGAGGATTCCCTCTTCCATGTTTGTAGAATGATTAATAGTGCATATACTGCATAAAATGCTCAGCATAAAAAAAGCCCTCTTCCAATTATATTTATTACAATGCTCAATAGTTGCAGCTTTAGCATTTACAGATTATAATCTAAACTCCTAGTCATAAGTTTGGCTTAAACACCTAAGTATTTCAAACTGATACATTTTCTTTTTTTCAACTTCCCTTTCAGTACTAGAGCCTTAAGGCTTCTGTTCCTTAGATTTATTTCCCCACACTCAGAGGTTGAGGTCCTTTAAAAACCCCAAATTTTCTCACTTGATATAACTATATGAACTTGGTATTTCTTAAAAAATAAATTAACAATAAATCACTAAATAATTCAAGATTTTTGATTAAAATCACAGGATCTGGCAATATTGATTTCCAGTTAAATCAATGGACATTAAATTTATCTTTATATGACATTACAAAAAAGCCTAACATGCTGTTCAAAATTTAATTTGTGGAAAACCAGGTTGAAAGGGGACGTCAAGGATCATCTGGTCAAAACATTTTGGCAAAAACAGTGTCTAGACAAGATGGCACATCACCCTGTCCCACCAAATCTTAAATGTCCGATGTTGGGGAACTCATCCCTTCCCTGAAGAAATTATTCCAAATGTCTGGTTGTTCTCGTTGTGAGAATTACACTCTTGTGTCTAATCAGAATCTCCCAGGAGTAACTTGTGCCCATCACCCCTCATACAGAGGGAGGCTACATCTTCTTTGTAGCCACTCATGAAATCCTGGAACACGGTGATAGGTCCCTAAGCCTTCTTTTCTCAAGTCTGAACAAAACCAGTTCTCTCAGCCTCAAAACCACAGGTTCTCTCAGTTCTCTTCAGTTCTCAAATGGCAGAATCACAGTCCTTCGATACTTTGTGTCCCTCCTCTGGACCCTCTCCAGCCTTTCTGCATCTTTTCTGTAATTCTGACTTCTGGTCTACAAAATTACCTCTTTTCATCATGGTTTTCTCAGCTTTTTACTCCCTACACGCAGTTGATTCTGTTTCATATTTTACTGCATACATTTTTAGGAGTCAGATTTTTTTGTGGACTGTGCTGAGCTCTTGTAGCTCCACCAAAGCAGCACTGTGAGAGAATGTTCAAGTCATAAAATCATAGAATGGTTTGGAAGGGAAATATCTGGATTTTTAAAAATCATCTTTTTGCCCTAAATCTCTAAATTGTTGCCTGTATCTGCTAAACTGGTATCATAGGAGCAAAAAGCCACAAAAATGATGTCAATTTGATGGCAATAGCCTGTACTGAGAACCAGCACTTATCATGGCAGTCTTGATGGTGTTCTCCTGCAGCCTTCCTCCAGCCAGCCTGGAATGGGCCATGCACCAGCTGGGAAATTGCTGCCATAGGGCAGCACTGCTCCCGTGTCCCCGTGGTGTCATGCTTCAGGTGAGTGCTGGCTAGGTGCCACTTAGGTCATCTGGAGACCTCTCAGTGACACATGAATTCTAAGAGGGAGAGATGTTGAGCTGCTTTTTGGCCTCTTCCTAGTGTCAAAGGAACAAAAATACAGTCCAGGATGAAGTCCAGAGGCTGGCCTGCTATTTAATTAACTTACCCACCTGTCAGGTAAATATTTGTCAAAGTGTTGTGAAACCTTCGTGTCTGGAATACTTTCATGTGGAGGACCTTTGCATTTGAATAAGGCTCTCTGATGAAAACTGCTGTATCAGCAAAACCAGTATGAATATTGTTTTTAAATGCCACTTGGTACATGGCACTTCATTGCTTTGGGTTACCTTTCCTTTCTCATCGAATGAATGCCACTGCCTTTGCAAATGCTGTTCCCTGAAACAGAGGAAAGATTTTCAGTTTTAAAAGCAGAGGATTGCTATTCATAGAAACAAGTTTTCAGCCAATAAATACTGTAGAAGCCTGGATTGAAAGGTCACTGCTGCAATAGCCAGTCAGGGTCTGTTTTATTAATGGAAGTAAGTATTATGTGTCTTTGTTGCATAATGTGTTTTGCTGGAAGGTGAAGCTGTACAGCAGTGAGCTTTCTCTAGAGGCCTATTCTCTTGGCTTTATGTCGAAGACAGGCTTCAGCAGTAAATGGCTTTAAGCTTGTCAAAGAAAGGTTATTAAAAATGTTCCTGCCTTTCAGTCTCCATGCTCAATCGGAGCAAAAATTCAATACTGTAGGGATTTTTTTTCTATTTAGTCATGTCATTTGGCATTTTGCCTATAGCTAAAAATGAGATACCATCTGGTTTAAGTTCACTAATGATTCTGCATTGTTACCTGAGCTGGTCCACTAGTTTATTGTTAGACCTTAAGAAAGAAACTTCTCTTCTGCTAATTGCACTTTGGTTACTGGGTTTTTGTTAAGATTTTCAATCTCAGTGATTTCTTGAGGTGGTGATTTGAAATCACAGGTCTTCTGTATGCACAGACTTCTGTACTAGTGCTCTGGATAATGTTGTTTTCTGCTGCCTTGACACAGTTCTTTTATCACAATATATGCTTATATTGTAGTGGGACCTCACCTGCCTTTGAGCCTTGAGAAATTCACTGACTTCTGGTGTGAGGTGACTGGCAGGAAGTTAAAGTGCAAGTGCTGAGGACAGAGTTGCTGCTTTGCTGAGCACAGGCATGGAGTGAAATAAAAGGTGAGGGAGGGCTTGGTTTTGCACTTTAATATTCCTTTTAAGTCTTGTACTTCTTACTGTCTCTTTTTGCCTAGATATTTCTAGATTCTACAACTCTAACCAGAGTAGTAGGGGTCTTTTTGTAATTAAATTAATTGGATTGGATCCTAAATTACCTTTATGTAATTTCCATCTAATATATTTCTAATGTCTTTAGCTAATACTTCAGATTTGATGTGAAGTAATTCTATGTTCTTTCTAGTGTTTTGTTCCCTATTCTGGGAGATGACAAAATAAATACAGGCAGAAGACCTCAAGAAAGCTCAGTTTATCTGATTGTTTTCCTGCCTGGTGCTGCCAGAAGGGAATGGCTGTTTCCTCCTGCTGCTGTGTGGGTCATCTTCCCCAGCCTCAGGGACTCCTCATCCTACAGCTACCCAAGAACAGTCACTGTCTTCTCCAGAGAGGTAGCAGCCCCTCCTGGGTTATCTGCCCAGCACAATTAGATTATGCTGTACAAAGTTTGTACCTTTCTATTACAAACACCTGCAGAAGCAAATGAGCCAGGTCATCAATTTGTGGCATAGAACCCCAAGAGCAAAACGTTTTGGGAATGAAGGAGCAACCACTTAAAAGACAGAAGTGCAGCGTTATGGAGTGGAAAATAATGCAACCTGAAAAATTTCCAAGTGTAAAGTGAAACAATGGTTATTAAACCAGAAATCATGCTGGGCTCCAGTACCTTAGCTGGACACAGTCACACCTCCACTGAAATCGTGTCTAAAAATGGAATAAAAGCTTTTCCCAACATTATTATGCAATAGCCATGTTCCAATTCATGTGATAAAATACCAAGTAATAGAATGAATATTCATAAAATATACGTTTATTTAATGTAAAATTTTGTTCAGGGTGGAGATCATGTCCTTAAAAGCTTCTTTAGTTCCTGTTACAAAAACAAGGAACTTTTTTTTTTTTCTTCGTTCTTGTTTCATTATTTCAAGCCAAATGTAATCATCTGGGATGTTTTCTTTAGGGATGTGGCTGCTCATTAAATGTTGGCACCTCTGTTTTTCCTGAGTTGTGTTTTCACATTTAATCAATATGTATACATCTGAACCTGTCACTAGGCCTGACCCTCATACTCAAAGCCTATTTTAATGAAAACATTCTTCTGCTTTAGCAGAGGAAATAAAACGTGTTTATTCATCAGTGTAGTAAATATAATGACTTCTATTTCTTTTTAAATGAACACATAAGAGAGTAAAAATTGGAATCAATGGTCTTCAGATTTTCCTTCTCCTACCTTGAAGCCTTACAGAAATCAAGCAAAGAGAATCTTTTTGTTAGTTTTCACTTGACTAGTGTTTCAGTTGACTAGGTTTATACTAATTTTCACTTCCACGGTGTCTACTGTCGTGTCTGGATGCTGAGACATTTTCCACACAGGAGAAACTCAAAGCACTCATTAAGTTTTTTGGGGAGGGCAGATATCCAAGGGGTGTTTGTACAGTTTACAATTTCTCTCCAGACCTGTTCAATCATCAAGCAATGGAAGATGCCACTTGCATAGCAGAAGCAAGAAAACAATCGTCCTGTGGGCATTTCCCAGCCTGAAATTATGTTAAAACCAATGACAGTAATAGACCTTGGGGTGACTTCTTCACCTTCTTTCTTCTTTATTCTCAGAAGAGGGACAAATGTGCTTAAAGCACTTAAACGTGCTTTGAAACAATTGTTAGCACGAACACAAATACTCTGTTGAATAAGAAAAGTAACATTCTTCATTTTTTCATGTACAAAGCCTCTTCCTTCTTAAAACTTTCCTGATCCATTCTGTGAACTGATTGCTTTTCAATACCCTAGGGTGAAGTCATACATTCCTTCTGAGCAGGACATATTCCCCCGTGTCCTTGTAGCTGGCAAGTTCTCATAGTGCTCTCAGAGCCTGCAGTGCAGCTTGGAAATGCATTTTCTAAAAGCAGCAGATTTTAGGTATAATTGATATATTCATTCTCTGTGAATACAGCACTTGTTGCTTGTCTCATACCACCACTAGTAGAGCACCAGCCCTTGACTTCCTCCCACCAGTCTGGATAGCTACCAACCTGTAGGCAATGTCCAGATGGCATGAAATATTTTTTTTTGGAATTGGTATGTGAAGCAAGTTCCACAAACAGCTTATTCTGCTCCCCAGTTAAAAACCATATGGAAGATGGGGAACAATAGGGTAATGTAGGTCATTTTTACTTTCTTCAAAGAGAAAGTCTTAAATGACCACTTCTTTTTGCTCTCTTTCTATAGCAAAAGACACAATAGGTTTCATGGTCAGGAATTACATGAATAGGAGAAGAATCTTATATTTAGATGGTTTTAAGTTACTGATATTTTTTTTTTTTTTAATATTCAAGAGTCCTCTCAAAATGGTCTTTAAACTTTTTTGTCACTTCGTATGTTCTGAGAACTTGGGGCAGGCAAACAATTGCAAACAACTGCAATTTCATAAAATAACACAAGAGTGCAACTTTTATCTGACTGGCAAAATCAACTTCACTGATGAAGATTTTTTCCTTTTCAACTTGTGTTTTGATGGAAATATCAAGCCTTGAGGCTGTGAAGGAACACCATGATAGCAAACTTATGTCTTTAATTATCTGGGCAAAGAAATTAAATTCCTTTGGTCGACCTGCAATTAAACAATTTATACTTTCCTGTGTCTTGTTCTTGAAGCATTCCTTTAGTTTCAGTGAATGCATTCCTGATCTTTAGGAGTACCTGGAATTAACCTCTGCTGGGTAGGTGCAAGTTATTATTTTAAAACTGAAAGGATCTGAAACTCTGAGAAGATAACACTTATGTTTTAGTCCAAAGTTCTGACTGCACCTTGTATAGACCTCCACAGTGGAATCTGGCTACTGATAACACTGCAGATGCTGTGCCATGGGCTTTTATTGCAGGATACAGACCTCAGGAACCAGGCAGGAACAAATGATATTATTCTTATTATCCATATAAATAGCTGGTTCGAAGCTGGTCTACACACATCAACAGAAGTTCTGATCATGTTTCTATATTACAAAGTAGCCATAATCTTCAGAAACAATGATGTAGAAGAGGCAATCTTTATATTTACTCCTGGAAAATCAATTGCTATGACATCTGTGCATGCAAGTGGTTTTAAAATTTATTCTGTCTTTCAAGCAGGGAACCTTTGTTTAGCTCTTGTCCTATATTCTAACTTATTTATTGTTATCTCTAGGTTTATATGTTTTTATGAGTTCTTAGAATTTTCACAGACTTCATGAAGTTTAGTCTTCCTGACTTACAGCCTTAGTGCTAGGTATTTAAAGGGATCTGGAAGGTCAATTATTTTTTTTCTTATCGTAAGTAAGTAACAGAGAGAAACCAGAATATTTTGAACAGTACCTGGAGTTCAGAGGTTAGCAAGTGAGAAGAACATCAAGTCTATGTGTTCAAGAAAAAGAGACAAGTCATGTAATGTCTCAGGTTGGGCCACACAGCTGATTTTGTCCTAAGGCAACTACTCTCCTGAGGAAATATATTAATACACATTCATCTAATATTCTCAAACACCAGTGTGGGCCTGATATTTCTGGGTCTGAGAGATTTTAG
>WAAE01008129.1:0-21514 GCA_013400495.1 Nicator chloris
TATATATTCTGACACTGTCCCTCAAAGATTCTGAGAAATAAGGTCTGAACCTCTGAACACAATGTGTATTTTTCAGGTACCCAGCTGACAAGAGAAGCACTGATGGATTGCTGAGCCCCAGTTGGCTGGGAAAAGGAGCTGCTGCATTTTGTCTCTAAAGGAATGACTTTGTGGCTAAGTACAGTGAAGCCCAGTTGTCCATCTGGTAGTTAACAGGGATGTTTTGCCACACAAAAGCTCCACCTGTCAAGTCAGAACACCTTCTTTCCAGCAGCTCTGAATGCTATTGATCCCTGGTCTGATCCTTGTAGGGTTTAGTAAGCTCTGAAACCACTGATCATTTCTCCAGGGCAATGGTGCATTCCTTTGAGAAGACTTCATTTTTCCACCCATTTTTAATCACCACCACCACCCCTCACACACATAAACCACCAGTGTAAGTGTCAGACAATTACAAATTGCAGCCTGGAATTTGAGGATTGAGAAGACTGATGAGCAGTTGATCCAGTCCTGTGATCAGTAACCAATGACTTACCTTGGTCCTAGTTTTGAAATACATCATTGCCAGAATCCTACCACTAGTCAGTCACTATTTCACCTTCTTTGTGCTCTCTATTTTCTCATAAACTCCAAATATTACTCACCTTGTGAATGCAGTAGTTGTGGGGTTAATTTTTTTCCCTCAGTCAAATAGATTTTGAAAAGCTTTAAAAAAAAAGGTGGAGAAGGATTGCTTCTGACAGAAGCAGACAAATCAATTAATTGATCTCCAGCAGTCAGGGATAATTTTATTTCCTACTCTATTAAGGAAAATCAGAATCAGTTAGCTAATTTCACTAGAGAAAATGTCACCAGTTATTAAGCAGCACATGATGGAAAAAATTAAAGACGGAAAACTCAAAAATGTTTTTCCTTCCAGAAATTGTATTACTTATTACTCAACCTTTAGAACTCTGGCACCACGCAGCATTGCAAATCCTTTGGTTTGGCCAAAAAAAAAGGTTTTCTTCCCCTGTAGCAGCACCAACAGCATTTAACCTTTGATGTCTATAAATACTGACACAGTTATATTTGTGCTCCAGAAGAAGATATATTTAACAGCAACTGACCAAACTACCTGCAACACAGAATTTACTGACTGTTCCCTATACATATTTCCCAAAAACATAAAACCATGACAAATATTCACAAAAAAAAAAAAAAAAAAAAAACAAAACTTGATTTTTGTATAATAACTATTCATACAGGTAAAGAAACATGATTCAAATAGCACCAGTTGTAGTTCAAATGGTTTAAGGAGCTTCCATTTCTCATGGGGAGCTAGAGGTGGCAATTGGCTGTGCATGAATACAGATTTCAAAATAGCATCCAGTAAAATCAAAAATAGAACAGGGCCATTACCAGCAGCCTAACAGTTTAAAGCACTTTGTGACTTATGGACAGCAGATCATGTCCTTAATCAAGCTTGATTAACTATTACCTAATGGTTTCAGAAGGGCTGATTCTTCCTAAATCATGTTGATTTATTCAATCCTTTATTTGAATGGAGTGCTCTTCTTGAAAACACTTGCAGTTGGCTCAGCCACACTCTCCCAAAGGGCAATGCCTTCAGAAGGACTGTAAGCCAAGACTAAGTGTTTTGGGAAATGTTGCCCTTATTTCTGCAGCTGCCAATTTCCAAACCAGAAATTTCAGCTTTGTCAGTTTGGCATACAGGAACAGGACTATTCTGTATTTGTGAGCATATTCAGGGTTTTTATTATGATTTTTTATTTTGTTTTTGTAGCAAAATATTAGGAGGAAAAGTAGATTATAAAAATTATGATTAATGCTCTTCATTTTTGTTCATGCTTTTGAGGTTTAAAAAACACAGCATGTTGGGTTCCCACAGAAATTAAGATGAATTTCAATTTGTCTGCTCCTCTGATAGACAACACTTCATAAATCACCTTTCTGACCTTCATCAGGACAGAATATTACAACTATAAGTAAGTTGATATTATTTAACTCACAAATCATTCAGAGAAAAAAAAATGTTAGTTAAATAAAAAATACACATCATTCTTAATTCTACCACACCTTTATCTGTGGACACCACGTAAACACAAGATATCCCAGCTGTCTACAGTCAGTATCAACAATGGCAATAAAAAAAATGTCAAAATTAAAAGTGTGCCCAAGTTAAAATGAAATTTGCCAAGCTCATCTACTCTTTCTTTTCACACGTTCATGCTACAGTGAAAGGTTCATGCTGAGCAAATGAAGTCAGCCAGAGGACAGTGACCAGCAAATATGAGACACAGGGATTTTGCTGGAAATGTAAAGGTTAAAACAGTGGAAGGAAAGCAAAAAATGCAATATTGTGCAGGATACACAGAAAGAAAAATTACTGCAAACAAATTAATGCAGTATAGCATATAGTATCATGTGTTTGGAATATTAATCAGTAAAGCAAGGTAAGTACCAGTGGGGAAAAAAGCAAAGGTAATTAGGAACTCATTAGTGTGACGGCTGAATATATTATCTGTCTTAGTGCTAGGCTTACCCCCACACCAGAGATTTGATCTGACTGTCAAAGCCAAGGAAAGCATTTTACAGAAATGATTGAATGTAAAATCAGACCAATACAAAAAGAAAAAAAAAATCAAAAAAACCCAATCAAACAAAAACAAACAAACAAACAAACAAAAACCAGGCAAAAACCAGGCAAAAACCAGGCAGGTCATCACACTGGAACATGGCAAGATTCCTGGCTAACCTCTGAAAATCCTATTGTCTCAGTCAAAAAAAATCACATAGCCCACAGATGGGAGTGGATTTTCAGTTATGAGGAAGATCAAAGACATTACAGTGATCACCAGAAACCAAGGGGGGAAAAAAAATAATCTATAGTTAGGGCTGTCTTCTGTTATGATAAAGACCAGAATGTACATGAGGTTTGTTTGGGGTTTTTTTTATACCTTGGATAAACCAAACAGCCCAAGCATAGAGGTTTCTTTTTCAGTTCGATATCAGTATTTGACATAGTCAGAATACTCTCTAACATAAAGCTGGTAGATATTGTCTTGGAGAGTGAAACAGAATGACAGATGCCAGCTGTTAAAACGAAATAGAGCTGTGTTTCCTTCATTCAAGTTCCCAGCATTTTTCCCACACAGTTCATCAAAGTAAATCTAATAACAAAATGCCTCTATACTGATGGAAACAGCTCTACCTAATCCATCCCAATACCTGAAACAATTCCCTAGTTTTCATGAGGGAAATGGTGCTTGAGATAGACAAATCAGCTGTGAACCACCCCTGTGCCAAGCTGAGGCTTGAAAGAGAATATGTTGTGTTCTGTCAACATCTGTTGTGGTCGGTGAAAGAAAATAATATTCCTCTAGACCCATTGTTTTCCATGAAGTACATTCTTTTGACCTGAGTATCCTGGTCTCCCCCAAAAGTGCTTCTTTGTCTAATTTTTCTTCCCTGAAGAACACCTGTAGGGTGCAATATTCAAGCTGACCAACAACTCACACCTGGCCAGGCTTTTTCAGGTTGTTAATAAACCAATAGGAAGACTGGTGCAAAAATAACAGAGGCAAAAGTTTAACTAGGCCAGAGCTGTATATGTTCTTCTAATTTATGTGGATGTGAAAAATCAGTGTGGCTACCAGAAGCAGAGCTTTAGACAAATATGAGTCTTCATTTTCCCTTCTGAAATGGTGGGATTCAGTTAAATTTCATTAAAAGAATATGGTCATTAGATTTATGGCCCTAAAATGAAATTGCTTGCATTATAATTCAATGCAGCTATCATTTACCATGGAGACTCAAAACCAGTCCAGAAGCATTTAAAACAGTCATTGTACTTATATCTGAACAGGGGCTTAAAATAATTTGGAGCATTACAACATTGTATTGCAAAAAACAAGCCAGTCAGTCAGAGTTTATAGTGAAAGTAATGTACATTGATCTTCCTTGACAGCAATGAAAGCCCAATGACATCCTTCTCTGCCCTGGAGAGTGCATGAAATATAACTGCACTTGGCAGAAAAGAACCTGTTTTGCAATTTAACTCTTTTCTGTAAGCTGCTCCTCTGTTGTCAGCTGCAAATGAATGGAAACATCAACTCACCCCCTCTGGAAGAGGTCCACATTATGGAATTTGTGTAGCTCCACAGAAAACTCGACCGTTCCCTGAACCTCAGACATGGTTTTTTCAGGTCATCACCTAAACAACACATATATAAAGACATTTTAAACGTTTGAAGTATATTGCTTAACAAATCCATGAATGGATGATTTCATTTTTGTCAGCCTCTTGGGGTCCATGCAAAGCTTGAAATCGGCCGATATCAATTGGAATCTTTCCAATGACATCATTTGGCTCCATCTTCAGGAAAACTCGCTAAAAGCCAGATCAAAGCAGTAATTAAGAGAGGTAAGAAGTCTAATTAAGCCTGAGGACAAAATGATAATATTATGAAAAGTATAAGAAGCAAAAAGTAAATAACATATTATGTGCAAGAATCTCAAAGCAAATTTTAATTAACTCTCTTGCTGCTCTTGTATGGGAAATTGATTTTTTTTTCTTCTCATTTTATGAAATGGCAGATTTCCAGGGTCAGCACAGCTCATTTCTGTAAAAACACAGGCCAAAAAGACAAGAACTCTACATAGATGAGAGCAGAATTCAGATTTTTCTTACTTTTGACCCCTCCTATGACTTAAATAAAGTCCCAGAAGGGAAGCTTCTGAGAGAATATGAATAATTTAAATATTAATGAATGGAAGATATTCTTTTAAAGAAAATGCTGACAGTCATGGCACCTAATAGGCCACCACAGTCAGATCAAGATTTTGAATCATTACAGCCATTTACATAGTACATCTCATGTGCTTATTGAATCATAGAATAATTCAGGTTGGAAGGGACCTCAGGAGGTCATGCCTCACTCAAGGAAGTAAGTTTCCAAACCAGCTCTATTTAATACACAAGTGTAGATCCTTAACATTTGCCTAATTATAGCAGAGGCAAGCCAAGGACTTCTACAGCTTTAGGACAGTTTTTCAATTATCTTTTTTTGCCCTTCCGTCCTTCCCCCCTACCCCCACAAGTGTACTTCTGGCAATCTGCCAAGGTGCCTGGAAATTTTCTGTAGGCTCAATGAGAGGATAAAGATTAAATTTTTTTTCATTAACACATTCACAAGCAACATTTTAGTTGTTGTTTGACAGCAGCCAAGTGCAGTCTCTGAGGAAGACCCATGTCAGGGCTCTTAACAATTCCCCTTTCTGAGACATACAGGGCTTTAAAGGGATATGTAGCTCAGATGCAAAGTGAAAATTTTCTCCAGAGGTGCTAATCAATAATTTTCATGACACTCATAGATTTGACTGTGTCCTTTAATGAAGCAGGAGTGGAGAGGATTTTGATACATGAAGTCCTCAGATAAGCATTAAGCTTTAGCTTTCTCAAGGCTTGCTCCTGATTAGTAATTTTCCAGCTGACTGGCTTATTACACTGATTATTTTAAACTAAGGTTTTTTTCTGGCTATCATCTCAAGCACTACAGTTTTTCAAAGAAATCTTATTCTAGAGTTAAAATGTTATTAATTTTTCATTCACGATCCTCAAACTTTGGAATGACAATAATGTGATGTAAAATCCATGTACCATACGTCTATAACTGTGAGAAAGAAAAAGAGAATTGGTAAGCTACACATCTGATTTGCCTCCAAGGTAAGGAACTCTACATTAGCTTGTGTCAAGCCAGGATTTGGGTGTGCCGAAGGCGTATTCAAATTCTATTCCTTGTCAGAGAATCACAGAACAAACTAGGTTGGAAAAGGCCCTGGAGATTATGGAGTCCAACCTGTGACCTAACACCACCTTGTCAACCAGAACAAGGCCCTGAGTGCCACATCCAGTCTTTGCTTGAACACCTCGTGGGACAGTGACTCCACCACCTCCCTGGGCAGCCCATTCCAATGCCCAATCCCTCTTCCTTCCCAATATCCAGCCTAAACCTCCCCTAGTGCAGCTTAAGGCTGTGTCCCCTTGTCCTGTTGCTGCTGCCTGGGAGAAGGGACTGACCCTCACCTCCTGCACCCTCCTGTCAGGGAGCTGCACAGTGATAAGGTCTCCCCTGAGCCTCCTCTTCTCCAGGCTGAACACCCCCAGCTCCCTCAGGTGCTCCTCACAGGATTTGTGTTCCAGACCCTTTGCCAGCCTTGTTGCCCTTCTCTGGACCTGCTCCAGCATCTCAATGTCCTTCCTAAACCGAGGGGTCCCGAGCTGGACACAGCACTCAAGCTGTGGCCTAAGCAGTGCTGAGTACAGGGCAAGAAAAGTAATACTTTTTGTTTCCTTTGTGCCCCATTTCAACAGGAACGAAACTAATACTTTGTCCTTTTGCCTTTCAGCACAGATTAAGAAGTTGTACACAGTTTGTAAGCCATGAATATGACATATCCACCAGGTTACGTGTGAGTGTCTGTGTGTGTGATAGTCTTGCCTGACTCAAAAAGCAGACTGTGTGGGAAGCTAGTAGGAAACCATGCAAACCACAAAGCAATACTCTGACAAGGTATTTAGTCTTGAGGAGCCTGTTCATTAAAAGAATTGCCTCTGGCAATATATCTGCATGTTGGGCTGAGGCATATTTCCCTAGACCACAAGCTCAGGATCAAAGGAAACTCCACGCTTTTGAAGACATCAGTTTAAAGAGGAGAGATGTGAATGGATGGCCAGGCAGTTCAGCCCAGCACCAGTATTGTCAAAGATAGAAATGATGATGTGAAGTTAAGATTAACTAAGGTATAGGAAAAATTTAATGCATGGAAATGCACAAATTGATCTTCTCTGTATTTGCACTATAGTCTTCCAGCTTTACACCTCTTCAAAACAAATACAGAAGTTATCCTAAAAACAAAAACCAACAAGCAAACAAAAAAACTGTTTCTGTAACTTTATTTCCCTCACTGATCACCAGAATTAAAATGTAAGAACCTGCTACACCAGCTTGAACTTCCATCCACCCCACCAGCACACCAGAAGATCAGATCACTCAGATCTACACCCCCAGAACTAGAGCCTGGTACTTCAGGGAGCCTCTCACAAGTAATAAAAAGGGCCTCTGGTGCACCTTATTTTCATGGCACCTAGCAAGGTCCAAAGGATCCTGCTTAGACATATGGGTATAATTCTGCAATGCAAGAAGCTATGAAATTTGACAAAATAGCTCCAGGCACCCCTAGATCAAGAAAATATTAAGTTATTAAAATGATGCACTAATTTTTAACTTTTGTACCAGGTGCCTGCTTAAAGGGAACTTATCAGAATCCTCCAAAATCCAGGGCTCATGAAGGACTTCTGATAAACCCTTGTGTGGGACAACCTTGGGTTATAAATAGAGCAATAGTTGGTAAAAATAATACTAAAGGTTGCCATGACATCAGCATTGTAAACACAATAGGGAATGCTGCCAGTATTGAAGTATCATCAGTTACCTAATAAGCAGTTTAAAGAAAAATAGACAGGTCGTATTTGGGAAGGCTTGAGTACATTTGTCTTTCTGAAATGTCTGTTTCTGTATCAAGCTCCTTGCATTTTTCAAAAGAGACCTTAAGACAGCACCAATAAATATCAATGCAAAGCTAATAAAGCAACATGGGAAGTGTTTTGGCCATCTGCTCCTGTAAAAGCAGTGCCTATGGTCACCCTGGTCACTCCAAAGCACTGGATTGCTTCAGATGGCACTGCCATTGTCACTGGCTGTGCTGTGCTGTCCTACACGCACCAGTGGCATGAGTCAGGTCACCAGTCTGACAGTTTGTCCTTCCAGCTAGAGCTGTGTCCTAGCAAGGGACAGTCAATTTCAATTGTCACTTCACTTAGAGCAAGGACACACCAACTGAAAATCAGAATCCTTTACGCAAATAAAGCCTATGAAAATCTAATGTTTAAAGACTGGAGACTGTTTCACTTGGATTTTTAAAGGAAGGCTGGATTTTACTCCCCACACCCGCATTGCTCTCAGTGGAAACACCTTCTGCATTGGAGACTGTTCAAGAAATGATACTGGCTAAATGCCACCTTTTTAATTTACAGTATTTGTACTTGATGGCATTTTAGGGATCCAGTGAACAGACCAAGCCCTCTGCCAGGAAGCGATTCCTTATGTACCACACACACACCACTGTTAAAGACCTTGAAGATAAAAATGAATCTGACAATTCCCCACGGAAACAGCAATCACTGTCACCCCAAAAGGAGCTAAGGAAGGTGAGACGGGGAGAGAGCACATTGGATAAGACAGGAGACTACATAATCTGACAGTCCATGAACCTTCTAGCATTGGCACAATTACATCCAAGCAAAAAAAAAACCAAACATATTTTTTAAACATAAATCACTTTGTTTTGTTTTGTTTTGTTTTCACCATTCTTAAGCATCTCCATTATAGAAAGCAGTTTAAAAAAAAGAAAAAAAAGGAAAAATACACCGAGGACAAAAGAATTAAAGGCCATGTGACCAAAGGCAATGAGTCATGAACCTAGAAGCATTCATTTAGGAGAAAACAGCTACTTCTCAAGAAACACAGCACATACTATCTGCAGGATATCACCACTGTCCTTATTGGTTTTAAAGCATCTTTTATTTTATTGCGATTTTTTACAGAAGCTGGCACTTGTTTCAAACTAGGTATTTAAACCCATTTATTTATTTATTAGGAATTCCTTGATTAAGTGAAAAGTCACAGTGAGATAACTTTATTCTTCTCTCCACTAATGCCTTCACCCACTGTACTTCTAAGAAAAGTAAGAGGAACAAAATACAAAGAGGACAGTAAACATAGACATGCTCTAAGCTGAAAGGATTAGAAGAAGCAAACTCATTAGACCAAATATATTTTTCATTGTTGTTTTCCTTTTTAATTGCTAAATTTCATGCAGCTGAACTAGATCCCAGTTCTTAGGACAGTGATTGCATCCCAATAGCCTTGCCTGAGCATACATTAATTTCATGAGACAAAGCAGTCACAAATGTCAGCAAATCCTTCCACTACAATATTGTCATTAGCTGTTCTCAACTTCACAAAACGTGTCAGCTTTTCTTGCCAGCACATCAGCAAAATGAGAGAGGTGAGGTCTCCACCTTCAAGGTGATTTCAAAAGTTAACACCTCATTTTGTTAAAATAAATTAAACCAGTATTTCTCTTCTAAGATTCTGGGTGGCAGTAAGATATTTCCTTTATACTTTAAAAGGAGCCAATCTAAGTACAACACTAAAGATACAAAAAGTGACAAGGCTTGTCAATGCCATCAGTAGCCAAGTCTACCACTTGATCACAAGCCCATTTTTATTTTACCTCTCTTCCTAAATGTCCTGATGTGTCATAGTCTCATTGAGCCATAAATAACTCACCCATATGTTCCAAATCCAGATCCATCAGAGCCTTGTCAGTTCTAGCAGCCTGGTCCACCTGCCCATTGTTGTCATGTTCTTCATGCTTTTCAGTGTCACAAGTCCCAGGGACATGAGCATGTGCTCTCTGGACAGTCCATGATCATATCCACATTCCCCAGGCACTCAGGATTTTCAGTGCAACCCACTCACTGCATGCAGCATTGGTTGCATGCTGCCTGGAGGGGACCCTCCCTTTGAAAGTCCAGCTGACCCCAGAAAACCGAGATGAAAAATCACCTGTGCTTCAGTACCAACTACCTCTAAAGAGGCTCTAATTCCTTCATATGTTGCTAATATTTCTCAGTTGGAGTGTAACAGGCTTTAGACCCTCCATACTCCCTGTTTCTAGACCCTAAGGCCAGCCTAGAGTCTCTCCAGGCTGCTCTGGACAGATGTTCCAGATGGAGCCATTATCCCTGTCTGAGTTATAAAGCATGTTTTTTACATCTTGTCATGTCTGGACTGGCCCAAATTATCACCCATTTAGCTTGTTCAAATGTTTGCTGCTAATCAGCATCCCTTTTAAAGTTTTTCTTCTGCCAGGTCACTCAATAGAGAGGGAGACCATAACCAGTGTAGATCAGACTATAACCTGGAACATGCATTCTACAAAAAACCATGACACCTAAGAAATCTTGTGCTTCTGTTTTGTTAGTTATTATTTTATTTATCACACCCCGTGAGATATGAAAACATCTACCTTGCTATTTTAGTACTAAAATGTGAATCTCCTGTGCACGTCCATTTGTCATACTTTGTTTTATAGCAGAAATAGCTTTCAAAATATTCTGGATTATTCTTCTCTTAAACACTTTCTCCTTCTGTGTTGCCCCACAAAATGATGTAACCAATGTACTGCAGGGATCATACACCTTGTTCCAGAGCTGTCTGTATCAGTCCACAACAAATGGTAGGATTATGTTTTCACCTTTGGAATAGTCAATTCCAGGTGTACTGGATAGGCCTCCATGTGACAGCAAACTGTTCCACACCAAGGAGTCTCAGTTGTCATATTCTCAGATTTGTCTGGCCTGTTCATCAAGAGCTGGTGCCTCCATTTCTGTCCAGCTCAGTCACCTGGCTGTGGGTGCTTGATGTCAGTGCATCTCGTGAGAAAGTTCACCACAGGGACTGTGTGCACCAGATTTCATCCTAGTCTCTGGAGGTAAGGTCATTATAGATCACCTCCAGTACAGCTGATTTTCTCAGATCCTGCATATCTCTTTCGTGGATAAAGTGTATCCATTTCCTTTGAGACTTTGCAAGTCTTTCCTTGAGGAAAACTGGATAAAGACTGTTCCTGCCAAAGACTGAGACTCCTTTGTTAATTGTCTCCATAAGAGGGTACCAGAAGTACAATCAGGCCTTCAGGTCAGAGTCCAAATACCAAATTAAACTCAAGATCAGTGTTTTAGTAACAAACCTCCCAGGCAAAACATCACTAATCACTGCAGAGCACAGCAAACTGCAAAGCTAACACCAATTTTGAAAAGGAGCTGAAAAAAAAAAAAAAAAAAAAGAGCATGGCACAGATCACAGAAACTGATATCAAGAAAAGATTAATCAATATTGTGATCCACAAATCTTAACATATGAATAATTTCTAATATGCTCTTACCAATCTATCATCTCAAACTCTTAGAGCTCTGGATGTGCTAAAAAGAAGTGTTGTAATTTAACCTGAGCTGGCAACTAAGAACAACTCATTCACTTAGCCCCAGCAGGATGTGGGGAAGAGACCTGGAAGGATAAAAGTGAGGAAATGTGTGGGTTGTGACAAGAATGGTTTAATAATTCAAATATGATATTACTAAAAAACATTAATAATAAAAGTATTGAAAAAGAAAAAAAAATAGTGAAATAAAACCCCAGAAAGAAAAATTATGCAAATGAAAAACAATTGCCCAGCACCAATTGACCAGTGTCCAGCCAGCCTCTGAGCAGCAGTCCCAGGACATCTTTCCCCTAGTTTATCTGCTGAGGAGGATGAAATACAGTCTGGAATATCCCTCTAGTCAGTTGGGGTCAGCTGTCCTGCCTGTGTCCCCTCCCAACTCCTTGTGTGTCCCCAGCCTCCTCGCTGGTGGGGTGGTGTAAAAGGCAGAAAAGTCCTTTATTGTGTGTAAGCTCTGCTCAGAGTAATGAAAACATCCCTGTGCTATCAACACTGTTTCCAGCAGAAATCCAACACAGCCCCATACCAGCTACTGTGAAGAAAAGGAACTCTCTCCCGGGTAAAACCAGCACAGGAGACACTGTACATACACAGCTGGACTCAGTGATCTTCAAAGTGTTTTCCAGTCTAAGTGACTCTATGATTTTATGATGTAAATCTCAGCCTATAGACTTGTTAGTCTTGTCAGACTTTTGGGTCAAATGCATGTTTATGATTTTCTGTTTGTTCTCATGTGTATTACAATTAAGACTTCAGTCTCAAGTCTTCCCTGGAAATCAGGTTATTTCCCACCATGAGAAACCTTCTAATGTTCTCTTAGTCATGGAAGTGTCAGGCATTGCTTCGTAAGGTCTCCAATCTTTGCAACCACCTAACATCACCCAGCACAATTTACAAAATGAGATAGGATCACAGATAATCCCTTGCAGCTTTTTTGATAAGGTTTTTAGGTTTCCAGTCTGCTGTAATCCTTTGCACATTTTCTCCAGTATTGAAACTAAAGTAAAGATTTGTGATATAGGTAAAAACAAATACAAGGCACATGATCTTGCTCAGTCATATCTGTGAAACATGCTTTTTACCCAGTGCATAAGCATTTAGCCCAGTTTTAAATTATATTCAGATTTTATACTCTAAAGAGCTAACTCAGTTTGGATGCAAGTCCTGAAAATAATCTTCCAATATTACAAAAAAAAAGTTTGCTGTTTAATATTCTCGGGAAAATCAATATTCAAATTTTTTTCAGTTGCATTAGACATATGTTCACAGAGTGTAACACCATGAGTCACTTTTCCCAAGGTTTGTGGATTGCTACCACTGAAATGTAATGAGTTAGAGGCACAAATATTAAATGATCCTTTAAAAAAAATGCTCATAGCCCAAAGAGTATTCAGAGTGGAGCAAATTAGAAAGGAGCTGTATTATTTTATGAGAGTTTTTTTCATATTTACAAACTCCAGTGTGATTTGTCTTTTACCATTACAACTGTAATTCAAAAAATACCAGTGGTACCCAGTTCACAGGGGGTAGATGCCCATTCAACCTCCAGCAACAAAATCAGTGTTAAGATTAAAACCACTTGAACCCCATAGCTGAGAACTTTCACTCTAGATCAATAGCTTCAAATATGTGGACCACATGGGGCAAAAACAGACTGTAACTAAAGGGTCCAAAGAAAATCACTCAGAAAAACAAGTCAACAACTTACTTCAATTCCTTTCACGTTCTGTTTGTGAGACCAATCTACACTAGAGATTCTGTACAGGTCACCAGGTCCAAGAAGGCTGAGAAGCAAGTCTAGATTATACCTTCCATAATCTGGTCATTTCAAGGGTATTTAGACAGAGGAATAAATCTACTAAGAGAAAAACCCAAAAATACCAGGTTGTGCCAGAGGATTTTAGGGGAGAACTGGAGAGAGCCAGAACAAATGTCAGGTGCCAGTAGGCTGCTCTTATGAGATATAAAGCCTTTGAGCTATTACACAGGATTAAATGTGAACACAGCTGTGTAAATTTAGGTCAGAGCATTCAAAAAAAAAAAAAAAAAAAAAAAAGAATGAAGAGCAGCCTCGATTTGTCCTCTGTTAGCACGTGCCTGTCAGGACACCAGTGCTGAGCTCAGCTCAGCACAAATCACTATCTGCTTACACCAGTTAATAATAACCTGCTGTTGGTATTGTTCAAAAAATGAAGCAATAAGGGAAATTCAGACAGAAGAGGAGGAAGAGCAAAACAGAAGGAAAAAGGAGATAATACAAACTTTCCCCTGGACTAGCTTCCCACTGCTACATAATCCTCTCTTCTTCACGTCTTCCCTACCTGTTCCTTCCCTGACTTATATTCCTTCTTTATGACCTTCAAAAGAAAAAGATGTTTTAAAATTTTATGCACAACTGAGAGCTAAAATTTCAGACTCGTCAGAACATCATAATCTTCAATCTTCAGCAGTTTTTGTGTCTTATTCCCACTGTTCACCTCATTCTTTTTTTCTGATATTCCCCTCGTCAGTCTTAGAAACACAAAATGCATCAAAAGGCACCGAGTATTTGAAGCCTATTTAGGACACTCAGACAGAATTATGCACCGTTCTCACATTTGACTGAGCTCCTCTTCCCAGTAAAGGGAGATATATTCTTCTCAGTCTGGGCTCTTTTGTTGGTTTCACACAGGACATTAGGGCTCTTTAGGGGACTGACCTTATTTTATTTTCATGTACTCACAAAAGAGCCCAACAGTTTATTTTTATAATTATTTTTTTTCTAAGTTCTACTCCATTTCATACCTGACTGAAGTCAAAACTGCTTGGACATAGGTTTATGTTAAGTCTGTGGGAGTTTATCAGAATGTTTGGCCACGTTCAAAACTTCAGCAACAGCTAAAGGTCAATTCTGTCTGTCTTCTGAATTCTGAATGTTACAGCAACTTGACCAAGATGCTCCTTGTAAAAAGTCCTGTATCAGGTTCTGTAGGGCTGCAAAGGAGAGCTAAGAAGATGCATGGGATGCATCCTCTTGCAAGAGATATGGGGCTGCCTGATGCATGAGTAAAGGAGCTCTCTGCTTTGGAGCACAAACTGTTATGTCAACAGAGACATCACCAAAGAATCCAGGTAGGAAACAGAGGGACTTGAACATCAGCCTGATGCTACAAACTGGTCACAGAAAATAAACTAGTGACAGTTATGACAGAGAAAGCCTACTGAGTTATATGTTTTCTTGGCACTGTTCTGACCGCATTTCCATTTCTAGTCATGAAAAATTTCATGTCATTTTCTAACTGTGCTGTAAACTCAACTGTCCTTGTCAGACCTTTAATTCTTATTTTTCATTTTGCGTGATCAAATTCACTGCAGAGTTTCTTGGACAAGTTATAACCTCCTTCAGATTTTCTGAGGACATTCTAAGTGAGCACATACTTCATATTAATTGCATTAATTATCCTTGTTTGTGAAAAATTTAAAGCACAGTCACTTGCCCATGAGATTCATCTCACTCGCTAGAAATGTCTTCATATGTATGAGGTGTTTAAAGCCTCACTGTAGTCAGTAGGGATATAGAAAATGCCTTCAACAGCATTCATGTCACCATTGCTGGCTTCCAAGGGAGCTGAAAGCAATTCTCCTAGGTGCAGACATATGAACCAAGTCCACATCTAGTTAGGTGAATGTCATTCATAGCCAAAATCCACATATAAACAGAATTTTGAATGTGTGTGCAGAATCACTCATGGAAAGGGTGAGAGAGGTAGCATGTGTGTATCTCCATATATACATTTGTACCTTGTGTTGGACTTGATGATCTTGCAGGTCTTTTCTAACCTTACTGATTCTATGACTCTTATATGTGCTTTAAAAGTGTCCTGGGGTGATGGTGATTTGTATCCCATATCGTGGGTATTGTTTTTTTTTCCTTTTCTTTTCCTTTTTTTTTCCCTATGTTGTTGTGTCTAGCAACTGCGGCCTTCCCCCCCCNTGGGGGTTGTGTTCTTTTTCTGTTATTTGTTAATAAATAAGTTTTTTCCACTTTTCCTCCAAGGAGTTTTCTTCTCACCCTTAGTGCTGGGGAGAAGGGAAGTGGAGGTTCGTTTCCTGGGGGGGGTTCCTCTCGGAGATTTTTCCTATAATCTGTCCCAAACCAGGAAAAACAAACAAACAAACAAATCCTCAAAACTTTATGGTACAATATTTTTCCTTTCTTTGCCTGAAAACATTTTCCCTTTTATCACACATGTGTAGACATCCAGGTGGAATCAACAGTTAGATTATCCCTGGATGGAAAGGTGCTCAGCACTTAGGAGATAGGAAATGTCAAAGATAAGGCTGGCCACAGAGTCTCCGTTATCTCCTTACTTAATGCACATGGATCATGTTATGATCAGACAATGATCAAAACCATTTCTGCCTCTTGCAGTGTTCAGGACAAGTCTGGGAATTAATCTGGACATTGCAGGTGAGTTTTTTTGGCTTTTCAGACTTCAAAAGACATAAGGGAGATAAGATATTGTAAACAAGAGACTACTCTGCTGATCCAAGAAAATATGTGCATATTTAACAAGTCAGGTTGCCTTGTTCTCTTGATACAAGTTCTGAGCAAGTCAAAGGCTCTTAATGCCGCCCGTTATATTCAATAAAATTATCTGAAGTTGCTAGAAAGGAAACACTGTCAGCAGATGCCAATATTTCATGTGGAGTCAGTGGAGCTATTGATGCTTGTAAAGACCAATTGATTGAGTGTTTGCAGTGCTGGACCAAAAGAGAGCAACACAACAAAAGGTGTTGTACTCTCTCACACTGAACAAGAGAAGAATTCAGAGCCCTGGAAATTTGACAAGCACTTGTGGTTCAATCACCATCACCAGAAATGCTTAAAGGCTGGGACAAGGTGGGAAAATATCCCTGGAAGTGTTCAAGACCAGGCTGGAAGGGGCTTGGAGCAGCCTGGTCTAGCAAAATGTGTCCCTGCCTGTGGCATGGGGGTGGGACTATATGATCTTTAAGGTCCCTTCCAATGCAAGTCATTCTATAATGCTATGATTCTAAAAAGATAAGGGTGTTTGTGAGAAAACATGATAGAGAGAGGTGGTCAGAGCAGCATCAGCAGAACCAGGGTCTTGGTATTACTGGAAGATTGAATATTTACAATACTGAAATTAATACAATATGGATTTACTTTCAGGATTACAGAAAAAAAAAAAAGATAAAAACAATTTTTTCATCACTGTCCTCAGCTGTAAAATACTTAACAAATTGCACACAAACTTTGAGGCAGACATTTATTACAAGGGCCATTGACTACAATTGTAAGTAAAGAAGCTGCAGACCATTTTCCATCATAACAGCTCTTTGGATAGGCAGTAACTGTTAAACTGGGATGCAATAAGGGAGGAACAGGTGCTGTTTTAGAGCAGTGTGATTTAAGCACAGGCAATAAAATATGCAGAGCCATAATCAGAATTTTGACTAGTTTTAAGTGCTTGGGGCCATGTTGATATAAATAACTGCATCAGGTTTTCCTATAGAGCAAGAGCTAAATTAAGTGGTTTACAAACAGAGGAAAAGGCTGACTTATTTGTCATGGCACTGCTTGATCTGTGACAAAAATAGAAGGGGCCAACTGTGCCACTGCTAGACATGAAGGCAACACAACAGGGCCTGAGGTACAGCTGCTGAATACAGCGAGGCCAGCAGAGTCTATCAAAACAACAGCAAACATATTTCTTTCTCAAATTCAGCCCAGCATCTTGGCAAACTCCTCCAGAAGGTTTTGAGCAGCAAGAACGTTTGCCTCACAGAAGGGCTGTATTTTTTCCTGAAGGGCATGACTCTTGTTCCAGCTGCAGAACAGCTGTCCCTCGAGCTGTGCCTGTCGTGCTGAAAGGATGCTGCTCAGTCATCTCAGCGAGCTAAGGTCCCTTCTCAAATCAGTAAAGGCTGGCAGAAGTCATGGTGAGCTTTTGAGGTTCAGTTGGATGTGGAGATGGATTTTAGAGTACCGAGGGCACCAGCAACCCATTAATGGTTGAAAATTCCTCATTCTCCACAGCATCTAAGTGTTAGCTTTGGTGTTGTCTTTAACACAGGTACTTAAGCTGTGAAACAGCTTTTTTCTTTTTTTTTTTTTTTGTTTGTTTGTTTGTTTGTTTGTTTGTTTGTTTGTTTGTTTGTTTGTTTGTTTGTTTGTAAAACAAACTGAGGAAGGTGAGATTCTAACAAAACAAAGATATCCAACTTGGGGCTTTTCCCTTGAGATAATTTTTTTTTGTGCCCAAGTATTTCCAGAAGTAAACTTGGGCAACACAGACAGGGAACTTTCTAGAAAGGCAGCCATTGAGGCAGCAGTGCCACCATCCTGCCTCGTCACCTCCATGTCCCTTGAAGCTCTGCTTTCCAGGCCGTGACTGTGAACACACTGGATGTCCTTGGCACACTGCAGGTGTACATAAACCAGCCATGAACTGCAGCTTTCTGATGGAGCTGGTAGAAGAGATTTCATGTGGACATTCATAGACAAAATCCCATCAGACAGAAATCTGGAGACGTTGTGAGGACAAGGCTAGACTGGTATCACACCTTCATGACATTGCAGTGAAGTTCTTCCTCTTAGATCCACTCCCATTTCCTTCCTAATTTTGTTGTCAGACTTATTCCTGACAAACAAAATAAACAAGGGCTAACTTTATCACCTGTTTTATTGTTGTTTGGGGTTTTTTAATCTCTTTTGTCAAAGCTTTATGCCCACAGAGACACTCTATGCGTTATTGGAGAAATACATAGAAAAACTAAGGGACAATAAATTTTATTTTTGGTCACTGCCACATAATGGTACTGAGTGTGTTTTTGGTACACTATAGCAGTGATGACCACTTTTACTAGTTTGAACAGATTAAAATTAGTGATCTTGGATCTCTATTTAATTTATTTTTGGTTTAGGTAATGCAGACAGGAAATTTCAATCAGCAGCCAGAACCAGATAATGAACACACCAAATACTTCAATTTTGTAAAAACCCCAACACTTCCCATATAAATATTTATACTCAAATAAACATAACATGAGAAAGGATTCTAGGAAACCATCACATGAGAATTCTTCCCAAGGCAAAATATTGCAAATTTGAAAGTTGTGGAGTAATTCTCACAGTTACTTGCCTCTCCCATAGTAAAATCATGCTCTGTCATTTCAGGAATTAAGTTTTTCAGCACATTCAGAAAGTTTTTCCCATGTCTTTAGAACATTAGATATGCATTCAAAATACACTATATGAAGGCATCTAGATATTTTAATAAAGTTTCAGAAAAAATCAGATGAAAATCAGGAGTTTGCCTGAGAAAAATGAAATTAAACTGTTCTCTGCTCGACCTTTGTATATTGTCTGGTATAATCTCAGCAAAATGAAGTGATGAACCCAACACCAGGATAAATTTACAGCCAGAAAAGTTGTCATTCTGTTAATTTTGCTCCCATTTTGCTAATACACTGTACATCCAGAAACAAGTATATCTTGAGGAAAATATATATCACACCAATATCTCACTAATTCCACAATCTCACACCAAGCTGCTGAGCTAAAAACCAAACCAAAACAGCTCCTGGTGCTCCTGGCCAGGAATTGTCTAAGAACAAAACACCAGAAACAGAGAGGCTGTCTATGACCAGAGGAAAGTTCGTCACTAAAGCTGAATCTGGGACAGCATTTTGGATGAAACATTTACTCATAGAAGGAACCTTTTGCAAACAAGGCTGAGATGCAGCCCAAATTTTTAGTTTTATGCCAAACAATACTATTCAGGTTTCTACTGGCACATGGGAATTTATCAGAATATTTGCTTCTTTCCGGCTTAAAATAAAATGTCATTTTGAAAATTATTGACAGCATTTCCTAATTAACTGAATTATCTATAGAGGACTAGCCTCCAAAACCTGGCATTGCTCATTTTTTGAGTTCCTTGTATTTACATATCTCACAGGGAACATCCAGGATCTCTTAAGAATGAAGACTCAGCTTACAAGAGGCACAAATTAACTAATGAATGTCAGGCTCAGATCAATCACCTCTATTAAAACAAGCAGAGGACTTTTCCTCATCTCCAAACAAGACAGTGAGGTGTGAACTTGAAGTCAAGTGAATGTAGCTAACCAGAAAGCTGTAACAAAAATAAGTACATCAACATCTACATAAAAGTCCCTGTCATGTGAATATCCCTGTACAGAAAATGTTTATTTTGTACAAATAATGGTACAAATCTGTTCTGTTCCCATGGGATTTTCATAGCTTAATTCTTGGCAACACATTAGTAATTTCTGGTGTCCCACAATCAGATTCTTAACTCTCATTGGTTTTGGTTTTTGTATTAGAAATACAATCAATACAGAGAACATCAGGAGCACTTAGAGAGCACTCAGTGCTATGTGCAGCTTCACAAACCCCAGCAAATATCTCAGATTTCTTATGGCCTCATTTTACCTCTGCTGTAGAGGGTCTAGCCAATTTTAAAATTCCATATGACTTTTCTCAGAGACATAATTTTATTCCAGAACTCACAGTAGAAGTGATGATGGGCCTGCAGAGCTGAAATGAGCTGAAACTACCTTCATGTTTGTATCTCACTTTGAATTTCAGACACTAGCTTGCTGTGCAAGCAAACATTTCATATTTGATCTGAAAATCAACAAAACACGAGGAACAGAGGCCCTCCAGGGTCTTTTTATTGCCTTTTTAAAAGCATTGGCATTTTACCTCCTATTTTGCCCCCTGAGAATGCTTGTATCTATGTAAGATAATTTGGGAAAAGGGTAATTTAGGACATCTTGCAGACTCAGATGCCAGAGTGTCAAAGTATTACTATTTTCACCCATAACACCAGACATAAAATTATTAAAGCTCTATTTTCAACAGCAATTAAACAACAAGGGAGAAATTCCAATTTCCAATGCCTAAACATAGAGATTAGTGTTATTTTATACCCCCTAAGATAGAAAAAATGAAAATTATTCCCAACTGTCAGTTTACCCACAGTGTGGGAGAGTCCTGCTTTCTTTGGAAGCAGCAGCTAAATATCATATGAGGCATCTTAAAGCCTCTCAAATGACAACACACGTTTATTATTAGGGATCTAAGTGTTTCCTCTAAAACCTGCAAACAAATAAAACCTAGAAAGTGGTTGAACTTAGCCTGAAATAGCCACCCAAGTGAACTAATTCAGCCCCTGCTGACTGCATCTCTTTTAGAAGTAATGGAACACTTGGATGACTACACACAGTGCCTTAACAACAGAATGGAGGTGTCTCCACGTGGGAATTCATCCCATTCTCAAACTGAAACCTGTCTCACCTAGCTTAGGTACAGATATATGGGCTACTTGTCTACAAAAGGGGAAAAAAAAAAAGGTATTAGATTTCCCTGACCCATTTCTCTAGATCCATTTCACACTGAAATGAGTCACACCACTTGTTTCCACAGATTAGCAGGAGAATCTCAGTGCTTGTCTCTGATGTAGCTTCTCAAGGAGAGAGGAGAAATCCCACTTCTGGGAAATGGGTATTGATCAAGAGATAGATACCTGCCTCTCAGAAGTACCACCAGACATCCACACATATCTTCAGGCACTCACGATTCCTTTGGAACTCTAAGTTTTAAATTCCTAGATTCCACTGCTCTCCAAAACACAACTCAAGACAATCCCCTTAGAGGACAAGGAATTTCAAATTATATACTTATCAGACAAAAGACCATTGCTAGGACTCTAAATGCAACTTTGGTCTGCAGATGTTATATCTCAAACAGAAAAATAAATAATAACATTTAAAAATTGTTCCAAGACTTTTGTGTAGGGATTTCATGTATGAACATCACAGTGATCACTCTTGGTCGTTTAAATGAAATTTTTATCGTATTTATATTTTCCTAATTTCCAAGGGCTGAATGGAAAAGAAAGGTAAGATTAGATAATGTCAGAAAAAATCCCAGATGCAACAGAAATTAGGAAACTAAGTCCTGTCCATTCACAGGTAGAAGTTCCCTTCACCTAAGTCCCAACTGCATTTTTTTTGTTTATAATTTTCCAATACCACATAGCCTGCTTCAGACCAATTTCCAGTTTTGATGTTATAAAATATCTGCTTTCTTCAGTTGATAGAAAGTAATCAGATATATGTATACTGGAGAGCACTTTGGTGCTCCTCTGGGTTAAAGAAATGTGAATTATTGTTGGAACAAAGTAGCAAAGCAGCAAGTCACATCCTCCCCAGGAGTGATGGTCTGTCATTCCAGGCAAGAAAATATAGACAGTTATTTTCTCCTACTCATGTTGTCATCATCAACATCAGTTTTCAGTGCTCACGCAAGATCCCTTTTTTGTAAAAAAAAAAATAAAATGAAATA
>WAAE01008130.1:1648-18142 GCA_013400495.1 Nicator chloris
ATGGCCTCTATTTCTAGTATGACTTACTTTTCTGTTTTTCTCAAGTGTTTGAAATGCACGTGTGCCTCTGATCTCTTTCTAGTGTTGCAGTATTAAACTGTCACCAAAAATCACATTTTCCCATGATAAAATTGATGGAGATGGGTCATCAAGCCCCTAGCATTACTTTCAGATACCAAATTGGGTTTGCCTGCACAACAGCTAAAAAGATTTTGGGTTCGGATTTGCAATGAGCAGATGCACTATAGAAATCACTAAAGGAGAATAAATCGGAAATACTCCGGCATCATTTTTTTACCATAATCATTTCTCAAGGACAGATTATTCTTGTTTTAAAAGAAAATCCAATTTGAACGCTACGCCGGAGCTGTGCAGACGGAAAAGTGCAAAGCAGATGTACCAACATTTTCCTGCAGCAGATAAAGTGCAGAACTGACGCACAGAGCCTTTATATATGCCTAGGTCACTAAGCAAGGGGAAGTGAATGGGAGAAGTAAAGAAAAGCTGATGGACTGTGACATTTCTTCTGTTTATGTGTCTACTTTACTGACACTTGACAATTATTAAAGTTGTTCTCATGTTTGAGGGAGTCATTTCCAATTGCCTGTACACGTAAAAGCTTTCAAGAGAAATACAATGTATCACTTCAAGAGTTCCACAATTTAAAGTTTTTCCTATTTAAACCTCTACTTTATACAAATTTGCCAGGAAGAGCGAGAACAAGGATTGACTTGTTCTGACACTTTCTATTGCAACATCTCTCCTGACTTTCTCTTATGCCCCAGATGCTACATCTTTACATAATGACAGCGAGGAACCAGCACAACATGGCTTTCATATTTCAAACCAGGTGACATACTTAATTTCCCTTTGAAAGCACGTGCCTCATTTGACGACATTTTTTTTGTCAATGCAAAGACAAAGATGCCTGTTCCAAAGGCAGTTGGTAGATGACGCAGAAATTAAGGATGATGGCTGAGCTAAATGAGAAAATTACAGATATAATTTTGAAAAATACAGAAACTCAACACACACAAGGCAGATGACACTTCATTAAATTGCTTCATATTGAAGAAAATTCATTCAAGGAAGATGCCTACCAACCTATCCTTTCACAAGGGCATAGGTGTTAAGGTTTGGCTCCAAGTGAAAGTTATAGCATTTAGATGCCATAATGTACTTTCTGTAAAAGGGAGAAAACACAGCTGATGCTTCTCCTAGGCTGGATTGGTTCCACAGGCTTTAAAGACTTAATAAACGCAGCTGCAGTTTCCATAATTCTGAATTGCATAGGTTTAGCCTAAAAGCTAAAGAGTTTGTGACTGCCTGTGCTTCCTACTAGTCTGGAAAATGTTACAGACTCTACACATATGTATTTTTTCCTACCAAATAAAAAGCTCAATCCAGTGTAACTTTAACAACAAGAAAAAGAAATGTCCTGAAAACCCAAATCCTCTAAAATCTCTCTTTTCTAGCAGCAGCAACTTGGCCTGCTCCATCAAGGGTACCATATTGTACTCATCTATTTTGAAACAGCCCTGTAAGAGAGTCAAGAATCAAATAAATGTCTGGACTGTTAAAATGTTAAAATCTGCTGCCTGGGCCTCATTCCTGTCAGTAAAATCAAGTGTTCCTGTGGGTCTGTTAATTTTTTGGCATCTTTAGAAAGCTTTTCATGTAGGGAATAGAATGTAGAAATGTACTCTGAAATCCATATCGACAAATCTGTTAATTAAATGTCAATCATAAGACCTGTTCAGCTAGACTCTACTTCCAAGCCTATCAAAGTTTCTAGAGTTGAGGTCTGAAATAAAAGCACATCAAGGAACAATAAAACCCACATAATATCATTTTCATTACATTTCTCATACAGAACCTAATTTTCATAAGGAATTTAACTTTCCATTTTCCAGCAACTGAAACCAGTGGGAGATTTTCCTGAACATGCCTAAGGAAGAAGAATGACACTATTCTTGGTGAACTCATTAATCTTCCTCTCAGCAAAAAGTCAAGAAGTCTGTGTACAAGACATGGGGTTTTATATGAATCAAGGAGCTGATGCTCAGGAATGAGTAACTGAAAAAATAAGGGCTTTGAGTGACAGATGTGCCTATGCTTGCATATCCACAGAAAAGATGCCTATCACAGTGCATTTAAAAGGTTATCAAGAGCTGTAGGACAATAAAACTATAATCTAGTGCTTTCAAATGCATTTGGACTGTTGAGGAGATGTGATTGGAAAACATATCAGAACAATCACTTATTCTGATGATGTCATCCTGGAAGAAAACTTAGGGTCCTGGAAGAAAGGAAAAAGATGAAATCTAAACCAAGTTTTCAATCTGTGGAACTGAAGTTCATGTAAGAAAATTAGTGTAATTAAATTTAGCAGTAAAGAGAAAAAGTCAAAATTGATGCCTGTAAATGAAGGCAAACTATGCAAGTCTACCCCACATAGCAGTGTGAGTTCGTACAGTCTTCTGAAAACAGTCTTACAATTTTACATACCTTTGTCATGTATGACCTCCTTCCTTATCACATTTCTACTTTGATTTCAAGCACTGTACTTAGACAGAAGTATTAGTAAAAAAGGAAAATGTAGTTAGAGGGGCACAGAACAAATATAGACAAGGTACGTTGTAGTCAAGGATTAAATTCTAGCTATAAAACAAAGGCAGTGGAAGACTTTTAAAGTCAACATGTCAAGCATACTTCACAACAAATGACAAGATTTCAGTATAACCATTGCTGCTATACTTTGAAGTACAATGTACAATAGCAGTATAAGATATACAGGAAATCCAGTTACTTAAAGGAAACTATCCTTGAATCTAAACAATTCAAGTCAATGAATGAAAAGAGTGTTTAGTTGTGCATGGGTCTCCACTGTTACGTCCCATTTGTTTCCAAGAAAATATAACAAATGTAAGTATTATATCACCACAGAATTTTGGATTGTTTCACAGGTACCGCATTTGAAAATTATGCTTAAAAACTTGAAATCCTATATAGCTCTACACTGTAGAACCAAAAGGAGCTCAAACAAAACTAGAGTCAGATACATATACACCTACACATCTGCAGATGTAGCAAAAAAAAAGAAACAATATTTGGGTTTCATATTGTGATGATCACCATGAGCTTTATACCTGACAGCAGATACCCAGAAGTTGTTTCTGCTTGAAAAGTAGGCATAGATTTTTGTCTTGATTCACTTCCCCTACTGTAAGAAACCTGGAATCACTTTTTAAATGACTAAAACTTCCACATACCTCTCAATTGTTTCCACTACTATAGTTCACTTTCCAAGTCTTTCACCCAAATGCTGCAAATTTCTGCAAAACGACCTTGTTATCTAAAATAATTTGAGAGAACATAACTCTTTCTCTTGCTGAAAAATAGGAACAAAAAGTGAACATTATTCCATAACTTGTATCTTAATGAATCCTGCAGAGTTTTGTAACCGGAAAATAAGAAACTCAAGCATATAAAATTATTACACAGTAATAACTGTGATAACAAGTACTTAGAAATATAGTGAGTATGGAGCATGTATTTGTACATGTTTTTCACCTTTGCTATGTAATTAGGATTTGCAGGAACACTGAAAAATCTAAGAACCCTTAAATACATCTAACATGAACCACACTTAGAAAAACTCTTAAAGACACCATTCAGAATGTTCATGTGCATCTGAGAGAATTCCATTTATATTATGCTAATAAAAAATACACCTGAATAACAATCATTATCTTGATGGGTGATCTGTGAATAAAGGTAAAGAACACGGACTATTAGCGGGAAAATGAATTGATTATGTTAATAGTTTGGCACCTCCCCAAGATTTTTTACCTAAGTCAGTAACAAACAGGTCTCCTTACTGCCACAAATGTTTATTTTATTAAAGGGAAAATTCTATTTGGTTTATTTCATTAAAAGGAAAACATTTTGAATTTCTGGGGTTGGTCTTACTATCTGCTCTTCAGAAGTCCCTGTAATGCCTGAGTGCAAAATAAAGGCAAAATTACTGCATTAAAAAATTTCTGGCTTCCCCCAGTACACCATCCAGCACTTATTATAAAAAGTCCTGTACATACTACTGCAAATACACAGTTCAGCAGAATATACAGGTTGAACACAGGAGTGTCACCATGATTTCAGAATGATTTATTATCTCCCTGGTAGCTAAAATAAAAATCTACAATTTGTGTCTGACAATTTATTAATTACATATTTAATTCATAGTCTGTGTTTATGAATAGCCCTTAATTCTGCATTGTACTATACATTTTTATGGCTTTTATTCAAGGTATTTAAAAAGTTATTAAGGAGCTTAGAAATAAAGTGTTATTCTTAAATGTAAGTGAATTTATATTTGAAAGGGAAAAACCCACACTATACCTGGCTAAGTATTTTAGCCTAAATACCTATATTTTACTGGTTCACATGAGTCTATCATGATTAAGTGATTTTTTTTTCCCGTTTTAGTTTCTCCCCTCCTTTTCCTACTGAGAAGGGGAGTGATGTAGTGGCTTCATGAGTACCTGTTATCCAGACACAATGTAGCTTATATTTTCTTCTCTATGTATCTGCTCGGTATCATTCACTGTCTAAGCTCATACAGCTCAAATTTTAGAATGGACAAAAAAGGGGTAACCAACAAAACAAGCTGGTCACTGGAGGGGTTGTAAGGTGTGTTCAATGATAGCATGCACTTTCCTACAAAGACTTATAGAGTTACCAAGGTTGGAAGAGACCTTTAAGGTCACCCAGTACATCCATACTCTCGGCACTGCCACTGTAAGCCATAAACCGTATCGCCAGTGCCAGATGCAGATGCCTCAAACACCTTCATGGATAGGCGCCCCACCAATTAATTCCCAGGGGAATCTATTCCAATGCTAGACCACTTTGACAAAGAAAAAATTATTTTCTAATATCTAACTTGAATCTCCCTTGTTACAGCCAATAGCTTATAGCCATTTCCTCTTGTCCACTCACTGCAGGCACAGCAGGAGAGACCAACCCCCACCTCACTACACCCTCCTTTCAGGAGCTTGTGGACGGTGATGGGGTCACCCCCGAGTCTCCTCTCCTGGAGACTGAACAACCACAGCTCCCTCAGCCACTTTTCATAAGACATGTTTTCTGGTCCTTTCATGAGCCTTGTTGCCTTTCACTGCCGTGTCAGATTTGCACGGCCTGGTTTTGGTGGTGGAGGGGGCATAGAGGAGGCTTTTTTGGGAAGCTGCTGGAATCTTCCTCCATGTCTGCCAGAGCCAATCCCTGATAGCTCTGAAGATGGACATGCTGCTGGCCAAGGCTGGGCCAGTTAAAGAATATAGTAACCCCTCTATGTGAAAACATATTTAAGAAGAAATCGGAGATTGTGGGCAGTTTTAAATTGGATAAAAGAAGAGCAGAGTGAGAACATGTGAGAGAAACAATGCTGCAAACACCAAGGTCAGTGGAGAAGGAGGGGGAGGAGGTGCTTCAGGCACTGGAACTGAGATTCCCCTAGTGCCTGTGGTGCAGACCATCTTGTGTCCCTGCAGCCCATGGAGGTCCATGGGAATGCAGAGATCTGCCTGCACCCTGTGGAGGAGCCCCATGCTGGAGCAGGTGGATGCCTGAGAGGAGGCCCATGGGAGACCTCTGGAGAAAGAAGCCCTGCTCCCCGGCTGAAGCAGCCTGTCCTTGGAGGACTGCACCCCATAAAAGAGTGACCCAGTGACCCACACTGCAGCAGTTTGAGGGGGACTGGTGCCTGTGGGAGGGATTCACATGCAGCAGGTCCCAGGGAGCTGTTGCTCATGAGATGGAGCTGCATCAGAGAAGTTCATGGAGAACTGTCTCCAGTGGAAGGGACACCACAGTGCAGCAGAACAACTCCTCTCCCTGAGCAGTGGAAGAAACCTTGGCTGATGAAGTGACCATAACCCCCATTCCCTGTCTCCTTGCACCACCAGAGTAGGAGGTACATCTGGAAAGAGGGAGGGGAGGGGGGAAGGTGATGTTAAGGGCTCATTTTACTTCTCATTACCCTACTCTGATTTTATTAATAAAAAATTCACTCCATATCTCTAAGTTGAGCCTGTTTGAACCCTGATGGTATTTGCTGAGTGATCTGTCTCCTGGTCCTTTATTTCAACCCAGGAACATTTGTTAAATTTTTTCCCCTCTGTCCAGCTGCAGAAGGGAGTGAGTGAGTGGCTTTGGTAGGTACCTGGCACCTGGCTAGGGTCAACCCAAAACAACTCATGTTCAGCACCTCAATGCCCTCTTTAAAGTGAACCCAGATTTTCTATAGCAGAAAAGTGGAAGTTGGAATAGACTGCTATCCACTTACAACTTGCTTACTAGGACAGATCCCTATCACTCTGAAATAGGTGCAAACACAGAGTGAACCTACACGCTTCAATGAATGTCATTCAATAAATATAAATCACTTTTGAAATGAGTGGTGAATTATGTGAATTAAATATAAATAAAACTCACGAAATCACCTCAAATATGTCTTTTCTCCAGTTGTACAGGAAAATTTTCAAAATTTTAGTTTAGAAGTTGTATTTGAAATTTGTTGAAAGCACTTTCAAAATCTCTAGTTACCTTAGAAATTATCTATCAGGTTATATAAAATATAACATTTGCATAGATTCAGAACTCATGATGTAAATTGTTCCTATAACTGGGAAAACAAATTTTAAATTATAAATGCAGTCCTAAGCAAATCAAATATGAGCTGCTATTAATTTTAAAACCTTAAATATTCAGCTTCTATCAACTGTTATCTTATTGGAAAATAATTGATTAAGCCTTTTAACAAATTATTTTTAGCTTTTATTCCTGGTTTATTCCAAGCAGAAACTCTTAATTTGTTCTTAACTCTTTTTTGTTCCCGCTTTTCAAATTACCCATTACAGTCAAAATCCTTTTATTTTTTCTCTTCCTTTCAGAGTTCATAGCTTGTGAAAAAATGATGGTTCAATCACCCTGGAGACTAAATGCTGCTAATCTCTTCTTCTTATGAGTAGTAAGTGAGGGAAGGTTCAATATGTCTCAGCTTTGATTAGCATTTAAAAGAATTCTTATTTTGATGGAGACTGTCACAAGGTCTCTGATCCTCTGATGAGTCTTGTGTTGAGTGTCAAGTGAGGTAGATAAAGGGATTATAAAACGAGATCAGTAGAAGAGCTTCAGAAATCAAGTGAGCTTTTGTGGAAGGCACTAGGTTGAGAGGAGATGGAAAGTCAAAGGTCTGTGGACTCTCAACTCTTCTGTTTATTATCTGGGTAAAGCAGGGAAGGAGAGTGGGTGTTCCACAGCCTCTTAAGTATTCTAAGATGACCTGAGAAAGTCAAGACTTCTTCATCCCTAGTCAAGCTGATGACCTGCAGGACTTCCACTCCGTAAAGTCTAGATGTGCTGAATGGCCTCATTCAGGAACGTAAAGGCATTCACAGATTGCATATCTTGACATGCATTTCTCACCTCAGGTACAAACCCATCCTTCCACTTTCTTTTATCTGATGAAGCTGAGTTGTGTTGCAGGGATACCTCTCCAGCCCCCATGGTGAAGAAATGTTATCACCAGCTTTGGACATATCTTGTGCTTGATATGACAAGGCCATCTTCTTGTGCCCTGCAAAAATCCCGTCTCTATTTTTATCTACTCTCCCAGTTTCTACACTTTGTGCGACAACTTCAGTTTTCTATGAACACCTATCACAAAATCTCAGTTCAGGCAGTAGCCCAGCTGTCTGCCTAGTGAGAACAGTAGCTGGCTAGAAAAGCCTCCCACCTCTGTTGATGAAGAGACCAGGCTCAGCCTGCCAGAGTGACAAGGTGCTATCTGCTCCAAAGTCTTGATCAGCCCTCTCTGAGGACATCTACATTACCTCAGTGTGCTCTGAGCTGACATCTCAGTATCAGATATCCCTTGGCATCTTGTCTATGAAGCCAGAGCAGTTATTTCTCTCTTAGCAGTTATTTTTCTCATTGTCTTCTAGATTTGCCAGCTGAGCTGCCTAGTTGATGTCAATCCAATGCTCACTGTTAATCAATAAATTTCCACCAGACTTGTTCTTTCTTTGTGGGACAAGGAGATTTCTTAGATTTGCGCAGTCTGGTCCTGCCTCAACAAGCATGTGTAGCCAAATTGCCAGAATTTGCTTATGAGCTGACTCACTAGCTGTCATTAGGCTGAAAGACTAAATTAATACTTGGATAGAAAACTGAACAAATGCAGATGGGAATGAGCAACAGCCCAGCAAAATACCTGCAGGTATCTCTTGGAATTCTGAATTCCAAGTCTTTTTTATTAATTTGAGCCTGGTAAGAGCCACGTTAGTATAGGTGTTACGTCTGAAAAAAACACCTTGCTTCTGAACCTAGACACAGTTCTACTAGTAGGATACACATACAGGACACAATTATGCTTCAGGAAGAAATTTGCAAAATCAATTCTTCTTTCAATGTTAGTTAAATTGAGGGGATTAATTTCAGATATCAAGCTTGGTAAGAGTTCATTTGTTTATTTTTCCTTCACAAAAAGTGCTATATATGGCTACCTAATTTAAGTCGCAGTCATTTGAATTACAGCATGGAAATACAAAAGCATAGTTTTTATCCAGCACACAAAATCAAGCTAATCTGAAGAAATATCCTTCAGCAGGAAGGTTAGATTCTACAGTAACTTTCCAATTTCAGTTTGTCTTGTATTAAAATACAGACAAAAAAAAAAAAACACCTCTTGGAAATGCTTTCCCTTCACCTTTACTTACTGAAGTCTTCTGAAATTTTTCTATCTCCAATTTACAGAAGTTATTTACTTTCTGTTTTTATGAATTGTCCTGTACGTATATATTCTCATTTAGAAATTGTTTCTAGCTAGAAATTTTCCTAGAAAGGATTTTGCTTTTCAGTTTTAAATTATTCTTTACATTCAGCATAGTAGTAATGAAAAAATGGTTTACTTTCAAAAGACAAATATGTCCTATTTGTTAAATAGGCAGGCTAAGATGCAACAGCTCCAAGTGCTGATGAAGCACATACACTGGGTGATCAAATACTAAGATTTTTTAATTTTAAACAAAAATCAGTGGAGATCATGACACCTTAATTAGCATTCTGAATTTGGTCTTCTATTTTTTTTTCAACCTCCTATGTATTCAATGAGTATAATAGCATTTCTCAATCTTCTAAGTGTATTGTGAAAGTGTTGAAAATATGAAGCATCCAGATGTAGAAGGCATTTCAATATCCTAATGTGCTTTTTTCTTCACTTTTCCATATCACCATAAAGATTCTTTTAATTTAGGCCATACAGAGCATGATAAATAAAGCCATAAAAGCAAACTAAGAGGCACTAAAAAGATAATTTTTCTCAATCTTAAGACATTCCTCTGGTCATGAAGAAAGGAGACATGCTCTAAGCAAGGAACAGTCAAATCTAGATACAATAAGCAAAAAAAAAAGTTTTTATAAGCGGCTGCTGAATAAATTTATGTGAAGCACATTGAGAACAGCTATTCTGCTATCTGAAAAGTAGTACAAAAAAAAGAGAATAAGTTGGTGAAAACATAAATACTCTGAGACCGAATCTGTGAAGTTAGCCTTAATGTTGTTTATTGTGTATCAGTTGAATGTGATGCATCAGAAGCCCAGAGGTTCAATGAAACAGATACAAATAAGCTTAGAGGCTATTTAAATAACGTTTTTTCCTCTTATTTCAGTTGTGTGACAGAGCACTAAATGACATTGAACTCTTTTCAAGCATGTGGCATTCACCACTTCACTGAGCTTTACAGCAGCTATTTCTTTAAGTCCTTTAAATCACCCTTCATGACTTATGTGTTGCTGAATAAAAAACATTCTATGGGGTCAAAATATAATTTCTACTCTTACTTCGCCCTATATAGATTCTGCATCACAGGAGAAATGCTCAGTGAACATCCCAGAGCAAAATGATGGATTATTTTGAAAATTCAGTGGCCTAATGCAATAACTTCTGAAAATGAGGAAGATGTAAAAGGAAGATTTCTTTTTCACTTCCCAGTGACGCATATATGAGGAATGTCAAATTAATCTCAAATTAATCTCAAATTTCAGGAAATAGTTGCACTTGTCTAGCTTATAATAAAGAATTAACTGCTTGTGACTATCTAATAGAAAACATTATACAATCTAATGATCGTTTGGAAGATTGAGTATTCTCTCTACGTCTATATAAACATGCTTCTAGACTCATACACATATGCACACATGACAATATGTGTACCTTTTGTTACAGTTGTCTTTTTAGTCCATTTGAACTATGATTGTGTGCACTGAGAAACTTATCATGCTTTTGCTGTACAACAACCAGTCCTAATCTGGACTTCTGCATCTCAATCTTTTCTCAGAAGACAATTCTTCAAAATGAGAAGAAAGAGAGACCCAGCCACCACCTTTTCCTCATGCTCTTTACTGGATGTAAAACTACAGAGAATTGCCATCAAATTGTGTAAATGAGTATGGTTCCATTCTGCTGGAGCTATAAAGATTGAAAGAGATCAGGTTAAGCAAGCTGCAGTCATTCATGCAAGGTAACAATATTACTATGTTGTAGGAATATACAAACAACCTTTTGTTACAGCTTTAGCATGCCATGTTTTGGAGTCCAGAAAGTTCAATGGGCTTTTAATTATGTCCCCTGAGAAGAAATTCTTTTACTAATCACTATTATGTCTCTTCTCCCTTGAGTTTCCCTAAACAACTGCACTTGTTGTAAAATGCTGCAACATACAGCTTACAAGCATAAAAGTAAAAACGTAACAATGGCAAACCTAGAATACTTGTTTTGAAGTCTGACCTTTTGAATTCTCAAAGTTACCGCTTCACAATAGTTATACTGAGATGTATTTACAATATTGTATCCAATTATACATCATTACGTTACCTAGCAAAAAGCACAATAGGCTAACAGCAGTACCTAAGCAAGAAATCATTACTGTTCATTATTAAAACATAATAAATTCCAGTAAAGAAAAGATAGTTCAGAAAAGGCCATATAGCCTTTTGCAATGCAGAGGTCCCTGCTTATGCCCAGGCAATACAGTAACTCACAGTTATGTTGGCTGAGGTGCATCCAAAGACACAAGGACTAAACAGTAATGCTTGCCCAGCCATGCTGAAGGGATAGGTAGGTGTCGGAGTTCAGGGCATTCCTCTGACTGCCCTGGAAGGTTTGAGATCCTGGCAGGGGGTCAGGGACTCCCCTGCACAGAGCCCTGAGAGACAGCAGGGGGTCAGAGACGCCCCCTACACAGAGCCCCAGAGAGACACTGTCCTGGATCTCGGTCCATGGAAGAGCTTTCAGCTTGTGAAATGAATTACAAGTCAGGAGAATGTAAGAAAAATAGTAGTAATAGTAGTAGTTAAGTAATCACAGGGTGCAAATGTAGAATATTAGGATTTTTAGAAAGGGGTCAAAAAAAAAATATGGTGGACTTGGGTGTGGTCCTTGTTCTTTTTGTTCTTCTTCTTGGTATCCATTTTTCTGCTGTGGTGGCTCACAGGGATTGGTGTAGGATAGAGGTGACATGTCTAACATTAGCAGTAGGTATTGGTGATTAATGGTAAATAAAAGATACGTAGAAAGTAGTATAAAAGTTCTGCCCGCCTGCCGTGGGCAGGGAGTCGTTTCATGCCTTTGCTGTGAGACCTTCGCAAGGCACAGAAAAAATTTGTAGATAAGAAATAATAAACAACGAAGAAAAACCTGGAATGACAGCCTTTGACTTTTCTTTTGCTTCACCACGGGGCATTCAGGGAAAAAAGACTCTCATCTGTCATGTCTTGGGAAACAAATACCCGAGAGGTAGGTAGGAGCTGTTAGCAAAAAAGATTGCCAACAGTAAGTGGTCACGGCCAGTTTGACTTCATGAGGGGAAAGTGCAGCTTGTGAAACTAAATTTTCTTCTATGACAAGGTAGCCCAGCTAGACAAATGAGAGAAGCCAGTCAACGTAAACCTTTTGGATTGCAGTTAAGCTTCTGATCCCATCTCTTACAGTAGCCTTCTGGAAAAATTAAGAGTGCTGCACAATCATCAACCATATGATTTTTAACTAAGGCAATTGATGGATTCTGCATCTGTGACAGGCAATCATGGTTGTGTGTTCAGACAGTGGAACAAGACTGGAGACCAGCCGTGTGGAAAGGAGCCTGAGGTTCCTTGTCAAAGGAAAGTTGAACGTGAGCCAGCAGTGCCCTGGCAGCCAGGAGGGCCAAGTGTGTCCTGGGGGGCATCAGGCACAGCATCACCAGCCAGGCAAGGGAGGGATTGTCCCGCTCTGCTCTGCACTGGGGCAGCCTCACCTCGAGAGCTGGGGGCAGTTTTGGGTGCCACAATAAAAAAAAGACATAAAGATCTTAGGGAACATCTGAAGGGGTGGCAATGAAAGGGCCTTGAGGGGAAGCTGTATGAAGAGTTGAAGGTCACTTGGTCTGTTCAGCCTGGAGAAGAGGAGACTGACCTCATCATGGTCTTCAACATCTTCACAAGGGGAAATCGGGGGGCTGATATTATTCTCTTTGGTTACCAGTGCCAGAATACAAACACATGGCCTGAAGCTGTGCTGGGAGGTTTAGGCTGGATACCAGAAAAAGGTTCTTCACCCAGAGGCTGGTTGGGCACTGGAACAGGCTCCCCAGGGAATTGGTCACAGCACGAGTAGACAGAGTTCAAGAAGCATTTGGACAATGCTCTCACACAGTGTGACACAGTGTGACTCTTGTAGTTGTCCTGCACAGGGCTAAGATTTGGACTTGGTTACCCCTGTGGGTCTTTTCCACCTCAGGATATTTTATGCTTCTACGATTTTATGTTTTTATGAAGATCAGATGGACATGATAATCAGTCTCAAATTCTTCTGTGTTAAATAGATGCTCCCATGGCAACTCAGGGATCAAAACACTTTGATGACTGTGGGGCTGAAATATATGATTGTGCAGTCTCCTTCCAGACATAATAATTCCATCTCCTACTATGGACATCTTCCAGTACTTGATGGTCCTGCTCTGGGTGGGATTTCCAACCTAATAGCTCTCCAGAACCACTTTTAAAAAACCTCCCACACTTCCCCTGACAGGCCAGGATTAACAGCAACCCTTTAGTCTTTGCTGATACTACTCCAAATAGGGATTCTGGGTTATGATCCTCTTTTTGTTAACAGAGGTAGGTCTTAAAACCTTCCACAACAATCAGTGTCAGCTTTAAATGTAAGTATGGGGTCTGCACCCAGCAACAGCAGAGAGTAGAGTAAAAAAAGAAAGAAAGGGAAGCAAGCAGGTCAAACCCCAACACAAGGGTTCTGCTCATCATTAAGCCTAAGGACAGGCTCAATCCCCCTCATTTCCCTTGTATGAGAAAGTGGAATGGTCTATCACACATACACTCTTTCACGTTCTCTTTTCCTAACACTGTCAGAAACATCTATCCTTAGTCATCCTTCTTTAAATTGTTTAAATTAAAATTTGGTAATTTTTTAAATTTTGGGTTGGGTGTGTGCACTTTGTCCCTTAATTCCTGGTTAATACTACCCCATTTGATGAAAAAGAGGTTGCTGAATTAGCAAGTGACAAAGACACGGTTCTTCATTTATAATAAAAATCCTGTTTTACCAACAACTGGCTTTAAGCAACCCTATAAGAAATTATTTCTGCTTGTACACTCATGTTCCTGTGTTTTATTTTCTGTCAAATTAGAATCTGAATTTATGAATATTATAATGCCTGTGTGTGACTCACTCTGATCTTAGACTTTATCCTATGTCTTTGCTGGTTTCAGTCTTAGAGATCAATACCAAGATGTCTTGTGTATTGGCACCTTCTGATCTAATTTTCACAAATTGATTTCTGTTTTCACTTTTTCTGAGTGTGTGGGTGGTTTTTAGTCACAGGCAATCCCACAGATAGATAGCAACACTGCAAAATCCAGCAAGACTGGATCTAAAATGAGATGCCATGCCTAGCCCTCCTATTTTAGATCATTTGAAAGTTAATGGACCAGTTTATGTCTGACGTACTGCATCATTACACTGTATCAGCGATAATATTATAGGACTTTCAACAGATGAAGTAAACTACATTATAAGTGGCAACACAAAGCTTCATTTCCTTCTAAGTGGTTATGTAACCACTATTGTTTGGATGGGATTTGAAACATTATCAGAGAGCAGGAAGGAAAGTTTTTAGAATTAGAGCAGAAAGGAGACGGAACTGACAGAGAACTACTAAAAGATGATATATTTTGGGGCTTTCTTGCATGATACTCTTCAGTTCAAAATTTCACAGCAACACTATCTATAACATTTCATGGTTTTGCCATAGGTATAATATTTGAGTTCCTGATATTGTTGACAATATTTCTCCTTAAACATACATCTTCAATATAAGCTATTATAATTTTGTTTTGCAGAAGGGGAGCATACTAAATGACTTGCTTCAGGTAAGGAATCTGCAGTATTTGAATACCAGAAGTTCTTACACAATCACTGTGACAGCATTTTGTATTCAAATAAATATTAGGACTTTTTATTAAACTGCTGACATGTCATGATATCTTTTAAGGCAGATAATCCATTTCTAGTCCATCTAGGTCTTTTTACACGATCAACCTAAGTGTTTCCACTTATATAGATGAATTTACCCCTCAAGAATTTTAGTTCATAATTCTAGTTCATGTTTGATGAATGTATTTTTTTTTTCAGTCCTGGATCTCAAAAAAAATACATTTAGAAAATTAAATGTTTGGGGGATCTGGTAGTGTTTGTGTAGTTTGTGTTAGCTTTTTCTTCCACACTTTATAACAGAAATCAGAAAACTTCAACACTTTAAAACAGAAACAGAGAGGCTAATCTACTAATTGTTGTTTGGTTTTTTTTTTCCTTTTTTTCCCTTTTATTTCCCTCTTTTTTGTGTGGTGCTTTAATAATAAGTAAAAAAAAAAGTCCCAATTTTGGAGATATTGGACTCTAATTTTCATGGCTTTTAAAGTGTATGTGTTGTGTGATATTTTCTTCTTCAGATGCACTGATGCAAATGAAAGAAAGATAATCTATTAATTAGATTAACAAGAACGTAAATTTTCTATAAACTCTGAGTTACATTGCTATAGGCTGAGAGGAACAGGAAAATGTGGAAAAACTTCACAAAGTTATCACAAAGTATTTCTGCTTATTAACATATATGTATCACTTTGAAAATGCAAATACAAAAAATTATATTAACTTATAATTGCTTTGTAAGGACTCTTACTTCTGTGATCTCACTGTGTGAAATTAACTGCCATACTGGCACAGACAACTCATGGGAAATTCAAAACAATCATCACATGGCTATGATGTAGATGTAAGATTGAAGGTCCATGTTGCATCTCAAATATTCGTCGAATCAAGCATCTCAATTGATGAATTTTTAATGAATGTAAATTTTTAATGCAAAAACAGCATTGCACACATTTACCCAAGGTTAGTTTTGGGTTTTGGGTTTTTTTTCCTTTTATCGTAGTGCTAATTCAAAGATGAAGTCTAGAGAACAGCCTATGTTTTTGAGTAAAGAGTTCATTTCTTCAGGCTTCAGCCTTCCATGTCTATCCATGAAAACACATTTGTTCAATCAGTCTATTCAGAAATAAAAATTAGTAGAAAAACCACAAAAAATTCATACAGACTTACTTTTTATAGAGTTAATTTTTGGATTTTTTTGTCTAGATAATATCCAAAAGCTTTTATTTAAAAGTTGTCAGAAAAAGCCAACCAAACCAGTTTAATTTGATTAAATAATTTCTTACATATTACAGTGAATGATCACAGCTCAGTGAAACCTGAAAAACAGCTGTGGCAGTGACAGAACAAGCATTTTCACTCTAAGAGGGAGGCAATGTCCATACTGAATGTAGTTGTCATAGAATACATTTTGCAAAGTGATCTCTCTAAAGCAGATTGAAAAGCTTTTAGTCTGGAGGAAGGAGACAGGCAGCTTTCACCAGAGAATAAATTGGGAAAATTAACTTTTCAGGAAGAGAGACAAAAAGCCACTTGAGTGGAAGAGAAGACATACAAAATAAATTAATGCATTTATAAATAAAAACATAAAGCCATTATTGGAAACAGCAGAGCTGAATCAAACCATAGCTATTTTCAGAAATTCTTCATGAGATCAGCATGGCTTAGGACTTCTCACTCTTCTTTGAGGTGACACACAAAAAAATGCACACTAGATTCTCAATCAGCATCAGAAGGAATTCAGTGTAGAGTATTTTTCTCTGGACAGAGCTGTGCCAAGACCCTTCTTGGGGTCCCATGCACATGAAAAATTGTTTCCCACCTCAGTATGTAGGGATTTAACAAAGCAAGCTCTTCATATGCAACACAGAAAAATATACTTTTTGAATTGTAGTACTACCTTCACTATTCTTCAAAAAAACTCAAACTAACTAACTAACTAACTA
>WAAE01008135.1:0-226468 GCA_013400495.1 Nicator chloris
GCAGGGTGTAATTCCAGGGATTTTGGGGTCCATCCCCTGCTCCAGGGGCAGGGTGTAATTCCAGGGATTTGGGGTTCATTCCATGCCCCAGGAGCAGGGTGTAATTCCAGGGATTTGGGGTTCATTCCATGCTCCAGGAGCAGGGTGTAATTCCAGGGATTTGGGGTCTATCCCATGCCCCAGGAGCAGGGTGTAATTCCAGGGATTTGGGGTTCATTCCATGCCCCAGGAGCAGGGTGTAATTCCAGGGATTTGGGGTTCATTCCATGCCCCAGGAGCAGGGTGTAATTCCAGGGATTTGGGGTTCATTCCATGCCCCAGGAGCAGGGTGTAATTCCAGGGATTTGGGGTCCATCCCATGCTCCAGGAGCAGGGTGTAATTCCAGGGATTTGGGGTGCAGCCCCCCCGGTTTTGCAGATGAAGGAGCGCTGATCTCCCCAGCTCTGTGCTCTGACCAGCACAGCCATCTGTTAACCTGGCATTTCCCACAGCCCCGGGATTAAAGCTGAGGATTTCCAGCTGGGAGAGCAGCTGGAAAAGTCCTTGTGATCCCAGGGGAGCGGGGCAGGGACTCAGTCCCGCTCCTCAGAGCTGTCCCCCCCTTGTTTAGGGCCAAGGACAGGGACAAGAACGGTTCTGGAGCACCCGGAGAGGCTGAGGGAGCTGGGAAAGGGGCTCAGCCTGGAGAAAAGGGGGATCAGGAGGAATTTCTGGCTCTGCACAAGTCCCTGCCAGGAGGGGACAGCCGGGGGGTGACAAGGGACAGGAGGAGAGGGAACGGCCTCAGGCTGGGCCAGGGGAGGCTCAGCTTGGAAAATCCCTTCAGGATCCCCAAATCCAACCTTTAACTGATCCCTGCCTGCTCACTGCCCCAGAGCCCATGTTCACTCCTGCCCCCAACACTTCCAGGGATGTGTCTGTCCTGGGCACCCCCTTCCAGCTCTTCCTGGGAAGGAATTTTCCCAAATATCCACCCTGAACCTCCCCTGGCCCAGCCTGAGGTCGTTCCCTCTCCTCCTGTCCCTGTTCCCTGGGAGCAGAGCCCGACCCCCCCGGCTGTCCCCTCCTGGCAGGGACTTGTGCAGAGCCAGAAATTCCTCCTGATCCCCCTTTTCTCCAGGCTGAGCCCCTTTCCCTTCCCCAGGAATTCTCCAGCTCCTTCCCTGCTCCCTTCCCCTCTCTGGACACGCTCCAGCCCCTCCACGTCCCTCTTGTCCTGAGGGGAAAATCAAAAAGTGGGAGAAAATGTGAGGGGGAAAAAAAAAAAAGGGAAGTTTGGGAAGGGCTGTGCTGCAAAGCTTTTCCTTTTCTGGATCCTCCTTTTCCCCAGGCTGAGCCCCTTTCCCAGCTCCCTCCTGTCTGTGCCATTCCAGGAATGTCCAGTCTCCAGTTCCAGAGGGTTTTCATTTTTCATGGAGATCCAGGCACCACCTCCAGCAGGAAGGTGTTTGGTGAGGGTGGCAGAGCCCTGCCAGGGCTGGAAATGTTCCTTAAATATGCTGAGAGTGGATTTCTATTCACTGCAGTGGGAGCAAGTGAAGAAATTCCAAACAATTAATTAGAAATGTGAGCAATTAGTGGATGAGGAGGGTCCTTGGGACCCCCTTGGTGCTGCAAGGTGTGCCCAGAGCCAGCACAGGTGACATTGCTGCCCCCAGGTAAGGCTCCCTGGAGCTGGGGAGCACATTCTCACTCCAGACTTTAGGAAAACCCCTTAAATTCACAATTTTCAGGTGAAATTTCACCATTTTCAGGTGGAAACTCACCATGATTTTCAGGTGGAATTTCACTTTTGGTGCTGTCACCTCCTTGGTGCTTGGCAGCCTTGCTGAAGCAGCAGAGCTGTCTGCTCCAATATTGGGATGAGGCAGCTCCAGGGCTCCATTTCCTGCTCCAAAGGACACTTTTCCATTTTTAATGAGCTCTGTTCCTCTCCATTTACCTGGAGCAGAGCTCAGCCTTCCTTCAGGACAGCTCCAGGCCCAAAGGGGAAGTGCAGAGCTCCAGAAAAGGCTTTTCTCATCCATAAAAGATTAAATCATTATCTACAGGATCCATAGGGCTGCTCTAAGGCATTAAAATTCTGCAGGGGATCAATAATGGAGAAGTGTTTACTTACAGGAAAGAAGCACTTCCCAGATTTTTCTGTGCCAAGGGGAAGAAATCCAGGCTGGAAGGGGTGACAAAGCACCTGCCCTAAATCTGCTCCCACTCCTTCTCTGGGGTCCTGGGATGGGGGGATCTGGAGGAGACTCAGTCCAACCCCAAGGTAAAAATTCAAATCTCAAAAAAAAAACCCCAAAACCTGACACCTACTGAAAAATCTCAACTCCACAAAAAAAGCCCCCAAATCCCTCAAGTTCCCAAAAAACCCTAACCCCTCCAAAACCCTCTCAACTCCAAAAAAACCCTCACCCCCCAAAATCCCTCAACTTCCTAAGAAACCCAACCCCCCAACAAAATAAACCCAAAGCAAAAGAAATCCAGAGGCAAAACCCCCTCAAAGGCAATAAAGCCCAACCCCAAAAAACCCAACCCCTCTAAAAAACAGGACCAAAAAAACCCCCAGCCCTCCAAAAAACAGGACCAAAAAAACTCCCAACCCTCCAAAAAACAGGACCACAAAAAGCCCCCCAATCCTCCAAAAACCAGGAACCCCACCCCCAAAAACCAATATAAAAACCCCGAACAAACAAACACACCAAACCCAAAACCAAATCCAACCCCTCAAAGCCCAACCCAACCCAACTAAACAACCAAAAAACCACCCAAAATGCCAATGTAAGAAGAGAACTTGGACAGTTTTAATTAACAAGGTGTCAAATTTCCACCCAGGTGCACTTTGGGATTCCAGGAGCTGCAGAAGCCCCCAAAGCCCTGGAATTGTGCAAAGTGCAGTTGGTCACATATTAAGGTTTGTTTTCCTGCCTGCCCAAGCAGTGCAGAGAGGGATCCCAGTGGGGCAGAGCCCAAACCAGGCTCCAGAGTTCTTTCACCTCCCCAGGTTGGAGTGAACTCCAAATTCCCCCCAGAAATAAGATTTGGGAAATGCACGGAGCCACCAGCACAAATCTAAACCTTATTTTCAGCAGAAAATTAAAGCCCAGCCTGAAATGTGGATTATTTCCAAATGAACTCAGCTCCTCACTGCCCCACACTGGGGTTGTTTGAAGAAAATAAAGCTCAGTTTTATCTCAGTTTAGAATGAAACCTAAAATCAGAGCTGTGCAAACAGCACTTGACCCCAGACTGCTGCAGAGGGACTTTGCAACTCCCCATTTTCCTGGTTTAAGCTTTTCCCTCCCAGCAGGTGCCTCTTGCAAGGTTTGTGTCCCAACAAGAGGAAAAATTCTTTGCTGCTTCCTGCTCCATCTGTGTTTCCCTGCTTTCCTCAGCTTCTGAAAACAACTCCAACCTGCTGCCTCTTCCAACAACTCCTTAATATGTGGAACTGCAAGAAACTCCCAAAACGTGGCTCTGTTCCCACTCCAGAGCCAGGACAGTCAGGTTTTTTAGCTGACTGTTCCTGGAGGTGACAACCAAAGCAAACCCAAGGAACTCTCCAGGAAGAGCTTGCTCAGATGAAAAACCAACTGGAAAATATTCCTGAGGATTTGGTCCAAATCAGAGTTTCTCAAAAGCACTGACAAACTTGGAAACTTCGTGGTGAACTGTGGTGCCAAAGGGGAGCCGCCTCAACCCCTGGGAAGAGACAAAACACAATTAATTCCTTTCAGGAACAGGTTTTTTTTAATACAAAATGATACATTTCAATCTTTAATTGATAATATTTAATTGATAAGCATTGATCTGCTTTGCTGTTAAATCCCACAAATCCTGGGATACTCACTGACTCGTGGAAAAAGGTGCAGAGCTGCTTTGCCCAGGGACATCTGAAACAGAGAGAAATTCCCACTCATTCCCTCCCAGCTGGCCACAGCTGCAGCCATTCCTGGCTTTGCATGGCTCAAAACCCTACAAAAATCCAACAAGTCACAGCTCCAAGCCAAGGTGAATCCACATTTGCAGGAAAATGATTGGGGGGAACACCAGGATTTGATGGGGCTCTGGGGCAGTTCCCACGGGGACAATCCCAGGATTTCAGGGGGCTCTGGGGCAGTTCCCACGGGGACAATCCCAGGATTTCAGGGGGCTCTGGGGCAGTTCCCACGGGGACAATCCCAGGATTTCAGGGGGCTCTGGGGCAGTTCCCAGCGGGACAATCCCAGGATTTCAGGGGGCTCTGGGGCAGTTCCCACGGGGACAATCCCAGGATTTCAGGGGGCAGTCCCCATCACTCACACGTGCAGGTTCTCTATGACCATGTTGAGGCTGAAGAGCCCCACGGATTGCATCATCTTGTGTCTGCAGGTCAGGAACAGGCACAGGAACTCCCCCACGTACTGGGGGCCAAGGTTCTGCCACCTGAACAACAAAACCAGAGGGATTGAGGCACTGGGAGGCTCCTGAGCCAGAGGGATTGAGGCACTGGGAGGCTCCTGAGCCAGGGGGACTGAGGCACTGGGAGGCTCCTGAGCCAGGGGGACTGAGGCACTGGGAGGCTCCTGAGCCAGAGGGACTGAGGCACTGGAAGTTAACTCTGGCATTTGGGAGAAGGAGCCAATTCCCACATCCAACGGAATCTTGTCCAAACCCACGCCAGGACATTCTCCCAGCACTGTTGGAAGCCAAGGGGGGGCTCTCCCAGGGATAAGGGAAGCAGCTGTCCCCCCTGTTCCAGCCTCCACCTGTGCATTCCCCACATCTGCATCCCTGACTCAGCCCAAGCTGCTTCCCAAGAGCTCAGGTTTTCCCTTTGCTGCACTTCCATGGCCACACAGGCTCTGGGAGCAGGGCCTGACTCACACTCTCAGCATCGTGGCTTTCTCCTGACTCAGATCCCTCAGCAGCAGGTTGGCAGTGCCACACAGCAGGTGCTCCTCACAGGAAAGTTGGTCCAGCAACAGCCTCAGAGCCCAGAAGTTTTTCTAAGAAGAGACAAAATATGATCAGTGATTTAACCTCCGTGCTAATCATTCCTTAAAATAAAAATTAAAAAAATAGTAACAATAAAGATCAAAGCAAAGTCAAGTTAAAGGTGGCTAAAACCTCCAGGACGGTGGTTTCATCATCAGAGATTTGAAACATGATTTGCTTTCCTCTCTTGGAACAGGAATCAGTTTCTAGGACTCACCCCAAAAGCCAGGACTATCTCTAAGAAGGAACTCAGGTGGGGAAGGTCACAACAAAGCATCTGCTGCACTGCTTGCACTGCCAGGACGAGAGAAGCCTCGTGGTGCAGCTATACAAGAGACAGCAACAAGGAAAGAACTGGATTTAACAGCCCCTTTTCCCTTTATTTATCCACTCAAATCAGCACTGAGTTACCCCAGTTCAGCCAGAGGGCTTGGAGGACACACAACAAATCCACAAGAACCTTATCAAGAGTTAAAAACAGGAATGGAGCAGGGATTTTATTTCTCTGCAAGTGCTCACAGAAACATGAAATCTCACACAGGAGCAGAAATAGGGAATTAAAGGGGGAAAAATTCCAGCTCAGGAGTCACATATTTGGAGAATAAACTAGAATTTCCTCCATAAAAGTAAAAAAGAATAAGGCAGCTCCTTAGATGACTGCATTGAATGTGGAATATTTTTCCTGCCACCTTCAAACAAGTTCCACATACTTGAACCCCTTAATTTAAAAGCAATTTAGAACAACTGGGCAATTCTGAGTTTTGAGACAGGCAGTGAGAAGCCCCAGTGTCCTGTTTGAGCCAAACCCTGGGAGAAGTTAAGATCATCAATTATTCCCAGCCCTCCTCCTTTATAAATCCATACATTTGGACAGGGATAAAGATTTCTCCTGGACTGAGGATGTGCAGAGCAGAAGAGACCCTCAGTTCTCTACTTTCAGATCTGCTCAAGACTTTAGACTGCTCATCTTAAGCTGATCACCTCCCAAAAAAATCTTCCAGGCCCCACCTAAAAGCTTTTCTCAATAACCCAACATTTTTCCCTGCTGGGGATAAATTCCTTTGTTGTCATCACTCACCTGACCAGAGAACATAGCAGCTGGTAAAGAGATATTAACTCCAGACTTGAGATCCTCCAGGAAGTTGCCACTGGCAGCCAGCACATTCTGCAAGGGGACAGTGAGGGACAAGGATGGCAGATCCTTCCCAGACAAACCCCAAACCATGCCAGAAATGGGATTTTCATGTGCTTTTCAGTGATTTTCTCAGCATTTCTGCAGAAGATGGTGCCTGTTCCACATCACATGCCCAGGAAGTTGAGGCTCTACAGCACCAACCAAACCCTATCAAAAACTCTTCATTTTTGTAGGGCTGAGATGGAAAAATCACCTCATGCCAACCCCTGCCATGGACAAAGACATCTTCCACTGTTCCCAGGGTGCTCCAAGCCCCATCCAGGCTGGCCTTGGACAATTCCAGGCACGCAGGGGCAGCCACAGCTTCTCTGGGCACCCTGTGCCAGGGCCTACCCACCCTTCCAGCCAGGAATTCCTTCCCAATCTCCCATCTGACTCTGCCCTCTGGCAGTGGGAAGCCATTCCCTCTTGTCCAGGCCCTTTGTGATCTGATCCATTTCACCATGAACAGATCCAGAAGCATTCCCAGGCACTGAGCTGGGAGCAGAATGAACCCCTAGCACAGGAGCACTGGAAGTTAACTCTGGCATTTGGGAGAAGGAGCCAATTCCCACATCCAACGGAATCTTGTCCAAACCCACGCCAGGACATTCTCCCAGCACTGTTCTGGTACCTCTTGGAAGCCAAGGGGGGGCTCTTCCAGAGATAAGGGAAGCAGGTGTCCCCTCTTTTCCAGAAAATTGCTGCTCCCCAAAACCATGATGAAGGAACTCCAACATTTGGCCTAAAAAACAACAGAACATTTGTGTTACGAAGTGAAATCTGTTCAGAGGGGTAAAATATTCAGAGAAAAAAGGGGTCAGAGTAAATCTTGCACTCTCGAGGAGTGGGAGCAGGAGAGAAGAGGGAATTTTGGCCTCACTCACGTTCCTGTAGAGTGCCTCACTGCTGAAGAGCAGCTTGAGTGCCTGCTTAATTAGCACAGTGTTCCTCAGGGGAGAGCCTGCAGGGATGGAAATGAAAAGAATCAAACCCAGCTCCTACACACCCCAAGCAACTGCACAGCAGGAACACAACCAGGATATTCACTTAGTTACAGACCTGTTTCTACAGAGCCAACAAGTGTTTCCAGCTGTTTTACAGAGGTTTGTTGGTGCAATAGAGAAATATCAGCTACAAACCACAGCTCTGGAAAGCTGCAAAGCACTGGACACAATCCAGACTGAGGCAGGTGATGCCAAAGGAAGTGTTTGTTGTGGACATCACACCACACTGAGGGATCTCACACTGCCACTCACACCACACTGAGGGATCTCACACTGCCATGAGTTCTGCCAGCAGGGAACAACTCCCAAATAAATCTTTCATGGCAGAAGACACCCTGAGAAGCAGCAAAGCCCAGGAGAGATGATGACAATTATCAGAGGCTGAGCTAATGATCCTGATGATGACACACTTCCCACCAGGAGGTTTCCTCCTCAAGGTCATGGCTGAGACACAAAGCCAAGTCCCCCACTGACAGTGGCAATGCTGGGAGGGAATGAAGGGCTTTGGAATTTCTTTTAATACTTTCTCTTACTCTCTTACTTTCAGCAGAAGCTCACAGCTGACAAAACAAGTGCTTTGAGCAAAGTGAAGTGAATAAATCCATGCTCCAGTACAAAGTCATCCTTCCTGCCTGATGTTTTCATGGTTTGGGGTGCAAAGAACCTTGAAACCCACCCAGTTCCAACCCAACACCTCCCACTGTCCCAGGTTGCTCCAAGCCCTGTCCAACCTGGCCTGGGACACTTCCAGGGATCCAGGGGCCTCCCCACCCTCACCCAATTCCCAGCTGGGCCCAAGTTCACTCGTTTGAATGCCAGTGAAGAGCTGGGATGAAGCTGTCAGTGGAAGGAAGGAAGAAATGACACTTGCCAACTGCAACCCAGGGCCCTGTCTCCAGCATGTCATTCCCAGAGGGAACACAGCCTGTCTTGAAGATCTTGAGGTAGACCTTGAACTGGCAGGGAGTGATCCTGCAGGCAGAGCAGCAGGCCAGGCTGTTCACAGGGAACAGCAGGGAATGAGCAGCATCCAGGAAATGCCCAGTTTTGCACAGGTAGAATGGGATCAGGTCCCGAAGGTCTCGGAGCCTGCAGAGAGGAAATGAAGGTTTGGGTTTTATTAGGATGAGGTTTTGTAGGATTTGGGGAGAGATCTGATTGTGCTTGACCACTACAGAGGGGAAGGGAAGGGAAGGGANTTTACCCTTTTACCCATTTACCTTTGGTTTTCATTGCATTTCACAGCTCTCAGGTACCGAACAACTTCCTTATACCTGGGGAGAAAACCAGAAGCTGAGAAGGAAGGGGAGGGAAGTGCAAAACTGAGCACAGGGTAAATCTTTCTTACAAAGAAAGAAGCAAACCAGGAGAGCTTCCCACACAAGAGACATTGCACAGCAGAACAGAAATACAGCTGGAAATAAATTCCTAGAGGTTATTCCCAGATTATTTCAACTCTGGCAAAATAAAACCAGAGGTTGCCTTGCAGCTGAACTCTTTAGGTGGACTGGATTCTTTGGAATATTGGATTTTCTGGAGTACAGCCCTCTGAAGACCCCGAACAGACTTTTCTGGCTGCCTTCCACTTGTCAGCCTTTGATGAAGAGGAATTGCTTGAAAAATCAACGTGCAAAACCTGCAGAGTTTATGGAGACATAAAAATGAGCCACTCCAGCAATCTTTTTTTGGTCCTGAGGCATTCAAAGGGCTTTGAGAAACTTCAAAAAGCTCCTGGCCTTGTTGAGAAGAAAAAAAAAAAAGCCAATTAAAAACAAACCTTTGTTTTGTGTTTCCTGATTATACCAAAGCACAGAGGTTTGGAGCAGTCAAAATATAAGAACTGAGGTCCCAAAATGAAAAAGTCAAACCAATCTCACTTCTTTTTCTCCAGCAGTTTCTCCACTCGAGCCTCCACAACAGGGAGTGCTTCCCACAGGAGCATTTTCCTTCCTTTCTGTCTCCTCTGCCCAGTGATGTTCTGGCCTTTTAAAACTGTGGTCAGTAACACGTGGTCCCAGGACAAAACATTCAAGCTGGAAGAATAAAAATAAAGTGATTTTTAACTGTGTTTTGTTGACCATCACTAATTAGCTCCTTTAAGGATTGTGAGGTTTGATTAATGAAACATTTTGGGGTTTAGAGCTCAGTCCTGGGGGAAAGGAAATAAACTTCAGGGAGAACAGCTCAGTCATGGCATCAAACAACAAACAGGGAAAGCAGCAAATACTGAAAATATTCCTCTAAAATACTCCCACTTTTATTCTCAGGGAAAGAACATTCCACAGGCAACGGGCTCCAAATATACTCAGAGGCTCAAGAACTCACCTGTTTGAGAAGGCATGACAGTGACAGGGAAGGGAGATGGACTGAAAAAATTCAACAAACTTCTCATACAGAATTTTTGGGAAGTCACACAACACCAGCATCCTCTGAAGTCGGGTTGTGATCCTGTGGTTTGCAAAGGAAAACAATTCAAAAAGGGTATTTTCAAATGAGGTGAGTTACTAACAGGTTTTCTCTTTTAATCATATGGCAAACTACACAAGTTTGGGCTTTTCTTGTTTGGATCTGATTTGAATTTCTGCTTTAAGTTTTGTCGTGAATAATAAAATTATTATTGTGCTGTTATTTTTAAAACCAAGGTTCTGTGAGGTTTAAGCTTTAAAAGAAAGATCTCCAAGGAATGTGTACAGCAAACACTTCAAACTGTGCTGAACCTGAGCTCCTGCACCTTCCCTGCTACTGGAACCATTTTTGTACTAATTGATAAGTGGAGATAAAAAAGAAGAGTTTACTCCTTAATATTTTGGCAGGGAGGTAAAGACAAACCCCTCCCTTTTTGTTCCAAGTAAGAAATTAAAAAAAAACCCCAACAAAAACACAAGAATAGCAATTTAAAATGAAAACTGCTGAAGGATTTAGGCTGTACCTGTCATTAGTACCAGAGCAGGTGACAATATAGAACTGGGTTGGAAAGAATTGAATTCATCACTCATCAACCTTCTGTGGCAGGTGAGTTTGGGGGAAAAGGTGAAGGATGGAGCTAAAATGAGAAGTGAATGAAGCCAAGGGAGCTGGGTGTCCTCATTCTCCAGCCTCTGGGGGAGCTTTTCCGTGCTCCATCCCAGAGGAATCCTGCCAGGCTGCTGCTGTCACCTCTCCCAGCCACTATTTACTCCTTGGTGTAACAACCACAACCTGCTCTGACCTCCCACGTGCCTCTGAACAGAGGATTTGTCACCTGAAACACATTCTAAAGCCAAGCAGAAAGTCTGCAGCCAGCAAGGAAAGCAATCTCACCTTTGGAACAGAAATGGGACAGCAATCCTTAGGGAAGCAGTGTGGCCAAGGTTCTGACAGTTCCTAAGCCTGGAAAAAACCAGCACTAATTAAGGCCTGGCTCCCCTTCCTGCCTTCTCCCCTTCTCTGCACTCAACTGTTGAGGAAAACACTTTTTAAGGAAATATATTGGAAGCTGGCATGCTGATAAAAATCCCTGCAAAGACTGAAACAAGTGCTAAAGTGCAAAGCACAGTGCAAAACTCCCAGATAACAAATGCAGCCTGCCCCTTGCAGACCCGGATCATTCCTCAGCAGGAATTGCAGGGGACCTCTGCTCCAAACCAATCCAAACATAATTTCTTTCTCTTTTACCAAAACCCCTGAATTTAAACCCCAAAATGTGCAGGTTTCACAAGGCAAAGCTGTTTGTGCTGTTGAAAAGTGTTTTGCTGAGTTGCTTAGTGTAACATCGAAGTTCTAAGTTCGGCTAAATGCTCTTAAGTGTTATTCCCCTTACATTGTTAAGTTTTAAGCTAAGCTTAATGAGGTCGAAGTGCTGTTTCTTTGTTGAATTGTTAAGCTTGAGGTATAATTTGAAGTACTGTTAAGTGGGAGTGCTGTTAAGCTTTTAAGGCCGAGTTCCTTCTTATCTCTGCTGTTCTTCTGTCCCACACTCCCCTGGGTGGTTCTCGGTTCGTTTCCTTTTCTGAATGCCTGGATTTATGTTCTGTTTTGTTGTTGCTTGTTTTCCTTTGTTGTGCCTAAGCTCTCCTGTAAGCACTGCAGCCAATCTTGCCAACCAACTTTGTTGTTTCATATTCTATCTGCCTTTCCCTTGGCAGGGATTTTTTAAGTCATCTCAAACTCTCATTCCAGCTTAACTTTCCCCTCTCACATCCAACCTCTTCTTTTGTCCCAAATCCCACTTCTCCCTCAGTGTGTTCATCTTCCTCTTGCTGTGCTGCAGCCCGGGCTGGGATGTTTACTTGCCTTACCCCTAATAAACAAAGCCCCAGGATTGTCTCACTAATTCCCCTCCCCTGGAGGAAAGGGGGAAGATCCCCCACTCTCTGTGGGCCAGGTACTTACAGAGCAGGGTCTTTGTGCAGGGCAATCTGTTTAGCTGCTCCCAGCAGCATGACAGCAGCAGCTTTGGGGCTTTCTTGTTCTGCCTGATTTAAAAATCTTGTTACCAGCTCGAAAACATCAGAATACCTGAGAAAGTCAAGTGGCCTGTAAGATCAAGGGTCTGCAACAACGCACCTCCTAAACAAGTGGTAATTGTGGCCATCCCACAGCTCGAGAGCCTTGCCTTCAAAGGATCTCCAACACACTGAGAAGGTGCTGGCACAATCAGTACTTGGGGTATTTTGAAGGTTTGTTCTACCAGTGAAAAGGTGAAACTCATTCTAAGACAGAAATTAGTAGAAATCTCAGAATGGTTTGGGTTGGAAGGAACCTTAAATTCCAACCCCAACACCTTCCACTGCCCCAGGCTGCTCCAAGCCCCATCCACCCTGCCCTTGGGCCTACCCAGGGATCCTGGGGCAGCCACAGCTCCTCTGGGAATCTGGGCCAGGGCCTCCCCTCCCTCCCAGGGAAGGATTCCTTCCCAATATCCCACCTAAAGCCACCCCAAAGGCCAGGCCTTAAGCTGACACTTTCCCAGGTTATAATAATCAGAGATCATCAGGTGTCCTGCACAGCACAGGAGATTTAACAACACATTGAAGAGGGGTTTTAAACTGCAACCAAGTGCAATTTATCTTGCCTCTCAAATTTTATCAACTCTATTTTTGCTGTCTCAGATGCCACAATTCTGATTACAACTCATTAAATAAATCAAAGTTGCCTTGACAAACCCAAATCTGTTGTCACTTACTTGTACACCACCTCCATGTTCTGTGAGCTGCAGGCATTGCACTGCCCAGGGGGCAATTTTGGTTCACAGCAGCACCCATGTCCTGGGGGACAAATCCTTTCTCCTCTCAGGTATTTGTTATAGGCTAGAGAAAGATCCTTGATGAATTTTTCTAGGAGATCTCCTAAGAGACAAGACAAAAAAACCAAACAAACAACAAAAAAACTTGCATAAAGAGGTTTTTTCCAAAATCAAAAGAGAAATTTTCCTATGTGAAATTATTTAGGAAATTGTTTGCATCCAGTTTTATTTGTCAGGAAAGCTTTGTTGCTGAAAAAGGGGAAATTTAGGTGGGATATTGAGAAGGAATTGTTCCCTGTGAGGGTGGAGAGGCCCTGGCACAAGGTGCCCAGAGAAGCTGTGGCTGCCCTGGAAGTGTCCAAGGCCAGGCTTGGAGCACCCTGGGAGAGTGGGAGGTGTCCCTGCCCATGGAAAGGGGCTGGAATCAGGTGACCTCCCAGCTCCATTCCACCCCAAACCATCCAACGATTCTCCCAGATGGAGAAAAGCAGGAATCTGCACCTGCGAACCCATCCCTGGTCCAAGCATGAAAAAAGAAAGCAGGCACAGCAATTTGCTCCTTAAAAACCACCCAAGGATTGGTGGGGAGCAGCAAAGCTGTTCCCCAGGGCAGGGCTTGAGCAGTCCCAGGTTCCCTGAGGGAACAGAGCACCCAGGGCAGGGCCTGAGCACCCAGGGCAGGGCCTGAGCAGTCCCAGATTCCTTGAGGGAGCAGAGCAGCCAGGGCAGGGCCCAGCAGCCCCAGGCCCCTGGGGGAGCAGCCAGGGCAGGGCCCAGCAGCCCCAGGCCCCTGGGGGAGCACAGCACCCACCCCCGTGGCGCAGCTCTGCGTCCAGCTCCAGCAGGTCCAGGTTGAAGGTGGCCAGGACCCCGGCCAGGGCATAGCTCCTCTGAGCCTTCCAGAAGTTGCTTTTGTTGTGGGCATTGCAGTGGCACAGGGAAGGGACTGTCCAGAGCTGGCACTGTGTCAGAAAATAGAAAAAAAAAAGGGAGAGGTTGTTGGATTTTTTGTGCTTTCCCCTCAGCACTGAGTGAGGGGTTACAATTGCTTTCATCCTTCTTGCACCTAAAGTTTTGACAGGCAACAATTTGAGTAAGTATTTTGACAGGGAACAATTTGGTCTCTTGGCAACCACTACTAAAAAGTCCCTTATTAATTACCTGTCATTGCTGAGGCCGTCACAGAGACCCTCAGGGCTGACACCCTCCCCACTGGGGAGAGAGCCTTGCCTTGGCATGTTCACCCCAAGTTTGCTCACAGCTCAGAAGTCTTCTGAAATCCAAGGTCCAAGCAAATAAACCACCCCCACACAATTCCATCCACTCCTAACTCCAGTGAGGACAGTCTAAAAAGCTGACATTTCTCTAATTCATTACAAAAAGCCTGATTTAGTAATCTGATTTGATGAAATGCACTGTGTGCCCAAAGCAAACAGGACATATAATATAAATAAATATATCTTTACCCCAACAACTGCCCTTTCTAGAAATAAACCCCAACAGAACCACACTTTGAGTAGTTATGTTAATCAAATTTCCTGTATTTTTCTCTTAGAGCTTTTAACTCTTTCCTGGGAGGATAGAATTACTGACTACTAATCTCTATCTTTGCCAGTTTTAACACAAGCACCTTGTTATTGTGCACTGCTTTATGTAGTCTGCTGTAGTTCTTTGTTTTATCTTGTGTAATAAATAACTGTTAAAAGCCCTTTCTCTATTCCCTCCTGTCTGTTCAATAAATAACCCATTTTATATTAAACCTGACCTGCTGTCCTTAAGAACTGGTGAGCCACAGTAATTTAGGCACAGTCATCTGAGCAGAGCTGCTGCCAAAAACCTGAGCCTAAGGCAGGGCTTGGCTAAAGCTCTCCTTTGATCCACAGCTTTGTCTCCTGCAAGCTGTGCCCCGCCCTTACCTCGGCAGCCAGTTTGTCACAGATGTAGCAGTAGCACTGGTCACAAATATCTGCGTTTTTCCCCAGGGGGGAGCAAGTATCACTCTCTGTTCTCCTGCAAGGTGGAAAACCAGCAGGTTATTTAGGAAAATCACATCCTTGCCCAGCTCTACTGCTGCTTCCAGTTGTTATAAAGCTAAATGTGGGAATGGGAGCCCAGGTGGGGTTGCCCAGGCCTGCACGTACTCAAAGGGGTGCGTGCTGCAGTCGTGTCTGGCGTGGGGCATCACGTTGGCTTGTTTACAGTAGGTGACCACTAAATCCCCTTCCTCATCCACCAGTTCTTCTGATTTCTTCTCTTCTGGGGGAGATTCCTCTGCAGGAAAGAGAGCAGGAGGTGTAAAGCAGTGTAAAGGTAGCTACAACTTCCTTAAAAATTACTGGTATTTACTTCTTGAACATTTTAAAGCACATTTTTTGGGGATCTGACAGAATGGCACACAAAATCTCCATGAACTATCAAACCAGAGGATATGAAATCAAAAAGGAACCAGCTGACATTGAAATGGCCCAGTCTGAGCTCAGTTTGAAGCATTTTAAAACTACACAGCAACATCCTTTAAAGTAGTGCCATCAAAGACATCCCATCAAAGACATCCCTACAAATCGGGGATTTCCTCCTGGTTTTACTCACTGGTGTAGCACAAGGCCAGATTTCAAGCATAACACAGAACTAATTCCGTTTATTCCCCAAATCTTTCAGGGAACTCCAGCAGCAGCAAGGGAACAGCTCTTACCTTGGGGCTCGACAAACACGACAGAACTCTCTTGGGTGCTCTCCCCTTCATCATCATCATCTGGGCATTGAACTTCATCATCATCATCATCACTGATCAGGATTATGTTCTCCTCCTCCTCCTTTTCTGATGGCCACACGGCCACCAACTTCCAAATTGGAACTACTTGGCAGCCACCAGGGCAACACTGACTGTCCATTGGCACTTGGTGTTTTCCTCAACAAGGGAAGAAAAAGGCTCCTCTGAGACCCAAATTCTTCTTCTCTGTTGGGTAAATTACACTAGAGCCAGAGATGTTTCATCCTCAGTGCAGCTCAAAACCCACTGGAGCCTCCATCCAGAGCTCAGAGATCCCTGAAAATAAGGAGAGGGAAAAAGAAGAAAAAACTTTAAAATATGAGATGAGCTGTTCTTCTGGTGGGTTTGGTGGGACTGGCTGTGGAATGAGAACAAGGGGAATCAGTTCCCACTGACAGGGCAGGGTTAGAGGGGATTTTGGGACAAATCCTTTCCCAGGAGGGTGGGGAAGCCTTGGCACAGGTTCCCAGAGAAGCTGTGGCTGCCCAATTCCTGGAAGTGTCCAAGGCCAGGCTGGATGTGCCTTGGAGCAGCCTGATCTCGTGGAAGGTGTCGCTGCCCATGGCAAGTGGTGGGACTGGATTGTTGGAAATGATGCAACTTTAAATTTGGGACCAACGAACAGGAATTGCTTTGAGTTTTGAGTGTATAGATCTGCAAGACGTCTAGTAGAAAGGCATCTGTATATGGAATATTTTCCATGGCCCATCCTGGCCAGAATAAAGTAGAGTCTGACTCTCTGTCACTATGTAGCACTGGAGGTTTTTTTCTCCTTCCCGAATTTTGCTGACAGGATGAGCTTTAAAGTTCCTCCTATCCCAAACCATTCCAGATTTCAACGGTAACAACTCCTGTTAACAACAATTCAACTGTCCCTTAACCCAGGCACACCAGGAACACCCAGCACAACACCCCTACTCCCTCACCCCTTCCCCAAACTCCAACATCCCTCCCCGCAGCCCTTCCCCCAACTCCCACATCCCTCACCTCACCCCTTCCCCCAACCCCAACGACCCCCACCCCACCCCTTCCCCACACTCCACCAACCCTCACCTCACCCCTTCCCCCAACCCCAACGACCCCCACCCCACCCCTTCCCCACACTCCACCAACCCTCACCTCACCCCTTCCCCCAACCCCAACGACCCCCACCCCACCCCTTCCCCACACTCCACCAACCCTCACCTCACCCCTTCCCCAAACTCCAACATCCCTCCCCTCACCCCTTCCCCAAACTCCAACATCCCCCACCTGACCCCTCCCCACAACAGCAGCAAGCGCTGGTGTTACAGCACCCGGGAGGGAAACTTTGAGGACTGATCCTGAGGGAGTTTTGCACTAATAATAATCACCTAAAGAAAATCTAGGAAGGATTTTAACTTAAGCAGAAGTTGCCCATGGCAGGGGGTTGAAATTACGTGGTCTTTAATACCCCTACGTTAATACGCCATTCCCTCTCGCTCCCTCCGACACCCCCACCCCTCCTCACCCCAAACGCCTCACGCACCCCTCGCCCCAACCGCTCCCTCCCAACGACCACAACGCACCCCCAGACCCACCTCCCGCTCAGGAGCTCCCCGTGGCCGCTCAGCCCTTCCAGCCGTGCGGTTTTCCCCGGAATTCCCGGCGTTTTCCCGCAGCTCCCGGTCTTTTCCCGCGCCCGCCGCCCGCCACTCTTTGAAGGGCCGAGCGCTTCCGGGACGGCGACCCCGGCACGGGCCGCGCGCGCCGCTTCCGCCCTCACAGCGCCCGCCATCTTCGGTGAGGGCACAGGGTGGGGGCTGCGGCAGCTTAAATAAAACCCCTTAAATACAAACCGATAAACAAACGCTTTATTCTCCACAAAGTCGGCATCCGCGCCCTGCGGGTGCTGTCCCCTGCGTCTCTGTGTCCGTCGTGGTAGCCCCGGTGTCCCATCATGTGCCCCCGGCGCACCGTGTGGGAAATACCGCTGGGGCAGAACAGTGTCCTGCTGCAAAAATTAACTTTATTCGGATAACGGAGAGGCGCAATACCTCTGTGGGGTCGCTCTGGAGTTTTTGGAAGACACAGCTTCCTTTTATCCTCCTTTCCCGACCGTGTTTCCCTCCTCTTTTCCCCCTTGGCCAAACTGTAAGAAGGTACAGTCCCAAATGCAACATATTCCCCTGTAACATGTATCCCCCCATCAGGCGTTGTATGACCATTAATACTCGATTTAAGCTGACCCTGGATGAAATTCAAACTCTCAAATCTATTAAGCCTGCCCGAATTTCAAACGAATTTACTCTGCAATAAATCTGCCCGGTTTGAGGTTCTTAAACCATTCTTCCAGAACTTTATTGGTTCTTTCAAACGCAGTCGTTACTGAAAACAGTAACAACCATTTCTCCTGTCATTACTTGCACCCCCAAACTCCTTCTACCAGCACCTAATTGATTGTTTTACATTTAGCTGCCACAGTGAGAGCAATTGCTCCTGTAATTATGGAGTCCCCTCGTACCCATTCGGTTCCTCCAGATAATTAGTTACATTGTTCATTAGTGAAGACCCCCACAACACACTCTGCACTGGGGTTGGCCTCACCTCGAGTGTTTAGAGCAGTTTTGCTCACCAAAAGATAAGATATTAAGCTATGAGAGAGCGTCCAAAGGACTGAGACAAAGGTGGTACCTTGAGGTGAAGCCACAGGAGCAGCTGAGGGAAACTTGGTCTGTTCAGGGGGTTGGGATGAGACCGTTCCAGAATTCCATGATAAGCACAAGAATTCAGCTGTCCCTTACTCCAGTTACACCAGGAACACCCTGCAGAGAGAGGAGAATCCTTGCAGCTTCCTGGCGAGGGGATGAGCAGGGAAATGCGACCCTTGGGGCTGGTTCTGTGCGGGGCCAGGAGCTGGACTGGGATCCCTGTGGGGTCCCTTCCAACTCAGGATATTCCCTGATTCTGTGATTCCGAGTTGTTCCCCTCGCAGTCCTGCTGGACCTGCTCACCCCGAGCTGCAGCTGCTGCAGGAGGAGATGATGGGCTCCTCACCCCAATCGTCGCCTTCTATCGCGACATCAGTGAGGAAAAGCCTCATCCAGCAGCTGAGCCTTCCCCCAGAAACACTGGGAAGGCTGAGCTGGAACAGAGACTGGACAGAGCTGGAGAATAAAGGAGATATTTATTGAAAGGCCTTTAAGGTACACCTTGGGCAGGACAAGAGCCTGGCCAGGGTTACACCCAAGGTGGACCCAAAATGGACCCAAATGGACCCAAAATGGGCACAAAATGGCCACAAAATGGCTGGCGGGTCACAAGGTCTCACACTTTTATTATAAGTTTTGGTCCGTTTGCATCTTGGGCTTTAATTGTCCAGTTACAGCTTTGGGTTGTGAGGTCTCACCCTTCTTGTTTTCTCCCTTCAGCCCACCCTTGTTGGTGCTTTTGGACTGAAAGTTGTCCTCGTTCCTTGGTGTGCAGCAGGAAAAGGATTTGTTTTGTGTCCCTGCTGTGTGCAGAGCTGAGTGACCCTGAGTGTGAGCCCAGAGCTGCACCCTGGGCAGCACAGAGTCTGGAAAACGTAAAAGCTAAAACTTAAGGCATCAACACTAGATGGTACCAGAGCTCCACACAGGCTCAGCCAGGACTCGACCACAAAAAATGGGAATTCTGAACCAGGGAAAGCTGGAGAGGGGAAGCTGCGATGTCTTAATGTGCTGCTGGCACGGGGAATTGAGTTTTCGAAGGGGAAACAGCCGACGGGATGTGTGAAAAAAATAAAGATATTTTCTGGTGTTCAGGGCAACAAGTGCAATGTGTTTGTGGTTAGAATCGTTCAGCAAAGTGATGGTGTTACAGCACCTGGGAGGGAAACTTTGAGCAGTGATTCTGAGGGAATTTTTTCACTAGTAATAATCAGTTAAAGAAAATCTAGGAAGGATTTTAACTTAAGCAGAAGTTGCCCATGGCAGGGGGTTGAAACAGGATGGTCTTTAATGTCCCTTCCAACCCAAACCATTCTGGGATTCTATTCCATGGTTACATCTTAAAAATGAAGTGTCCTGATACTTTTAATTCCTGATATCCTTAATATTAGGAACTATTTAAACAGCACTCCAAACCTTTTCCTTCAAGCAGCTGCACACCCCGCCTGAAATATTCATGCATTAAAAAAAAAATCCCCCTTCCTGCAAATGAATATTTATTCCATGAATAATCTTGAATGTCTTCATGGCTTTCAACACATTTGGGCAAAATGTTTCAAGTTTCTGTGCTTACAGTGACAAAATCTAAACCTGACACCGAAATAGGTGGCCTGATTTCAGCTGTGTGGGGCATTTTCTAGAGACAGAATTTCCTCTCTGTTGCTGCCTCCTTAGCACGACACCGTTTTAGCAACCTTGAGTAACTCAACACGGCAATTTGGGGGATGAAATGAAGTATGGAGATAGCAGGGAGAAATAACAACAGCAGAACTGGCGCTTGGCCAGAAGCTTTTTCTCTAAAACTCTGCTCTCATGCAGAAATTCCTGATTCTCTGCCCATGGCAGGGCGTTGGAACTGGATGAGTTTTAAGGTCCCTTCCAACCCAAACCATCCTGTGATTCCAGGATTCTGTGAAGTCCTGGGAGATGATCTTATGGCTAAATATGGTCAGGAGTTGAGTGCTGTGCCTTGTCCAAGAGACAGCGACATTGGTGGTTCCTCTTTCCAGATGAAGAGTTGGCGGCGGTGGCTTATTTTTAGTGGTGTGGGTGTAAGATATTGAATTTCACATCGCCTGAGCTCGGTCTGCTCTGCCCTGGTGGGTTTTGTGCCCAGATCCAGCCAAGCTCGAGGTCTGGGACTGACATCATGGGATCAGAGAATCCTGGAATGGTTTGGGGTGGAAGGGACCTTAAAGCTCATCCAGTTCCAATCCCAACAATTCCTTCCACCATCCCAGGTTGCTCCAAGCCCCATCCAACCTGCCCTTGGACACTTCCAGGGATCCAGGGGCAGCTGAAGCTTCTCTGGGAACCTGTGCCAGGGCCTCCCCACCTTCCCAGGGAAGTGCCAGAAACATCTGAAAACACAGCTGGAAAGGAAAACAGATTTATTTATTTGACAGGTGATCCCACATCCCTGCTTCCAGGAGACTCTGCAGCTGTTGGGACATTACCTGGAGACTTCGGCTCCCTGGAAATGAGCAGCTGAGGGCCAGAGGACTGGGATTCTACCCACCAGCTCCTGAAGTCGAAGGGAATTTCTCTCTGACCACAACAGCAAACGGACCATTAAAACATCTGTTCAAAAACCTTTCCACGTCCCATTTACATTCACTGCTGCTTCATTCTGCTGCAAAGTTTGTACCTGGTGAAAGGTTTGGGATAGATCAATGGACTGGAAAAGGCTCTGAGGATCAAAACCTCCAATCCCACCTGGGCAAGTGCTAATCCAGCAGCTGAGCCCACCCCAGCTGACTGCTGTCACATCTCTTGGGCATGTTTGGCCCCCAAAACGAGATGGAAACGGAAAAGAGATTCTTAGAACTGAGCTTTTGGGAAAGAGTTCTGGGGTTTTCAAGCTTTCTCCGTGGGGTTGTGAGGGCATGTCCCCCCTTTTCACCTTTGGAGAGCCCCTCAGTGCTTTGGTGTGTGGGACCAGCTCAGGTTTCAGGAGGAAACAGGATTTTGGTGATTCTAAAGTGTCTGTGAGGGAAGGATGGGCCCTGTTTGTGCCCTGGTGTGGCTGAGATGGGAGGAAACCAGCCCAGGTGTCAAAAAAACCCCCTGGATTCAGGAGGAAGGCTTGGGATAAGAATGCAGGGGAGGGAAATGGGAGCAGAGCGAGGAAAATGGGTGAAGCTCAGCCTGCAGCAGGGGTCTGTTCCATCTAAATTAGAAACAAGCTTGGACTTGAACCCTGATTTTGTGAGGGAATGAACTTTCTGGGGTGATGGCCCAGCGATGTTCCCCTCACAACCTCATCCCAGTGTCATTCCTGAATTCTGGTGCCAAGTTCAACCATCCGGACAACAGCTCCAAATCCCAAAGGTAACGCATTTAACAGATGTGTGTGGGAGAGAAACCCTTCATTTATGCCTTCTCTGAGTTTAATCACAACCAAAAAACTTCAAATCCAGGAAGAAATGGGACAAACATTCCCAAACCATGGAAAAGCCTCCACACCTATGAGATACCAAAGGGTGCACACAGGAGAAAAGCCCCAAAAAGAGGACTCTGGGTGGGTGACCAGGCAGGAGCTGCTCTGGGTGAGGTATAAATCCTGCTTTTTTCCCCCATGTGGTTTTCCTGGTGTGTAGGAAGGGGTGAAAACCTGACAGAGCCCCAGTTCAGTTTGGTTTAAAAGTCCTGAGCCACAAATCCATTGGAAAGCAGGCTCCATGCCTTCCAGCACTGACAGGGCTATCATGGATTTTAGTGCTTGAAAGAAAATGTTTCGTTCAGCTCTCCCCCCCTGTAATTTCTTTCCTCTCCCAAGACCACATAAAGCAGAAACGAGATGCTGTGAGAAGGATGGTTCTCTGGGTGGTTCAGAACACATGCAATGCTCTTTTTTTGGGCTTTTCAGCAGGACAACAGCCAGGCCAGGGCAGGAGAATCACGCGGAGCCACCGGCGCTGATTCCCGAGCCAGGCTGTGTCCCGGGGATGAGGAGTGGAGATGCTCCTGCCTCGGCACAGCGGCGGCCAAGAGCTCTCGATGGAAGAACCAGATGAGTCTGAACCTCGTTGGAATTCCTTCAAAAATCTGCCAGCACTCTCCTCCCCGCCGAAAACCGGATAAATCCCCTTCGTATTCCCGGCTCCGAGCGAGGCCCTGAAATATTATCAGTGCTCTTTGACACCCTACCTGCCCCTCGTCCCACCTGGCTTTCCACAAAATGCATTTCCTCTGCTTTCAGGGAAAAAAAAAGTCAGATTCATTCAAGCCCTGACACTCCTCCAGCACTTGGGTGATCAAGTCTCCTCCGGTTTATATTTGATATTTTAATAGGGTTTCCTTTTGGCCCTTTAATGAGGTTTTATTCCCCTCTGTGCATCAGACGCTTCAGTCTGACCGACAGTTTTACTCACCCCATGTGGAGGAATATGAACAGCCAGGACAACCTTTTCTTCCTGTGGCAAGCTTTGCTCTGCCAGCATTTTTCTTCGGCTCTCGGTCGGGGGGATGTGTCCTGACCCTTTCCTCGCCCATCCTCCAGCCTTGGAGCTGGGATCTTCCTGCCGCTGCCGAGGCAGGAACGAACCCAGCCGTGCTGTCCGTGCTCTCGGCTCTGTATAGAGGAAAGAGGGAGAAAAAGAGGGAGAAAAATATTCAAAATTAAAGCAAATGTGGGGTTTGGCTCGTCTGAGCAGCTGAGTTGTGTTACTTCAGCCTCAGCCCAGGTGTGGGGGACGATTTATTACAGGGGGCAGTGAGTGGCAAAGGCTGGGGCTGTCCTTGTGCCTGTGGAGAGCTCCATTCAGAGAAATGTGGAATCACTGAAGGGTTTGGGTTGGAAGGAATCTTAAAAGCCATCCCATTGCACCCTCAACACCGTCCACTATCCCAGGGTGCTCCAAGCCTCGTCCAGCCGGGCCTTGGACACTTCCAGGGATCCAGGAGCAGCCACAGCTTCCCTGGGCACCCTGTGCCAGGGCCTGCCCACCCTCCCAGGGAGGAATTCCTGCCCAAGATCCCACCTAAACCGCCTCTCTTTCAGTTTCCCCCTTGTCCTGTCCCTACAGAAGTTATTTCTGACATTCCCCAAACTGAGCATGGGGAGAGAACAGACCTCACCCTGCAGGGCAGGAGGTGCTCAGTGTCCTGCTCCACCTTTCCCTGCTGGGAACACATCCCTGCCTGATCCACCTGGGAATGGGGCAGTCGCCATACCCTGGCCTGAGCAGGAGGTGCCAGATCCCATTTTTCCCCCATGGATGGCAGCAGTCACTGATGCCACAGGGGGGGTTGGTGCAGGACACCTGGCTGGAGTTCTAAAGGATCCCAACCCCCACAATAAATCAGTGCCATTCCCCAAATCCTGCTGGACCAAGTGGCACAGTGGGTGATGTGGGATGGGATGGAGAGGGGAAGGAGAAGGGGAAAGGCAGAACTGAGACCCCACATGGGCAGGCAGCACCTGCTCCAAGTGACCCTGGGGTATTGGAGTTCTCCAGCACAGAAATTCATGGAAAAATTGAAATAAAGAGAATTTTGGGGTAGAAAAGATTGACGTGAAAATCTGTGAACCTTTTTGGGGGGTGTTTTCTTCTGCATTTTAGGAATTCTCAAGGTCCCTTCTGCTGTCTGCAGGCACAGAGGTCCCAGCAGTTCCTTGTGCTTAATTCCACAGATCCAACAGAATTACAGAGTTTCAAACCATCTCTCATTGAAGGTTCCACATTAAACCTGGGCTTGGTTTTTGATGTTGCAGGAGGCTGATGCTCATCTGCTGAGAATTAGGAGGTTGTTATTCTATAATCCAAAATTGCCTCTTATCCATAGGCAGAAAATGACAGGAATATTTAAACCCATTGCCCAGATTACAAACTTGGTGGCAGAGCTCTGCACCCAGCAGTATCTTGCATTTGATAGCTGCCAATAATTCCAGTCAACTGTTTAACATCTGGCATTACTATTTAATGTCTGGCTTAAGCTGTAACCTTTTTTACCCCCTCTGCTTTTAGCAAAGCTTTTTCTGCTTTGAGAGAATTTTGATTACTAAAGCCTTGCCCGGGACAGATTTATCCTGTGATTTAACATTTTCTGATGGAGTCTCATTTTGAATCAGTTGAATAATTGGCAGTGACTTTGGCATTAAACTGATTCATGATGGACGTGCAGGCCCTTCAGTAATTGAACATTATTGTCTTTATAATCGAAGGCCCTTTTTGACCATTAAAAACGATTGGAAACAGTCTGGTGATCCGCTTTAATTAAAAATAAAGTGCAGAGGATTGGAAATGAGTAGGGATGAGAGGCACTTTGGGGCTCTGTGCAGCTCCAAGATGGGCTGAGGAGTCCAAAGCCAGGTTGGATGTGCCTTGGAGCAACCTTGGGTAGGTTTAGATGGGATATTGGGAAGGAATTCCTCCCTGGGAGGGCAGGGAGGCCCTGGAATAGAATTCCCAGAGCAGCTGTGGCTGCCCCTGGATCCCTGGAAGTGTCCAAGGCCAGGCTGGACAGGGCTTGGAGCAGCCTGGGATTGTGAAGGATGTTGGGATTGGAACTGGATGAGCTTTAAAATTATCTTCCACCCCAAACCACTCCAGAATTCTCTGATTAAACAGTTTTTTTTCTCTGCTTCTTTTGAGAGCTCTCAGCTGGGATCAGCTAAAAACCTGGGGAGCTCACGAGAGGAATCAACAACTCTCAGCACCATGAGGTGCTTGGTCTAAAAACCAAACACAAATGGCCCAAATCCTTCTCTTTTGGGATCAACACAGCTGCCACGGCTGGATCTTGGTGTCCCTGGTGAGCTGATCCCGGGGGGAGCCCTGGGATGAGTGTCCATCCGAGGAATCCCAGCGGGAGAGGCCGGCGGGGCCTCGGCTCCCCAGATCCCGAGGTGTCCTTTTCACACTGCAGCCCTGGCCGGCCTCTGGCAGGGCTCTGATCTAACAGGTTTTGCATAGCTGCTAGACATCTTCCTAATAGCATCCCCTGGGAATTCTAAATTTCACTCACAGCCTCTAAATTTTCATTAAGAGCAGTCACACACGGAGAATGATGGATTAGATTTTATTGTTGGAAAATCTCCAGATAAAATTAAAGTGCTTCTTTCTTTTCTGAAACCTTTACCTTTCCCCTGTGGTGCCCTATAAATAAGGTATCAAATAATGTTTATCCTTTTGAATTCTGCCATCTTACATGCTTCATGCTTAGTCCTGACCACTTTCCTGCCTCTGAAGAGATGTCACTCTTCAGTTAAACCCCGGGAGCAGACAGCTACCTCATGGATTTCATTGTGGAGCAGCCTGACTGTGTCCCAGAGCCTTCCCTTAAACCCAGAATTTATAAATACAGCGTTGTCTCCTTCCCTTTCCTGGAAGCCTTTCTTTCATTTCCTTCCTCTTTCCATCAAATTCCCTCTGTCCTTTCTTTTATCCCGACTTCTCCAGCCTCTCTGTGTCCATCTAATCCTGCAGACAGATGAGGCATGGCTTTGGGATCACAGGGCTGAGGCACTTCCAGCCTCCACCAGCCAAACCCTGATAAGTGGGATCTGCTCCCGCTGGCCCTGGCCAGCAGATTTTTATAGCAGATGTTGTTTTTTCCTCAGTAAAATCTTAAAAAACCCCACTATTATTTTAGGACTTCAATAGTTTTGAGATGCTGTTAGTCTTCCCTTGAAAAAGCAAGAGCCCTGCAGGCAGTTGGTAAGAGGTGTCCAAGAGCTGGGAATGCTGCCCTGATTCATCCTGGTGTCAGCTCGGTTCAGTTAAATTCCACGGGGATTTATCCAGCCAGGCCTCCAAACAAGTTTTAGACAGCATCTCCCACCCCCAAACCTCACACTTCACAGCATCTTAAATTAATCCAGAGAAAGGTTGGGGCTGGCCCCAGACAAAGCCTTGGCCGAGAGAGGAGGTTCCCAACCCGAGGGAAGGGCTCCTGCTTCCCACCACCAGCCCAGGGAATCAACAGCCTTTCCCAGGGGAGGGAGAAAAGCAGGATTGCAGCTGCTTTAACACAGGTCATCACTGGCCATGGGGGTCCCCATGGCTCAAATCGGGTCACTTACCCCAGAGGATGTCCCTTGGCAGGGCTGTCCCCAGCCCAAGAGGCTCTGGCTGCCCCTCGGGCATTGCAGGTGGCTCGTGGGCTTGTGCAGACCCCCAGGACAGGGAATTTTCCTCAGAGCACAGCCAGGGCTGCCTTTCCAGCCCTCCTGCACCTCTCCTGCTGCTGTTTCCCCATGGCACAGGCTGCTCTCAAGGCTCATTCCCACCATTTTGGGACATTTTCCTGTGATTTACAGACTTAAATAGGAAGATATTCCACACTACCACACAGCTAAGACAAATCCTTTTCTCAAAGTGCCTCCAACCTGCCTGGATCAGCCAGGACTCAGCTTCCCTTGTGCACAGAGAAGGTGGAAATATTTCCAAGAGGAATAACTTCCCCTTCTCCTTATAATGCCTCTCCCCAGGAGCACATGGAGGAGTTCCACAGGTGACTGTGGGGGTCAAACTCATTAAATTCTTAAGAATTTGGCCAATTTGCACCAGCTGGGCACCAGGCCCTTGGCCTTCCCCCCAGTTTTGATGATCCACCTCTGACCTAAGGGCTGCTTCCCAGAGCGAGGACCCCAGCAAGAGCCCAGAGCACCCGTGGCTGTCATCCCTCTGTTTTCCTTCATCAAAAAATTCCCAGAGCTCCTCTTGCACCAGTGCAAAAATCACCCAGCAGGGAACAAACAGCACAGGATCCCAGCCTCATCCTCTCTGCTGCATCTTCATGTCATCCCAAAGGAAGCAGCAAAGGGAGGAAACCTCCCTGGATTTACTGGCCTCTTTTACACCTTTGTCTGTGCCGCGTTCCGCCCGCGGCCGTGCCAAGGAAACCCTTGGTGCTCCCAGAGACGAGGCCCCCAAGGGGCAGGGGGAGCCCGGGAGAGGAGGCAAAAGCTGGAAAGGGGGAACCTTGTAAATTTGGTACCAGAGACATGCCAGAGGTGACCAGAATGTGCCACAAAAACGAGTGAGGTCTCAGCCGTCCCCTTCCCCGCGCAGGAGTCCCGACGCCCACGGCTGGGAGAGGCGCCAGGGTTATTTTTGGGCAGGGTTTGTGCAAGTTCCAAGCACAGTCTCAGTGAGAAGGAAATGGGGGAGAGATGGAGCTTTGTTAGAAACACGGGGAGTTGTGAGCGAAGGGTTGGAGCACCCACTCTGAGGGGCTGGGAGTGCACGGCCATGGACCAAACCCAGCTGTCCCAGAGTAGCTCCTGAGCTGGAGTGACAAATCCAAGGATCCCCAGGGCCTCCCCCAGAGGTGCTCCCAGTCCCACGGCATGCTCTGGGTACAGGATCACAAGGCCACAGTTGCAAATCCTGTTTAGTGGAGCAGAGGGGCCTCCCCTAAAGGCCAACCCCCAGTTCAGGACGGAGGGAGAGCAAAGGGCACAGGGAAGCACAGGACCTTTAACTCCCTTTTCATTTGGGAGGGAGGTGTTGATGCTTTAAACGCCAAGATGGATGGAGAATTGGCAGTGTCTTGGATTCATGAGGTCACTGAGAGGCAAAAAAACCTCCTTTTCCATGCCTGTGGTAAGAAGCCAGTACCGGGTTAGAAGGGACTCGAGCGAGGACGCCGCGATGGCCGGACACGCTCGGGGCTGGGAGCGCGTCCCAGCACGCTCCAGAGGGAGTTTCACAAGGATCAGCTGGACACCAGCCTGGCCTTGTCCTGCTGGTGAAGTCATCGTGCCTCTGCATCCCCTCCTTGTCCCCCAAGGATGGCGCAGAGCAGCTGCAGCTCAGCTCATCGGGCACAAAATCCTCGTGTTCTCGCCTGGTGCCTCCCCAAGGCCCTGATCTCAGGGCACAAAATCCTCGTGTTCTTGCCTGGTGCCTCTCTGGGACCTGATCTCAGGGCACAAAATCCTCGTGTTCTCGCCTGGTGCCTCCCCAAGGCCCTGATCTCAGGGCTTGGGGACAGGTTTGCTCTGCCTGTGCTGAGCTCTTCACCTCCTGCCTCGTGTCTAGAGCACCCAGAGCTGAGCAGAGCCGAATCCAAGCATTTTTTCACGGATGAAAGTGTTCAACAAGGTCCTTCTGGCTGCTGTTGCCCCCAGGTAGGAGCACCTGAGGTACCACAGCTCCAAAGCTCGTTAGGAGAAGGAAAAAATTATTTTTACTTCCTGGTTGCTCCTGAAATCACCCCTGAGAAAGAGGAATGGCCCAGCTGCTTCTCCCAGGAAATCCTTGCCGGAGTCCTTTGTTGTTGTAGGACACGAAAAAAGGATGAGAGACTAAATATTTCAGAAGGCAAAGAGCATAGAAAAAAGGCTTTATTGTCTAATTCTTACTACTTTTATAAGGTGTTCTGACACAGACTGAACATGGTTGGTGAACAGGAATGACACCTCTCCAATCCCATTGGTTAAACCAGAGAGACAGCTGAAATGTTTGGAGAACTAGAAAAGCAAAACAGCACCTGGAGAAAGATTGGTTTGAGAGAGGAGAGTTGTTTGCCAGGATTTGTTTGGAGAAGAAGCTTTCTTAAGAATTTCTCCCTAGGGAGAAAGTGAGCAGGCTGAAATCTCTCAGAGCCAGAAATATCAGGCCCACAGTCCTTGAGCACCTCCAGCTGCCTCCTGCTGAGCCTCTGGCCCTCTGAAATCATCCCAGGGATGGAAGGAGACCCAAAGGCAGCAGTCTGGGGGCTCTGCCTGCTGATGCTCATGCCTGGGTGGCTGCTGAGTTTCGGTGACATCAGGGAAGTGTCACCACTGCTGGCCCCGTGTGTCCCATCCAGCACCGCTTTGTGCCCAGCCACCCCCCAGGATTGAAAGATCCCAGGAAAATGCTGTGGGAGCCACAGAAGAGTGATCCCTTCTGAGAGCAGAGCCACAGCAAAAAATCCCAAGAAGTTCAGGCTTGGAGGATTATGGAGGGATCTGTGCATTTTTAGCCAAAACACCAGAATTTTCCTTTTCTTTGCTCAACTCTTAGCACACTCAGATAAACCTGGGGACAGGACACTGAAGGGAACAGGACAGAGGACACGTGGGGCCTTAAGTTCCCCATGGGTCCATTGAGTAAAACTGTCCCAATGGAACTTTGCAGAAAGGACAAATCTGGGAGGAGTTCCTCATCCTCAGACTCTGAGGGACTTTCTCATCACTGAGTTTAGAGGTTTTTAGGACTCAAGCTGGCCTTAGGAAAAGGCACTGCAAGTCAGAACCCCAGGATGCTCTTCCACCAACCCATCCCTCCTCCTGTGCTAATTTTCCTATTCCTAAACCCAGAGTAATTAACACTGAGTAACCTCTGAGGGATTTCACAAGTCCCAGTCAAAGATCTATTATTTCTCTTGGTATGGAATTCTGGAGAGAAACTTTTGAGGAAAATCGTCTCAAAAATGGACTTTTTGTAGTTTTTTTCCTTCATCAAAAATAAGGTTCTGACTTTTAACAACTACAATAACCTGAAAAAAGAACAGGATTAACTGGAAAGCTCCTTCACTTTCACTCCATTTCTTTTGCGCCTCCACAGGGAAATGCTCAATGCACAGTTCCCAAATGTTAATGAACACCAGCCCTTTCTCGGTACCTTTTAGGGCCTGATTCACCGGGATCATCCATAAATATTCCTTTAAAAACCTTCCTGAGGAACTCCCGAGGGCGGCCGATGTCAGGAAATGTCGGATATTTCTCCCTCTCCTCCTTGAGCCCTTGGTAGCCTGCTCGGAAAAGAACAGATGCGTTAAAAGTTGGGAGATTTACGGCCCCCCGCACACACGGGAGCCATAAACCCACAATTTGTTCCATTCCCAAAGCAGCCTCTGCCCGCTGCAGGACCTTTCATCGCTGCTGGAAAGCTGCCTTGAAAAAACCCGCCGTCTTTTATGGCCACACGGACACAAAGTTCAGTTCTCGATGCCTAAAAGATGGAGAGAGGGGAAGGAAGAGATGAATTCACTGCCCCGATCCTGCCCTGGGCTTGCTGCTGGGCAGGGAGATAACCCAAACTGGGAATATTTATGGGAACAGGGCCAGGAGGGTGGGAATGCCCCTGACACACAGGGTCTGCTCGCAGCTGTGACCCTCAGGTGATCACTGATGGGCTGGTACCTGTTCCCTACCTCCAGTGGCACTGGGAGCATAAAAATCCCTTCAAGGAACTGTTGGCACAACAGGACAGGCTCAGTCCAGTCTAACAAAACCCGGCCTTGACAGAGGTGTTGGTGCAAACACCTGAAGACCAAAATCGCCCTCAGAGTTCTGCATTTAGGGCTTGAGTAGCTTGAAGTGATTGTAATGCAGCCAGATTTATTCCTTCTATCCAGTGCTGGAATTAGCAAACTTCCAGAGGAGCTCCTTGATCTGCCCCTGGGGTTGAACTGCTGAGCACAACCCGAACCTGCTTCTCCTTCCATCTTCTGCTCCCAAGGAGATCCCCTAAAGCACAAAGGGTTAAACCTTTGCCCTGCCCGGTCCAGTCTGCTCTTCCAGCTTCCCCCAGTTTGCAAACAGTGGGAAGGGAAGGATTAGAGGGGACAGATTTATGGAGAGCCCATCCCGGAGCCTCCGTTGGCGCTTTGATGCTGGGGGAAGAGCCCCGCTCCAACAAAGGGGCTGTGAAGCATTGCCCACCACTAAACCCTCTGTTGGGGGCAGCCAAATCCCTCCTGGGATTATCCCGGGCTCGGAGAGGCCTTGGAAAGAAAGGCTGCCCCTTTTTTCCGGGCTGCATTATTAATAAAGAGCTGGTGAAATACTCACGGCTGCCCCGTAAATCTGCCGAGGCTGCACAGACATTTGGGCTGGGAGGAAACGAAGGGCTCGGGGCTTGACCTGCATCCCCCATCCCAACCGGGGTGTCTCTGGAGCAGGGAGAGCAGATCCATGCCCTGGAATCCCTTGGGATGCTGCTCCAGAGGAGCTGGGCAGGGAGAGGAGCCCAGGCTGGAGTCACAGCTGGGCCCAGGTCGCTGTTCCCACCAAGCCAGGTGGGAATCTGTCCCAGGGGATGCAGGGCTGGATGGTGGAGATGGAAACCAACACTGGAATGAATGGCTCTGACTTTCATCCAACCCTGTGCAACTCTCCTTTAACCCCTTCAGATGTCACAACCCCTCAGGGTCACTGGAACTCACCCAAAAAAGAAGGACCAAGTGACCCTCTCAGAATGGGTTTTTTTCCCTCCCTTCCCTAGGATTCTTTTTAGCAGGGGATGAGGAATTAATGGAAACACAGAAGTGCTCCATTTCAAGTGAGAAATGGCAAAAAAAGCCTGCTGGCACTCTCCAGCCAAGAAGCAGCTGGTGTTGGATGTGGGCTCAGAGCAAGCTGTGATCCACAGGCTCTGGATTTCCAGAGGGGAGGAGGGAATAACTCCCACTTTGTCACAGTCACTTTGTCACCCCACGAGGCTGTTCCAGCCTGGTCACCTGTGTCCCCTGTGGTGGGACATTTGCCCTCCCACACATCTGTCCTCAGAGAGCCACGGAAGCCTTCCTGCTCCAAGGGAAGGCATCACTCACCCCTTGCTCAGCTTCCCAACATCAGCACCTGCTTGGAGCAGCATCCCAAAAAACCCCGGAGAGCTCAGACCTGGCTGTGCTGCAGAAAAAGCAGAAATGAACAAACCCTCCTGACTACCAACAAAATCCAAGCCACGACAACGACAACAAAAAAGTTCCTTCCTAATTTCAGCTTCTGGTCATAAAATTTGACTTTCATGGAACAGCGTGAAATCTGCACAGCCTGAGCAGGGCTTTGTCATAAAAGGCAGAGTTGGTGGAATATCCCAGCCGAGGTGTTTTTATAAGCCAGAAGAAGAGAGACAGAAACACAGAGGGAAAATAATTTTCTTGACTTCCTTCCAGAAAGGAATTTTATTTAGATTTCCTTTAGCCTGGCTGAAACTCTCCTTCCTCTCCTTGCATGGGTTTTATCAGAGCCATGGCTGTGCATGAACCCCGGCAAATCCAAATCACTCGTTTCTCTTTGCATCTGAGCCCCATTGCCTTGAAAATCTTGGAATTTTGAGGAACAGAGCGATTTGCAGTGAGAATTTGGCTCCCTCTTAGCCCAAAACACAAACCAGAGTGTGGAAGATCAGCCCTGCACCCAGGGTAACACTCCTCTTCCAACACCCGTGAGGACGGGAGAAAAACACTTCCCAACATCCAAATCTATGAGGTCTGAGAAGAGAATAATGTCTGCTAAAGGGCCAGAAACACCTCTCAGCCCGGTGAAAAATGACTTCCAAATGCCCCCTGCTCTGGGGATTTCGTGAGGGAAGATGGATCTTTCTATCCCTTTTCCTTTCCTCTTCATTTTTCAACTCCTGACCTCTGCTGGGAGCAGGAGCTCGCGGGTGAGAGCCCTCGGCAGAGGAAACGCTTCCTCCAGTTCATTTGTCTCCATGCTCTGTGCAGCTGAAGACGCTCCTGTGGCCAAGAGGATGCTGTTCCCAACCCTGCCCATCCCAAATCCTCTGCCCTGGATTTGCAGCTCCAACTTTGCTGCTGAGAAAACAAAAGTCAGAGCAGTTTTGGCCCCACTTTGGGGCAGATTGGCAGCCCAAGACTGAGAGAGGCTGATGTGTTTAGGGAAATAAGAGGGGATGGGGTTTCCCTGGGCAGGGAGGACCAGCTGGGAGGGATGTTGTTGGGAACTGGCTCCCAGGTGCCTCAGATCCCAGGAAAGCTGCTCTGGAGAACTCCAAGCTCAAAGCTCTCAGCTCAGAGAGTGACACCAACCACAAATTTCAGGTACGGATTTCAAATCCCTTAAAAGCCCCGTGACTCCCAACTCAAGATCCAAAGGCAAAATATTGCCCAATGATTCCAGCATCGGATCCTGGAATGCTGTGGGTTGAAAGGGAACGGAAAAATCACCCTGTTCCAGCCCCCTGCCATGGGCAGGACTCTTCCCACTATCCCAGGTTACTCAGCATTCCCAAGGTCATTGGAAAACACCACAGCAATGGATCCACCAGGGAAAGGAGGGTGTGGTTTGAAGCTTCCCTTTTAGGAGATAATCCAAGCTGGAGCATTGGGAACCAGAGCCCAGAGGTTAAAAGATGAAGAAATTCCTTTCTGAAAGAAATTTCTGCTTAGCACCTTATTTATAATTAGGGTGGAAATCATGAAAAATGGGAGGATCTGTGTCATTCCAACCTCTGGGGATTTTTTGAGGCATCTTAGAGAGCCCCAAACACACATTTCCCTGGATGTTGTCCACAGATCCAGGCTGGAACAGGAAAGAAGGAAAAAAGGAGAGAAAAGAGGGGTGCTCAGGTGTCTCCCCAGCCTTTCTTTCCTCTTACTCTCAACACAGGGTCCCAGTTTTCCTTCTNGATTTGCAGCTCCAACTCTGCTGCTGAGAAAACAAAAGTCAGAGCAGTTTTGGCCCCGCTTTGGGGCAGATTGGCAGCGCAAGACTGAGAGAGGCTGATGTGTTTAGGGAAATAAGAGGGGATGGGGTTTCCCTGGGCAGGGAGGACCAGCTGGGAGGGATGTTGTTGGGAACTGGCTCCCAGGTGCCTCAGATCCCAGGAAAGCTGCTCTGGAGAACTCCAAGCTCAAAGCTCTCAGCTCAGAGAGTGACACCAACCACAAATTTCAGGTACGGATTTCAAATCCCTTAAAAGCCCCGTGACTCCCAACTCAAGATCCAAAGGCAAAATATTGCCCAATGATTCCAGCATCGGATCCTGGAATGCTGTGGGTTGAAAGGGAACTGATAAATCACCCTGTTCCAGCCCCTGCCATGGGCAGGACTCTTCCCACTATCCCAGGTTACTCAGCATTCCCAAGGTCATTGGAAAACACCACAGCAATGGATCCACCAGGGAAAGGAGGGTGTGGTTTGAAGCTTCCCTTTTAGGAGATAATCCAAGCTGGAGCATTGGGAACCAGAGCCCAGAGGTTAAAAGATGAAGAAATTCCTTTCTGAAAGAAATTTCTGCTTAGCACCTTATTTATAATTAGGGTGGAAATCATGAAAAATGGGAGGATCTGTGTCATTCCAACCTCTGGGGATTTTTTGAGGCATCTTAGAGAGCCCCAAACACACATTTCCCTGGATGTTGTCCACAGATCCAGACTGGAACAGGAAAGAAGGAAAAAAGGAGAGAAAAGAGGGGTGCTCAGGTGTCTCCCCAGCCTTTCTTTCCTCTTACTCTCAACACAGGGTCCCAGTTTTCCTTCTGTTTTCAGGGAGAGGCGGAATCTGAAGAACCCGTTGGATTTCAGGCCTTTTCTCTTGGATTTGCTGTCCAGTTAAAAAGGAGGACATTTAAATCCCAAATTTCCAAGCTGGGCCTTGCTCCTTAGAACAATAAAACTCCAGAGGAGAATTTTTATAGGACAATTTGTTGCTCACCATGAAGGCTTGAGGAGGCCAAAGAGCTGCAGCTCTGCTGGGGAAAAGGATCCTCCTGCCCTCCTTCTCTTGCAGGCACAAACTCCCCTTTGCTTTCCAGCAGCCCATGATCCAGGGAAAACACAACGAGGGCCGCTGTGATCCTGTCTGGAGGCAGAAGAGGAAAAGAGGCAGCATCCAAAGCTCCACGTGGGACGGGAAAGGCGTCCAAGCTCCGCGGCGCTGGATGGAACAAAGCACACACAGAACCAGGGAAAGGCTGGAAGGTGGATTTCTTGGGAGTGGGAATAGAACTGTCTGTGTTTGCCTTGGAGAAGGGGGAAGGAGCCAGAGGGTTTCATCTCAGCAGGTGTCGCTTACAGCACAGAGATGTGGAGTGAGGCAAAGCCCTCCTGCCAGGCTGTTCCCTTGTCCCAGCTCCTCAGATCCCAATCCCAATCCATGGACAGGTGATGCTCACACACCTCCTGCCAGGCTGTTCCTCTGTCCCAGCTCCTCAGATCCCAATCCCAATCCATGGACAGGTGATGCTCACACACCTCCTGCCAGGCTGTTCCCTGTCCCAGCTCCTCAGATCCCAATCCATGGACAGGTGGATACCCATGCACGTCAAACAGATTTTTGCAGGAAGGGAAGGCCAAAGAAATCAAGGCATCAGCATTCCATGAGCTTTATCCAGACTTTGCTCCATTCTCCCCAGCCTGGCTCCTCTCCAGACCTTCCCATGTGTCCTCACTGCTCTGGGCTGGGGGCTTTGATCCAGAGGGGATTTGTCCTGGCGGGATGGAAAGCTCTGGAGCTGGACAGGAAAGAGCCACTGGAGCACCCTGATGTCTCCAGGGGTCCCATCATGGACCAGACCTTAAAGCCCATCTGCCATGGGCAGGGACACCTCCCCCTGTCCCAGGCTGTGCCAGGGCCTGCCCACCCTCCCAGCCAGGAATTCCTTCCCAATATCCCATCCAGCCCTGCCCTCTGGCAATTTAAATCCATTCCGCCTTGACCTGTCACTCCAGGCTTTTGGAAACAGCCTCTCCCCGTTTTCCTTGCAGGCTCCCTTCATGTGGACATCCCGACATTCCCGCATGGAAGGCTCTGCTCTTCCCGGGGCGTTCCTTTGTCTCTGCAGTGACTGCAGAAGCAGCTGCCAGCTCGGGGTCTTGGCCGGGGGATTTTCCCTGATCTGGAGGCAACAAGAGGAGTTTTCACCTGATGCTGAAACAATGCCACTCACAGAGAGCCACATTGTTCCCCTGCCATTTGGAAGCGATTACCTGCGTGTTACGTAAAACTTTTATTAAACGAGGGCAGAAATTCGGTAACGTGTTAATCAGGGGCTGAGTGACATCTGCTTCATGCCCCAGGTTTGGGAGCTGCGGCGGGAGGGCTCGGCAGTTCCCACTGATTACCAAAACACATTTTGCTCCTTTTTGCGGCCTCCCACGTGTTAATTTTTTCAGATTTATCCTCCCAGGCTCCCGTGTCTCGTATTTTCCCTGCACGTCAACATCTGCTCCATCCCTGCCTCTCGCAGCTCCTCGGGCTCTGCCCCGCCGAGATGCCGAGGCAGCTCCAGCTCAGGGCTCAGGCACTTTGCTGAACTAATCCAAAGGACAATTCCCAGGGAAAGCTGGCTCGTTTCTGCCATCAAAAGGGATTTGCAGATGGATTCAAACCTAAAAAAAACCCCAACCCAGTAGGTTTAGGGAAAAACGTGGCTGTCAGAGCAAGGTTTGGTCAGGCTGGGGGTGTGGGCTGGAGAGAGGTTCAGTGCATTCCCATTCCTGGCTGCTCCTGCACACCTGGAGTCATTCCCTTCACAGGCAAGCCCTGGAATCCTCTGGGAATGCTCACCCTTGGAGATCAGGGCATGCTGGAATGGATTGGGCTGGAAAGGACCTTCAGGCTCATCTCATTCCTGCCACTTCCACTCCCCCAGGGTGCTCCCAGCCCTGCCCAGCCTGGCTGCAGGATGGCTTTGGGAGCCTTGGGAAGCCCCACGGGGCCACGAAAGAGAATTTCACCCCAACGTGACTGCCCAGAAAACCTTCCTGCAGGTAAATCCCTGCATTTCCCTGGATCTTACTGCAGGAGAAACTCCCATTGTCCACGGGCCAAACGCTTTGTGCTCCTGTCAAACCCCATTTCTGATTTATGCTTTTTTTGATTATTCTGTTCCCTCACCCGTACTCTGCTCCCCTTTCCCTATAAAAATTACAGCTTCCATTTATCATTTTTCCAAAGGTTGCCATAAATTCCGCTTGTTCCATCCCTCCCTCACCTCAGCTCTGTCCTCCTCCCTCTGGGGTTGTGTCACTGCTGTCACCTCACACATCTCCCCTCCCTTTTGGAGAGGGAGATAGAAAAAATTAAAATTAAAATTAAAACAAACAAATAAATAAATTAAAACAATTCCCCAATCCTGAAATCTTCCCAGGCCGTCTCCAAACCTGCAAAATGGCTGGAATTCCACACAAATAAAACTCGTGTGCTTTTACAGCCGAATTTCCTGATTTCCCCCCTTTTTTTTCCTGATAAAATGCTTTCAGGAATTAGCACCCGCTTGGAGAGGCAGGAGTGACACTGGCTGCCCTCAGAGCCTGCGTGATCAGTGCTCACTTCAGGAGCCTCCTGCCTGTTTTCTCCCAGGTCTTCTCCTGATTCATTTGCCGAAGGTTTTTAATTTTCACCCTTTTTTTTTTTGGGAGCACACGGAAAACATCGCATGCCACGCTCTGCGTCCCATCACTGCAGCGCCACTGCCTGAAAACATTACCCCTCCTAAAGTCCTGCCCGGAATAACGACAAGAGATCAGCAAAACGTGGGAATGGCTGCATTTCCCTGGGTTTGCAGTCCCGAATCCGTGCCCCGGTGCTCGGGGGGAAGCGGAGCCGCTCCCCTGCCCGGGGCTGCTCTGGGATCCGCAGGAGCTTCTCCCTCCCTCCCTCCCAGCCCAGCCCAGCTCGGCTCAGGCTGTGCTCAGAGTGCCCAGGAATCTTCCCTGCTCTCCCAAAACTGCCGAGGGGAACAAAACTTCCCCGCTTGTTGAGATTTGTTTTGGCCAAAAATCCTTCCTTTTCTCCATCCTGGAGCGCTGCTTGCCCGCTTTTTCCATGGTCAGAATAAAAAAAATGAAGTACAGAGGGGTCAGTACCTGGCATGGGGGATGCAGGAGTGACTTCTGGAGGAAAACAAGGAATTCTTGCAGGATCCTGGAGTGGTTTGGGCTGGAAGGGAGCTGAAGGATTATCTCATTCCACCCTTTCCATGGGCAGGACACTTGCCACTATCCCAGTTCATCCTGGGGAGCTTCTTCCAAGCCTGAACAAAAGGATAGAAGACAATTAATGCTGAAAATTAACGAGCAGGAATTTTTTTTTCCAAGCCTCTAATCTTTCTTTTTAAACCCAGCCCTTAAAGAAGCTGCTCTGACTTAAACACGATTTGAAAGCACCGAGCTCTGGCTGCACTTCCAGCGCCCAAATGTGTGACCTTGGATGACACCAATCTGCCAGAGAAGCAGGAAAAAGAAAAGGTGTTGCTGATATTTATTTATTTTCTGCTCTGGTTCCTCATCCATCATCGGGGAAATTCGCTCTTGGCAGCGCCGGCCACTTCCTCAAGCGCAGCCAAGGTGACCACGAAAATTAGCATCAAATCCCACCAGGTTTTCCATCATGGACACGCTGTTTTTCACTGGACACAAATCCTGAGGTGTTTCCCTTTCATTTTGCATGCACGGGGATCAGGTTGTTTCTCCAGGCATTGCTCCACGTGCTGACGGATTCTCCGAATGGGAAAATGACATTTTCTGTTTCACCAGAGAAATTCCCCCCAACTGAACGACTGCGCTGCCCCAGACCTCAGACAGCAAAACTCCATTTTCAGCCTCCCTCATCATTCTTTTTTTGCTTAGTGAGAGGTCCTAGAGGAGCAGAGTTGCCTGGCAGAGCCAAGGAAAGCAGACATGTGCGTGGTTAACCCTCGGGAGCACCCAGGGCCCCGTGGGTTCAACAGCTGCAGCCACGGCCCTGCTGGAGCTCCCACCCCTGGCATTCCCGGGTGGGGAGTGCAGGGATGCTCTGGGAAAGGGAGGTTTTCATCCCACAATCACTGAGCTTGGAAAAGACCTCCAAGACCATCCAGCTGTGCCTGGTGCCCACCTTGTCGTCCCCAGCCCAGAGCACTGAGTGCCACCTCCAGGAATTCCTGGGACTCCTCCAGGGTTGGGGACTCCCAACCTCCCTGGGCAGTTCCAATGCTTGAGCACCATTTCCAGGAGGGAATTCTCCCAATATCCACCCTGAGCCTGCCCTGGCCCAGCCTGAGGCCGTTCCCTCTCCTCCTGTCCCTTGTCACCCCCCGGCTGTCCCCTCCTGGCAGGGACTTGTGCAGAGCCAGAAATTCCTCCTGATCCCCCTTTTCTCCAGGCTGAGCCCCTTTCCCAGCTCCCTCAGGAATTCTCCAGCTCCTTCCCAGCTCCTTTCCCCTCTCTGGACACACTCCAGCCCCTCCACGTCCTCTTGTCCTGAGGGGAAAAATCAAAAAGTGGGAGAAAATGTGAGGAGGGGGGAAAAAAGGGGGAAGTTTAAAGTGGGCTCTGCTGCAAAGCTTTTCCTTTTCTGGATCCTCCTTTTCCCCAGGCTGAGCCCCTTTCCCAGCTCCCTCCTGTTTGTGCCATTCCAGGAATGTCCAGTCCCCAGTTCCAGAGGTTTTCATGGAGAGCCTTTCCCCGAGGAAGGAGTTTGCTGAGGGTGTTGTGCGGGCAGGGCCAGCGCAGGATGGGCTGGCTGGGGGTGCTTGCACAGCTGCCACATCCCTCCAGGAGGAATTTCCCCATGGAAAAGGTGCTCAGGCCTTGGAAGGGGCTGCCCAGGGAGGTTTGGAGTGCCCATCCCTGGAGGTACCCAAGGAATTCCTGGATGTGGCACTCAGAGCTCTGGGCTGGGGACAAGGCAGGCATCGGGCACTCAATGACCTCGGAGTTCTTTTCCAGCCTAAAAGATTCTGGGATTCTCAGCCCCAGGCAAGACTTTGAGAAGTGAAGGCAGGCAGGCAGGGCCAGTGGGAGCTGTAATTAATTAGGGTTAATTAATTAGGTGCTATTAAAGTTGGAACATCCTCCAGGGATGCTCACCTGGGCAGAGTCCAAGGAATTCTGAGGAGCACCTGATGCTCCCTGAGCCTGGAGAAGGCACCCAGGATTTGCTCCATGGCTCTGTAGGATCCACATCCTCCTCATCCTCAAGGAATAAAATAGAATCAAAGTGGGAAAGCCCCCGGCAGCAACAGGAAGATGGGAATTCCCTGCAGGGATAACCTTGACTGTCCCAACAGCCCCAGGCGTGGCCTGCAGCGATGATCTGGGATGGAATCGCAGCATCCAGGAGGTTGGGGAACATCATCGAGCCCCACCAGAATCCTAAACAACTTTGGGATCCGCCAGGTTCCTGTGGCAGGGCTGGGCAGGGCTGGGGGGCACTAGAGGGCACTGTCGCCTGCAGATGGTGACAGGGAGGACACGGAAAGATGTCCCGATATCCCGATATCCCAGCTCTGCATCCCGACCCTTGGAGTGAGAGACCGGGTTGGAAAAAACCAGTATTTTTAATAATATAAATAGAATTAAAAATAATAAAACCCCCCAAATAATAATGATGATGATAATAACAACAACAATAATAATTATTTCAATATATACCTCCTAATGTCAGGTAGTTAATCTTTAAATCCATATCATATCTTTAAAAATGGATCTCTAAAAAAAACCTTCTCAGGCTGCTGGAAGATGCCGTGAGGGATCTGTGGGTGCAATATCCAACCCTTTCCTCCCTGAATATTGCAATAAATGGGATTTTTAACATCTTCCAACCCACCCAGCCTCGGGCCAGCTCCAAAAGGAGCCAAGGAATTTCCTGGGCTGGAGAAGGTCAGACCTCTGGCAGGGTGTTTGCCTCTGGCTTCCTCCTTCCAGGAGGGATTTGCTTTGGGATTTTGCATTGGAGCAACGAGCAGTGGGAGGGAAGGAAGGCACAGGGGCTGCCCGTGGAAAAGTCATGGAGCGAGTGCTCACAGGTGAAAAATCACTTGGGAAAGGAAATAAATGAGGGAAAAAGGGAATTCTGCCCCTGCAGTGGATCCTTCCCAGGGCTGGGAGCTGGGCTGGGCTGGGAGCAGCTCTGATTTCCAGGGATGAAGTTGTGGGGATGTGGAGACAGAACAGAAATTCCTCACCTGGGAGTTCGGCCCAGAGCCCAGGACTGGGCAAGATTTAGGGATCCATCAGCTCTGCTTGGAGAGGGAAGGGTTAAAGGCCTTGAGGACTCCCATGAAAGCCCAGGTACAGCAGCTCTGGTGACTGGACTTAATTCCAGACTGAAACCGACCATGAGTGGGGACATTTAGGGGGAAAAACAGGGAGAATATTTCCTTTGCCCACCTGAAACAGCAACTCCCAAATTCCCAGTGCTGCTGGTGAGACTGGAGAGGGATCTGGGCTCCCATTCCTGAGTGACCTGACATTCCTGAGCGACCTGACATTCCTGAGTCACCTCACTCCTGCTCCCACACCTGCCCCAGCACCAGGAAGGCCAAAAAGGCAGGAGAATTCCTGCTGGGGATCCCAAGGATCCCATCCCACCTGAGCTGCCCCTCTGGAGCGCGGGGCCATCGGGAAGAGCTCCAGCTCTGGATCCAGATCCCTCGGAGAGCTCCAGGTGTGGGTGAGGCTCAGGAGAGCCCAGCCTCCTGGCTGGAGCCCATCCCAAACTCCCCAGGGTTTGCTCTGGTGAAATCACCTGGCAGGAAATGAGCTCCCCCCACCTGGAGCTGCCTTTGGAAAGGCTTTTCCCAGGTGTGGGGTGACAGGAGCAGGACAGGCCCGGGAGCACGGGCACAAGGGGTGAGGTGTCCATGGAAGCCACAGGCTCCTGCTGCTGGTTTGAGACCCAGGAAAACAGGAGAAACAACTTTTTGGGGACCCCCACCATGGCTGGGTCATCCTGGTGCACCTCCGCTCCCTCAGCCAGATCTTATCTCCCCGAGATTTATTTCCAGTCTTCTTTTCAAGACATGATGTCAGGATTCTAATAACCTGGCTGAGGCAAATCCTGGCTGCAGTTACCGTTGTGTTTATCAATTTCCTCCTCTCTTTTCTTTTCTTGTCTCGATTAATCATGGAACAGCACCATGGAAAAGTGCTGTTAGCCTGCCCTCCCAGCCAAGGCCGGCCTGCTCCCTGCTCCGCCGTCTTCTGTTTCATCCAGGTTATTTTTAAAAATTCCCCAAGGATCGCAATGGTTGAATCACAGCAGCGAGGAGTGGAAAAGACCTCTTAGCTCATGGAGTGTCTGCTGGCCAGGGCAGCCTGGGCCCTGCAGCTTCCCCAGGCTCAGCTCCCACCTGGGGCTCCCTGGGGAGATTTTCCTGCTGGAGAGCAGAGCTCACACTCAGCTTTTTGTTGATGTCATGTTGGAAAGGGAAAAGGTCCAGCGCTGGCCTCAGCTGACTGAGGGGTTTGAGGCTGATCTGTGGGATGGGGATGGGATTAAGGATTGGGAACTGCTCTGCCTGGACCATGAGGGACACAGGACCTGGGATGCTGCTCCGTGAGCCCGGGGATTGCCGGGAAGGGCCTTGTCCTGCTCCAAACCTCTCAGTCTTCCCTGATGCTGTGCCAGCTCTGGGGCTGATGAACAAGATGGGCAGCCCAAATGTGGACAGGCTAATTAGCTGCAGCATGGCTGGTAATTGGTTTTGAGGCAGAAATGTCTCGGATCTCCCTGCAAACATCCCAGCCTGGAGCACGCGAGTTCCTCCTGCACATCCAAACCTGCTCTGCTTCCCCCTGGCACCCTGCAGGGAGCTGGGATGGCTGCTGGGGGCTCCCACGGGTGCCAGGGGCTGGGATGGGTGCTGGACCTGCCCAGCCAAGGTGCCCAAAGCCCGAGGTGCCCTCGATCCCTGGCGGCGCTCGGCTCTGCCCCTGCCTTATCTGCCCGGAGCAATCACAAATAATTGGTGGCTCCCCAGTGGCCTGATCTAATAGCAGCACGAATAAAGTTATTTTGAACAGTTGTTCATGAGTTCATCTCCTGGAAAGCCTCAGCCCCAGCTGTTGCTGTGCTTTTGATTTAAAAAAAAAAAATTATATATTAAACTCAAACTGGGGATTATCGGGGCTAAGCACGTCTCAGCCCTCCCTCCTCCCCATGTCAGGTGCCCGGCCGGGCTATAAACCCCTCTTTGTGTGCGGCTGCCTCGGCCCTTTCTCCCGGAGCTGGCAGCGGCACGGCGGCGATTTGGCAGCGCTCCGGGGTGCCGGGCCGGGGGTGCCGGGCCGGGGGTGCCCACCCAGGGGTGCCGGGCCGGGGATGCCCACCCAGGGGTGCCGGGCCGGGGATGCCCACCCAGGGGTGCCGGCCCAGGGATGCCGGCAGCGCCGGCGGCCCGCGGTGCCCGGCCCGGCCCGGCTGGCAGCAGCGGCCGCGGCAGCCTCAGCATCCAAATGGTCGCGCAGGCCTCCGGCCAAGTCCATTTGTTAATGGTCGAGCTCTGGGGAGCTGCGCGGGGAGAGGAGAATCGAATTAGGCACGAGCAGGGAGGAGGGAGGGCGGCAGCGGGGATGGGGATGGGGGGAGGCCGTGGGGGTCTGCAGCCCGCAGGTGGGTGGGTGGCACTGCGGGGGCTTGGGGACAGCGTGACGGTGAGGGCGCTGCGGGGGCTTGGGGACAGCGTGACGGTGAGGGAGCTGCGGCACAAAGGTGTCCCCAAAGCGGCGGTGTCCCCTCGGGGTGCGGAGCAGCCGGGCAGGGGGAGATCCCCGGAGTGATCCCCAGACCAGCCCGGCCGTGTCACCCCGCGGGTCACCCCGCACAGGTGGCCGGGGGCTGGCACGGGACATTCCCGGGATGTGCCCGCTCCCCGGGCNAAACTGGGGATTATCGGGGCTAAGCACGTCTCAGCCCTCCCTCCTCCCCATGTCAGGTGCCCGGCCGGGCTATAAACCCCTCTTTGTGTGCGGCTGCCTCGGCCCTTTCTCCCGGAGCTGGCAGCGGCACGGCGGCGATTTGGCAGCGCTCCGGGGTGCCGGGCCGGGGGTGCCGGGCCGGGGGTGCCCACCCAGGGGTGCCGGGCCGGGGATGCCCACCCAGGGGTGCCGGGCCGGGGATGCCCACCCAGGGGTGCCGGCCCAGGGATGCCGGCAGCGCCGGCGGCCCGCGGTGCCCGGCCCGGCCCGGCTGGCAGCAGCGGCCGCGGCAGCCTCAGCATCCAAATGGTCGCGCAGGCCTCCGGCCAAGTCCATTTGTTAATGGTCGAGCTCTGGGGAGCTGCGCGGGGAGAGGAGAATCGAATTAGGCACGAGCAGGGAGGAGGGAGGGCGGCAGCGGCGATGGGGATGGGGATGGGGGGAGGCCGTGGGGGTCTGCAGCCCGCAGGTGGGTGGGTGGCACTGCGGGGGCTTGGGGACAGCGTGACGGTGAGGGCGCTGCGGGGGCTTGGGGACAGCGTGACGGTGAGGGAGCTGCGGCACAAAGGTGTCCCCAAAGCGGCGGTGTCCCCTCGGGGTGCGGAGCAGCCGGGCAGGGGGAGATCCCCGGAGTGATCCCCAGACCAGCCCGGCCGTGTCACCCCGCGGGTCACCCCGCACAGGTGGCCGGGGGCTGGCACGGGACATTCCCGGGATGTGCCCGCTCCCCGGGCTCCAGCCGCTCCTGCCGGGGAGCGCAGAGCGGCTCAGCCCTGCGGCTGCGGGTCCCGACCCCTGCAGGCTCCAGCCTCTGCCTTTCCGCCCTTCCGATCCCTGCTCTGATCAGCCCAGGAGGGCGCAGGACGGGAATGTCCCGAGGTGGCTGCGGGACCCGAAAAATCAGGGCTGAAGCTCCGAAAAATCCGCGCAGGAGGCGCTGGGCTGAGCCAGAGCAGGGATGGGTCCCGCTCCCCGCTCCCGGCCCGGGATTTGGCCGGGACGAGCCGCGCTCTGGCAGCAGCGGGGCTGGGCTGGGGGACAGGCGGTGCCGTGACCCCCCCTCTGCCACCCCTGTGCCCGGCACAGCTGTCGGGACCTGCCACCGACACCTGGCTGCTCTCAGCACAATCCGCAGCTGGCCGAGCATCCCGGCAGCTGGAGGGGCGAGCTGCGGGGGCAGCCCCTTCCCACATCTGCGGGGATTTGCTGGGCTCCGGCTGATGGCAAAGCCCGTGCCCAGAGCCCTCCGGACGAGCAGCCCGGGCGTCTGGAGGAATTCTTGCTGAGGCAGAACAATTCGGGAGGGAGCGGGGCCCGCGCATTCGGGGATGTTCTCGCTGAGACAGGATAATTAGGGAGAGGATACGGACAATAAGGAAGAGTTTCACACTTAACTTCCCTTGTCCAATCAATTAGGTAGGGACAGAGTCACTCCGTCCATCCTCCCAAGGAGGTCCCCCCTCCTCCTGGATAAAAGTTTTAAAAGCAGAGCGATGAACTCGCACCAAGAACTGTCCAAAGGTTGGGAAAACCCGGGAGCAATGCAGTGGAAAAAAAAAGCGAAAATTAGGTCAAAAAGCAGAAAAAAAAATTGATAGCACCAAATCCTCGATACGTTCCAGGCTGAACATGAAGAATATTGTCTTAAAGCTCAAGCTGATGAGGAGATGACCAGTTGATAATAACTAGACTGACTTAATTAAATGAAATATTAATTCCCAATCTCGGAATCTCCTTCTCCAACTCTTTCCCTGTCTCAAAAGTAAAGACACAAACCAGTGCAGGTTTCCCTGGGCCAGTCCCACCCAGCTTCCCCCTCTCCTGCATTTCTCCCCGTGCCTCTTGATTTTCCTGCTCAGCATCAGCCTCCAAACATCTGGGTGGTGATGGAGCTGGGAGCGCCACAACCCAGTGAGAAAGGATGTTTTTGTGCTATTTCCAACCTCCCCAGCACAGAGACCTTCAGAGAGCCCCTCACAAAGGCCGCTTTCTTCCTCCCCAGCACTTTGAGGAGCTGGGTGAGATCCTGGCTTATCTGCCTTCACCAGCCTTGTGCGAGACAGAGACGATCAAAAGGGAGGGGGAAGGGCTGGCAGAAGCCCCGGCCAACTGCTCGGGGTTGGGGTTTGTTTTTTAGGGTTTTTGGCGGGTTTTTTGGTGGTTTTGTTTGTTTCTTTTTTAGCTTCTTTTGGTTCAAACTGGAGTTTTGGAGCCCCTCCAGCCTCCTCTGTGCTGGGGAGGATGGGGGAATCACAAAGATTTGCTGGAGACCCTCACTGATTAGAATTCTGCTTTTCCCCACATTTAAATTTATTTTTCTTTTTCCTTTTTTTTTTTTTGTGTGTTTTTTTTTGTTTGTTTGGGTTTTTTTGTTGTTGTTTGTTTTTTATTTGTTTGGGGTTTTTTTTGGTAAAATATCGAATCAGAGTAAATCTGGGGGGGAAGGTTAAAGGAGCTGCACTGCTCAGCACACCCTGGCCTCAGCTGCTTGGAAAACCCAGTCCCTCTGAGCATCCCTCCCCAGCAGCCAAAATCCACGGGCTGCCTTGGGAATTGGGGCAGGGAATTTCCCTCCTCCAGAAAGTTGTCAAGGAGCTGGAGGATCGTGGCCAAAGCTGAGGGAGATGCTCGGCTCCAGCCCCTTCTCCACCCTTTGGATGCTCCTGCAGGTGCGGGAGAGACCCAGAGCTGCCCAAGGACAGTGGGACCCTGCTCCTCCTGCTGTCCCCTCCCGGCATGGGAGGCCCCTCCGGAGCCCTGAGGCTGCTCCAGGGGCTCCCAGCTGGAGCTGGGGCTCTTTGGGAGGTTGTGGAGCCCTTGGCTGGAGCTCAGCTCTGTCCCTGTCACCCCCCAGGTCCCCACGGATAATCCCTGGGGCCAGAGCTCCATTTCCCAGCTCCCAATTTAGGAACAGGATCCTCTTTCCCAAAGGGCAAATCCCTGTGCTGATCCCTTCCCCCCATTTCTGCTCCTGCTTTGCCCAGCTGATCCAGGGCAGAGCTGAGCAGCAAACCCTGCTCTGCAGCCAACCCTGCAAAAAATCCCCTCGCATCCCCTGGGGATCCAGCTCCCTCCCTCGCTGCTTGCACTGAGCCCCACGTGTCCCCACAGCCTTGGGAAGGCTCCCAGCTGTGTCCCCTCTGCTCCTCTCCCCTCCCACATCTCTTTTGGGGTGTCAGGAATGCCTGGAAACGCCAGGATTTGTCCTGCAGAGCTGCAGCCCTCAGCTGCCCACCCCAGGCAGTGCCCAGGAGAAAGGGACAACATGGATCAAGCCTCTCCTGCTCTTCAGAGCATCCTCATGTGAAATCCCATCCCATGGGACAATCCCTGAGGGGTCAGGACCCCTGGGAGGGCGCAGGACCCCCAGCACATCCCCAGAGAAGAGCACAGGGACTCGGGGAACCCAAACAGGGCATTTTGGAGCCCATTTGGCAGCACTGCCCACGCCAACACAGAGAGGGCAGGGACAGGGAACAACCCCAGCCCCACACTGAGCTCCCAGGGAAGGGACAGGGAACAACCCCAGCCCCACACAGAGCTCCCAGGGACAGGGAACAACCCCAGCCCCACACGGAGCTCCCAGGGACAGGGAACAACCCCAGCCCAGCCCCACACAGAGCTCCCACTTCCCAGACCCTGGAGAACCAGGACGTCCCTTTTTGCAGCACATCCCCGCTCGCAGGCAGCCTGAGAACATATTTTATCTTCTACATAATCACAAGGGAAAAAAAAATTAATAAAAAAATAAAAAAATCCCCTCGCCTTCGAGATTCCCAGACAGTTCCCTCAACATCCTCATGCTACTGATGTAATCCTGCAGGAAAATCCCCTGGGTCTGGGGAGCTGGAGCTGCTGCCAGCCCGGTCCTGCAGTGGGGCTGGGCAGAGCCCCTCGGAGCTGCCCCTCTGCAATCCCCCGGGCTCGTTTTTACGGCCCCGTTTACGCCCTTGTTGAGTGCCTGAATTCCCCCGAATGCCCCCGCGGGGGACGTTAATAGCTCAGCAGAGCTCTTCGCTAATTCCATTTTCTGTCCTTTGTGCTCAGCTGCAAGAAAAATTAGCCAGGAATAAAAAAATGACCTCATCATAAACAGCACTGAACCCAGCACCGCAGATTCCCGTGCAGGTATCACCTCCAGCCCCAAAAAACCTTCACCCTGCACCAAAAACCACGGCAGGGGAGCCCTGAGCCGAGGTGGAACCAGTGAAACACGAGCTAAGGCCGTGGCACCGGGCCAGGGGCAGATTTGACCCAAATTGCTCCATCTCCAGCTGGTTGAGTGATTCACTCATCCCAGGGGCCTGGCCTGGGGCTGCAGGGACGGGGCAGCTTTGTTTTGTTTGTCCCAGCGCCTTGGTTATCCAGGGAAGCGTGACACGTGCTGGGAGCTGCCTGTCCTGGGACCTGCCCTGCTCTGCCTTCAGCTCAGGAGCAGCACCCTGCTGGTGGTGGTGGCACCCAAAAGTCTGTCCTGGGCCCCAGAGCTCTGTCCTGATCCTGTAACTCTGTCCTGGGCCCCATAGCTCTGTCCTGATCCCTATAACTCTGTCCTGGTCCCAGAGCTCTGTCCTGGTCCCCAGAGCTCTGTCCTGATCCCCATAACTCTGTCCTGGTCCCAGAGCTCTGTCCTGGTCCCAGAGCTCTGTCCTGGTCCCCATAACTCTGTCCTGGGCCCCATAACTCTGTCCTGGGCCCCAGAGCTCTGTCCTGGGCCCCAGAGCTCTGTCCTGATCCCCAGAACTCTGTCCTGGGCCCCAGAGCTCTGTCCTGGGCCCCAGAGCTCTGTCCTGGGCCCCAGAGCTCTGTCCCGATCTCCAGAGCTCTGTCCTGATCCCTATAACTCTGTCCTGATGCCATAACTCTGTCCTGGGCCCGCGACCCTGTCCTGGGCCCCAGCGCTCTGGCCCGGGCCCCCTAACTCTGCCCTGGTCCCAGAGCTCTGTCCTGGCCCCTATAACTCTGTCCTGATGCCATAGCTTTGTCCTGGGCTCCAGAGCTCTGTCCTGGCCCCAGAGCTCTGTCTGGAAACATCCTGGGGTGATGAGCACCCTCCCCTTCCATCCTCAGCACTGCTCCAGCCACCAGGGGTAATCCCAGGGCGCTGCCCAGGCACCAGGAATGGACTTGGCCAATTAGTCCCAGCTTAACTCGGGCAAACTTTGCTCTCTGTTTGGTTAAGCCCGGCCTGGAGTGAGCCAACCTGCAGCAGGGAGGAAAAGCCCTCCTGGCCTCTCTGTTCTTCCCTGGGAGAGCCCCACTCGGGGGGATATTAAAGGCTTTTGTTTCCAGGAGCTGTCAAAGACCTCACCTTTCACAAGCACTAAAACGGTCCAGGGGAAAAAAAAAAGGAAAAAAAAAGGAAAAAAAAAGGAAAAAAAAAGGAAAAAAATTCAGTGAGTGGAATAATAATTCTGGAGTCATAAATCTGAGGCTGTAAATCAAGGATTGACGGGGCGGTCGCTGTAATGTCTTGGGAGTTCACGTCCGAGGGTTTCTTTCACCTGAGGAAAAGCGAAAAGAAAAATCCCCGAGTCTGTGCCCTTCCACTCCAGGGATGCTGTAAATCACCTTAATGTTCCACTCCAGCTCTTAAACGGCCCCAAAAGAGCGGGGAGGGAAAGTGGCTGAGTGAAAAAGGACAGAAAGGGAGAATGCTTTGATTTCACAAAAATTACCCCTCGGACCCAAAGCGTTCCCTCTGCTCCGAGCAGAGGGCAAATCCTGCTCTGCCCGAGGCCAGGCCTTGCTGCTGGTCCTGCTGTGGCCACGGGGAGGGGATGGATGGGGAATGTTTGGCTGCTGCTGGAAAACCCTGGGATCAGCCTGTCTGTCCCCACGGGGTTGGGATTTGGGGTTGAGGAGACACGAGGTGAGAGCAGAGATGTGGAGGGAGGGACGGGGGTGGTGCTGGGAGGATGTGCCCACCCGACCACGGAATCACAAAAAAAATGTTGGAAAATGGTTGGAAAACGTCATAAAGTCCAACCTTGGGGCAAATCTGGCAGGCCACAGAGCAGGGAATGACCCTGCAATGTCCCAAGCCATCCTGGGAATGGGGAACAGCATCCCAACACGAGCTGGGATGGCAACGGGGCCACCCCTGTGTGTCACAGCCACCCAGCATGAGCCACCCTGTCACAGGGCAGCTTGTCCCCAAACTGGGGCCACCCTGCCCAAACTGGGGTCCCAGCACACCCAAACTGGCATTGCAGCAGCTCCAGGAGGTCCCACAAGAGGAGCCCACCCTGGCCAGCCCACAGAGGGGACACCTGGGCCACCACCCACCTGCTCCTCTGCTGGGAGGGTCACACTGGGAAACGGAATAGGATGGGAGTGGGAAAAAAACTCCACAGTTGGGCACCAGGCCGTGTCCATGAGCAGAAATTAAAGAATGTTGGGGTTTTTCCCCTGTGATTTTTACCATTTTTTTCATCCTCGTGTGTTTACCTGTTTGTTTCCCTACGGTTTTCCCTGTTTGGGATAAAGAGGCTCAAGCTCAGCACACCTGAACCCCGTGTCCCAAGGGCTGGAGGTGCTTTGGGCCCTCACCTGGGCATCCTCCCACCTCCATCCCCGCTGTGCCACGGGCAGCCGGGCCCGGGGGGCTGCAGGAGGGGCAAGAGGAGGGGAAGAGGAGGAGGAGAGGAGGAGGAAGGCGCTGGCAGGTGGAGCACAAGTGCGTGCAGGGATCCCTCCGCTCCCTAATCCGCCCTTCAAAGCCGCCGGGCGGGGCCGGGCGCAGCTGCGGCGTCTGAGCTCCAACAGGTGACACTCAGCTGTCCCCTCCCCACGGGGCCGGGAGCCCTGGGGGGGTCCTGGGGGGACACCGGGTCCCCGAGGCTCCGTCCTGCCCCGGGGACACGTCCCGGGTGTGCCCGGCCGGCTCCGTGCGCGGCTCCCGGCGGGACGGGCACGGCAGGGACGGGAGGAATCCGCGGGGCAAAATCCTCCGGGAAGCGCTCCGAGCTGCCGGGAAAGGTGGGATTCACCTGTGCCGCATGGACACAGCGCCACGGAGCCTCTGGAGGCTCTGCCCTGTGCTGGCACCTTCCAGCACCGCATCTCCTGCGGGGACACGGCGGGAGCAGCCCTTCCCAGCCCTGGCCTGGGGCAAATCCCTGCGGGAATGCCCTCCGGGCCAGGAGGTGCCGAACAGCCCCTCACGGGAAACCTTTGATCCCATCACTTTGGAAAACCCCTCTGGGAACAGCATCCTGTGGTGCCCGTGCCCTCCAGAGCACCCGGCAGCTGCACCAGGAGAGGCTTTTGGGGCAAACCCCGCCCCAGCAGCACCAGGAGAGGATTTGGGGCAAACCCAGCCAAATCCGGCAAATCCAGCATCCGGGAAAACCGGAGGGATTTTTATTTCTGCCCCCCACCAGCAGAAGGGAGCCTCTCGCTGGCACCAGCCGGGCAAAGCGAGCAGCGGACAGGGAATGTGGAGTATCCCGGCCAAAATCCGCATCCCAAAATCCCCAAATCCAAGCCCCAGTTCGGCACGCGGTGGTGACATCCCGGTGCCACCACCAGGCTCGGGCTGGGACAGTGGCACAGAACCTCAGCATCTCACAGCGATCCCATTCCCCCTGCAAAGGGGACGCCCGAATTTCCCACATTTGAGTATAAAAACAACAAAGCGTGACCTGAAATCACCGCCCCCGGCTGCAGCTCGGATAAACAACTCCCCCACCTCCACACCCCCTAAAACACCCCTTCAACCCTAAAAAGTGCAGCTGTGGGGGCAGCTCCGCGCCCCCCATCCCGCAGAGCCGCCGGCATCGCTCATTAAGCCCCCGGAGCCGCCGCTGTGTGAGCAGCCCCCAGCCCCCTTCCCCACCGGGAATTTCTCCTTATCTGCATATTTTATTGAAAATTAAAATCCTCTCGCATTTTTCCCAGGGCTCGCGCGGGAAGGATCTTTTCTCGCAGCCCTACTTGACTCCAATTAGTTGGGATAACAAAGCTGCCGCTGTCGGGGGATTATTGACAAATGCTCGAGGGGGAAAAAAACAACAACAACAACAACAAAAAAAAGGGCAGGAGAATGGTCTTAAAATGACAGCTTATGAGGCTGGAAGCGAAACCTCCGGGCCACGAACAGCGCCCGGGAGGCAAGGAAAATACCAATTCCTGGTTTTTTTGATGGCGTTTCCATTGATCAGCCCCCTGGAGCCAGGGTTTTGTGTCGCGCTTCCCCCGGGTCAGCAGCAGCAGCAGCATCCCCGCATCCCCCCGGGAGCAGCGCCGTGCCGGGAGCTGGGGGAGCTGCGAGGGTGGAAATCCATCCTACCCCATCCTATCCCATCCCATCTCTTCCCTGTTTCCCCGTGCTCCCAAACGCCGTTCCCATGGGCGCCCGCCGGCTCCTGCCCCTCCAAACCTGCAGCTGCGCCCCTGCACAAAAGGACTGAGGAGCATTGAGAGCGGCACAGCTCCTCCACTGATAACTCCTTCATATTTTTTTCAACTTCTCCTTAATTTCAGCTAAAAGAATAGAGGGGGTAAAAAAAAAATGAAGCGCACTCGATAAAGGGCAGTGAGTGTTATCCCCGAAAAAAAAGCAAAAAATATCAATAAAAACCGCACAGAGCTTTTTTTCTTCCCTAGGTGGCTCGGACAGCTGGCTCTTTAAATATTAATCAGGGGCTCATTGATATGCAAATACGGCGAGGCGGAATAATGCTGCCGCAGCTGCGCAGCCCCGGCCTCCTCTCCAGATGAATGGGAATATCTGAGGACACAGGTGCAGGGATCCCGCTGCACTCGGTAATTCGTGAGCGGTGCCCTCCAGAGCCCAAGCGGGGCAATCTTCCGCCGCTCGGCGGTGCCTGACCACGGAGCAAGGTGTTAATCTTCCGATTGTGCCGCCGCCCGTGCCCTGGCTGGCCTTTTGCCCTGACACTTGGCCAGTTCAGATCAGCCCCGCCGGCGGCTCGGCCCCGCGCCAAGCGGTGGGCGAGCAGTTCTTTATTGTTCCCAGCATCGCCAGTCAACAGGAAAGACGGGGACACGTCCCTGTCCCCTGTCCCCCCCGGGCTGTCCCCTCGTCCTGCCGGGGAGGTGAGCACATCCCATGTGGCAGCTCCGGTGGTGGCCAGGGAGCTGCAGGTGTTGGGATGGCACCTCCGGGTCCTCTTGCCTGGTGCCCCCCGTGCTGTGAGGGCCAGAAGAGAGAGGTCAGCACCCGCTGGGTGTCACTGCGGGGTGTCCCGGGCAGCTGGGACAGGGTGGCGTGGCCGAGCTCCACCCTGTCCCACCCCGGGGTTCCACCCCGGGAACCTGGGCCAGCACCCAGCTCCTGCTCCGTGCTCCTGCAGTGCCCCTGGGATGGGGGGGACAGCGTGGGGCAGAGCCCCGGGCAGCATCTCAGGTAACCAGGGCAGAGCTGGACACCCCAAAAACACCCAAAAGGCTCCACTCACACCGTTCGGTGTCACCCCGTTTGTCACAGGATTACAGAATCATGGAACATCCTCCGCTGGATCCACAGGGATCGTCCAGCTCCTGCCTGGCTCTGGGGCCTGGGAAAGGCCCCTCTCCCGAAGGACACCAAGAAAGGCCCCTCTGCCACCTTCCCAACAAACCCCACTGATTTAAACCCTGATTTAAACCCTGATTTAAACACTGATTTAAACCCTGATTTAAACACTGATTTAAACACTGATTTAAACACTGATTTAAACACGCAGCCCTCGGCAAGGGATGCTCCTGCCTCCCCCTGCTCCCACCCCTTGGCGCCTGAATCATTTCCCTTCTTCCCGGCAGCCCCTTGGGACCGCTCCATCCCCACCAGAGCCCAGGGGCACATCCTGCCCTTCCTCCTCCTCCTCCTCGGATGCTGCGGATCCAACCCCGCTGCGGCCGGGGGTTTGGGAGATTCGCCTCCTGTGGCTCCTTTTTCCGTGCCAAGCCTCCGTGCCCGGGCTGCCGGTGATGAATGAGCCCGCGGGTGCCGCGGTACCAGGCGCCCGCAGCTGCTCCCGGCGGGCAGATGGCAGCCCCGGGCCAGCTGCAGCCCCGAGCCCGCCGCAGCTGGATGGCCACAAAGGCACAAAAATCCCTGGGAAGGGCAAGGACAGCGGCAGGGATGGCCGCAAAGGCACAGAAAGCGCTGGGAAGGGCAGGGACAGCGGCAGGGACGGCCACAAAGGCACAAAACTCCCTGGGAAGGGCAAGGACAGCGGCAGGGGTGGCCACAAAGGCACAAAACTCCCTGGGAAGGGCAAGGACAGCGGCAGGGGTGGCCACAAAGGCACAAAACTCCCTGGGAAGGGCAAGGACAGCGGCAGGGGTGGCCACAAAGGCACAAAACTCCCTGGGAAGGGCAAGGACAGCGGCAGGGGTGGCCACAAAGGCACAAAACTCCCTGGGAAGGGCAAGGACAGCGGCAGGGGTGGCCACAAAGGCACAAAACTCCCTGGGAAGGGCAAGGACAGCGGCAGGGGTGGCCACAAAGGCACAAAACTCCCTGGGAAGGGCAAGGACAGCGGCAGGGGTGGCCACAAAGGCACAGAGAGCCCTGGGAAGGGCAGGGACAGTGGCAGGGACGCTGGGCTGGCTCCAGGGTGGGCACCGAGGACACGCAGGGGAAGCTCAGCTGTGCCAGTCCGGCCTCGGCTAGGATGGGCAGGGTGGGATCAAGGCGTGGTGGCTCATTCCCAGAAAAGTGGAGATCCTCCTGGAGACAGGGAGAAGCCCCAGGATTTGTCTGCTGACTCAAATTCTGGCCTGCCTGGTGCCAGTTCTTGGCCTCCGTGTTCTGCTCCAGGGGCGAAGACATGAAAAAATTCCACCCAGCTTGAGGGACTGGGCTTTTGTTTCCAAACCAAATCTGCCTTAGTATCTCAGGATTCCAATCTATTCATGATTAATAACTAATTATCCATGATCAACCAACTATTCCAGTTATTTCCAAGGGGTTTGCCTCTTTCCACACTTTATTGGGAGCAAACCCGGATGTGCAGCCTGGGGTGCTGATCTAACTCCGACCCTGCTCCAGGGGAGCAGCTGGCTCTGGAATTTGGCCCAGGAGATGAGGATTAATGAGCCAATTAACTGCTCCATCCCCGGGGCAGCACCTGGGGTCACACAGGATGGCAAATCCCGATCCTGCCTCCGGGAGCTCATCCTGCGGATCCAACTCCAATCCCGACGGGATGCCGCTTCCTTAGAAGATTTTTTTCCCTAAAAACCCTTTATCCATGCTGAGGAGCAGCAGGGCTGGCCCGTGGCTGAAATGATCCTAAAAAGGCCGAGCCTGGAGCTGCTGTGGGAGGCTGGATTTGAGCTGGAGGAGGTTGGGATGAGGCCGACACCGACATTCCCGGGATGCGCCGGCGCCGCGGCCGCGCTGCCGCGGGGGATCTTCTTTCCCTGGATCTCCTTAATGAACAAAAGCTTCGGGAGCGCGGGCGGCGGCTGAGCCAGACAGGGAATCAACAGGGATTAGTGGCACGGAGCCCCCGAGCCAGGATCGGGCTCTTTTCCCTTGAAATCCAACTCCTCATCGCTCCTGCACCATCCTGGGAGTGCTCCATCCCCTCCCTGCCACCGTCAGCTGGGAAAATCAGCTTTTCCAGGAGTTTTTACGGCCAAACCCAGCCTTTTATTCCTTGTTCTGTTTGCCTGTGGAAGGGCAGAGGCAGTGCTGGAGCTGTGGCACATCCCTGCCCATCCTGCTGCATCCCAATCCTGGAACACCCCAGAATGGTTTGGGTTGGGAGGACCTTGAAATCCATCTGGTTCCACTGCCTGCCACAGGGACATTTTCCACCATCCCAGGCTGCTCCAAGCCCCGTCCAACCTGGCCTTGAAAAGACTTCCAAGACCATTTTTCCAACCAGGGAATGATGCTTCTCCAATTCAGGACCCCAAACTGCCCCTTCAGCCCGAACCCGTGGCGTGTCCCCACATTTGTCAGTGAACAGCACAATTTCCTCCTCTACAAAGCTGGAAGAATTCCCAAGCCCGGCTTGTTCCATGCTCTGTAACAAGCAATTATTCCTTCCCAAAGCCCAATGAAATCAAACCCGCTCCCATAATCACCTACTGGATTTTATCAGCGTGTTTGGGTTACGCTCTGCCCCTTTGGCTAATTCCTAATTGATTCTTTAATCCCGACAAGTTTTTTATTGCCTGATACAAGAGGGATTTAGCCCAGGAGCCGCTCCCAAACCCTGGGAGAGGCAGGACACGGGGCAGGGATGACCTCATCCGAAGCCAAGGCTTTATTTGATAATCTATCAGTATTTATTATTCTAAGTAACCACTTGCAGGTGCTGTGATTGCAGTGGAAGTGTCCCAGCACCCGGCACACTCCGGGAAAAGCTCAGCCCTGTGCAATCCTACCCGGAGCTGCTGCTGCGGAGGGAGCGGGATCCAGCCCGTGCTGGGGAAATGGGGAATGCGGGGATGGGCATGGCAAAATCCGTGGGGAAAGGGGGCAAAAACTGTAGGAAAATGGGGCATAATCCATGCAAAAAAATGGGGCAAAATCTGTGGAAAATATGGGGCAAAATCTGTGGGAAAATGGGGCAGAATTTGTGGAAAACTGGGGCAGGAGTTTGTCCTGAGTGCCACCTCAGTGGAATGGTTTGGGTGGGAAGGGCACTTGGAGCTCATCCAGTTCCAACCCCAACAGCTCCCACTGTCCCAGGGTGCTCCAGCCTGGCCTTGGACAATTCCAGGGATCCAGGGGCAGCCACAGCTTCTCTGGGAATCTGTGCCAGGGCCTGCCCACCCTCCCAGGGAAGAATTCCTTCCCCAAATCCCTCTGGCCCCTGGTGAGGAGGCAGAGCAGGAGGGACACTCCGATGGGAGGGACACGCACGGTGCCCGGCTGGGACAGAGCTCACCCAGGGACAGTTCCAGAGCTCACCCAGGGACAATTCCAGAGCTCAAACAGGGACAATTCCAAAGCCCACAGAGGGACAATTCCAAAGCTCACAGAGGGACAATTCCAAAGCTCACCCTGGGACAATTCCAGAGCTCATACGGGGACAATTGCAGAGCTCACACGGGGACAATTGCAGAGCTCAAACGGGGACAATTCCAGAGCTCACACGGGGACAATTCCAGAGCTCACCCAGGGACAATTGCAGAGCTCACCCAGGGACAATTCCAGAGCTCACCCAGGCACAGTTCCACAGCTCAGCTTCTTCCTCCCCACTTGCCTGGAAAATGTGATCAAGGTGAGGATTTGGGGCCGTGACAAGGAACCAGGACACGGATGTTGTCACAGACAGGCTGGCACTGCCCCTGTCCCTGCACGGGTGGCACCTGGAAGGCTCAGACAGGCACATCCCTGTGAGATCCTGTGCACATGCAGCACGGGGATGTGGGGGTCAGTTCTGGATGCCTCTCTGTTGGTTTTTTGGCTCCGGAGGTGGGATGGACACCCCAGGGAGGTGCCAGGGACACCCCAGGGAGGTGCCAGCCCAAAGCCACCCCAGTGCCACAAATCTGCCACTCCTGCAGCAGGCAGACCTGGCAAGGCTGTCCCCCACACCCAGCACAAAAGGGGGCATTCCCAGCCTTCCCAGTCCTGGGGGATGCTGCTCCCAAGGCTGGAAGCTGGGAGGAGGTGACAGAAATGAGCCCCTGAAGTGACAGCGCAGCAAGGGGCTTTTAACATCAATGAATCCTGCATTAGTCTCCCGGACTCTGGAGATGGAATTCCCCCTGGGATTCGAGGCATTGAAGTGTTTTCCCAGTGAGGAAGGGGCTGGGGATGAGGAGGTGGGCCCCAGGCAGGGCAGAGCGGGTGCCTTGCCAAATTATCCACTCCTTGTTGTCTGCCCAAGCTGCTTCAACCAAGCAACACCCTCAGGAAAGCTGGAAAATGGGATTTTGAGTGGCAAGACCCCGCTGTGGCTTCAATTTTAACCCCAACTGGGGGCGGGGGGAAAGCAGGGAGTTGGGAGAATCATTTTTTCATTAAAATCCAAGTCGACCCATAATGAAAATAGACTTGGAATGGGAAAAGTTGAGTGCAAATGGAAGCTTTTAAAGATTCTTTTGACTGACAATAACCTGAAGACCCTCCAGGAACTCCAGCCTGGAATAATCAGATTAAATGGAAACTAATATACGATCCTGAAATTCATCCCATGCTGCTCTAAACTTGGAGCAGCTGGATAATTTTGCCTACAGGTTTGTGCCTCCTGCCCAGCAGTTCACACGGAATTGTTTGGCCAAACTTAATCTACCAGGAAGGAAAAAAAAAAAGCTTTTTCCTTTCATATGTGTTAAAGCAAAGCCAGCTTTTCCAAGCAGCTGGGAGCAGGGAATGGATATGGCTGCAGGTATTTCCTATGGGAATTCCCAGCCTGGAGTTAGGCTGCTTTAAAAATCAATGACTCTGATTTATAAAAGATCCAGGAATAAGGAATTCTCCGTGTTGGTGCAGTGTGGTTGTTGGTGGGGACAATTCCTGCCGATTCCTGCACAAACTCATCTCCAGTATCTCCTCACCCCTGACCCCTCCACAGGGGCCACATTCCCAAAATGCAAACCAAATCCATGTTCTTAAGAGGAATGTTTGAAAATGGAACCTGGGTGGATCCAGGGAGGCCCTGGCACAGATTCCCAGAGCAGCTGTGGCTGCCCCTGGATCCCTGGCAGGGCCCAAGGCCAGGCTGGACATTGGGGCTTGGAGCAGGCTGGGATGGTGGAAGATGTCCCTGCCACAGCAGGGGTGGGATGGGATGAGATTTCAGGTCCTTTCCAGCTCCTCTGGGAATGTCTGGATGGCCCAGTCCAGCCTCCCACACCACCAGCCCCTTCCTGTTGGATCATCCCTTCCAGCCTGCTCCAAACGCTGCTGGTTCTTCCCAAATGACGCAAGCACGGATCATTTCCTCATTCCCTACGTCCCCAGGATGAGCTAAAACCCCTCTGTCCATTCACATTCACTTTCTGCTGTCCCCAGGAACAGACTTAGATGTGGGATTAAAAAAACCTGTGAGAATTCCTTTTTTTTTGGGGGGGAAGATCAGCTGGGATGAGCTGGATCCGACCTCGCCACGGCCGGCGGCCAAGGGGCAGAAATGCAAACCCAGCTGGGCTTGTGAGGGCACCTCGTGCTTCCAAAAGGCTGGAATCTTGGGAAAAAAGGGGAAAAAGTCACACCTACCTCAGTTATACCACGTGTAAATACTTGGGGTACCCCGAGGGTCAATAACTTCCATGTAGGAAAAGAACAACAAAAAATAAAATGGATTGGTTTTGATCCAGGAATGCCCCTGAGATGTCTGCAGCCATGGTGGGGCTGGAGCTGCTCAGGATGGACGTGGGGTGACCACCTGGCCGTGCCCTGCCTGTCTCAGCTCTGGAATTTCCCTGGACCTCACAGAGGACCAGGAGGAGGGAGTGGGATGAGATCAGGCTCTGGATTGGGATGAGCTGGGAAAACACAGCCCAGAGAAGGGCGTCATCCCCGGGGGCTCAGCCCATGGAGGGACCCAAACCCTGAGCTCCAGAACTTCTGGAGAAGGTGGTGGGACCTCAGAGACATCAGAGCTGGCAGGAGCAGCTCCCAGAGGGAGTTTTCCTCCCCAGGGATTCCCGACTCGGGAATGCCGCAGCGTTTTCCTTCCCGTGCTCAGCTCCAGGGTAAAACCTCTCCCCAAAAACTTCTCCCAGCGAACAGAGAGAATGGTTCTGATTTCCTCCCACCTTGGAATAATTGTTCCTTTTCTTTTTTAAATTCTTGTCCCAGGGAGACGTTTCCAAAGGAATCCCCTCCTGCCCCTTTGGATGGGTTTTATCTTGCAGGCACTGCTCCGGAGCAGAGAGGGGAGCTTGGATTGAAATAAAAAGGGGAAAAAAAAAAGCTTAACGAGCAGCAAACAGGAATGGGAATGCTGGTCTGGGATCCATTATCCCTGACCCAGAGGTTGGAAAGCAAAAGAAATTCATTGCTTTGGGGAGGGGGAGGCCAGAGCTGTTGGCTGCTGGTGCCCAAGCCATGGGGGGTGCCCGGGGGTGTCACCTGTCACCCATCAGCTGTCACCCATCACCCAGCCAGGGCTGGATCCACTGGAGAAGGAGCAGCTTGGAAGGAAAATCCACTGGAACCATGAGGGAGCCCTGTGCAAATTCACCCCGGAACCCACGGGAGAAGGGGAGGGAGAATTCTCCTCTCACAGCCCCGGATCCCCGGGATGGGGATCACACACGACACAGGATCCTCCCCAAAACACAAACAAATCCCGGGACTCACCTCACTCCTCACCTGCCACCCCATTCCCACAGGAGCTGCCTTGTCCCTGGTGAGCAGGCACTGAGGCTCCTTCTTTTTTTCCCTTTTTAGCACTTCCAGGGAAAACAAAAACCCAGTGAGGCTCCTGCTGGTTATTCAAGAATTGTTTGCTTTAATCCCTCTCCAGGAACACGCTCCCAGTGGTGCCCATTTGGTACATGTGGTCAGAAAGGTGGGGAAAAAACATGGAAAAGGGCATTCCTGTGCCTGCATCCACAGCCCACACAACCCCAGAGATCCCTCCTGGTTTGTTTTCCCCCGTTTTTGTTTCAAACCCACATTCAGCTGCTTTTGGCAACACCAACACCTCCCCCCAAACCAATCATGGTTATTTGCTTGCCTTGTTCCCAGTTCCAGAGGAATTCCTGAATGGAGCAGCCTGGCAAAAGAAATCAATCACTGAGGTGAGAAAAAGCAGCTGACAAAGCAAGTGAATCTTCTGGGAATCTTCTGGAAAATTGGTGTGAACGAGGATATGGATAAAAAGCAGAGAGACAGGAGATGTTTGGAAGGGAGCTGCCTGTTCTTCCTGCTCCCAGCTGGTCCCTCTTGTCCTGGCCATGCTTTTCCCTCAGTCCTGCACGGGATAAGGCCAATTCCTGTCCTCAAAGAACTTCCTCAGGCCCTGCAGGTTGACAGGGGGGAAATAGGGGCCGATCCTTTTCCGGACCCACCACTTCCCGTCGGCGGCGTGCTTCCCCCCGGGCTGGCTGAACTTGTACTTGAAGTGTTCCCCCCGGATCCACCTGTGGGACACAAAAACAGGAGCTCAGGGCTTGGCATGGCTTCTGGGAAGAGGCTTGGGCCATGTTTTTATTCCCTTGGGACTGGTGTTTTGGAGCCTTTCTGGATGAAGAAATCAGCTTGAGGGCGCTCAGGGTGGCTCCACCTCCCAGTACTCTGTCCTTCCATCCATCCATCCCTCCCTCCCTCCCTCCCTCCATCCAGCCATCCCTCCATCCATCCATCCCTCCATCCCTCCCTCCCTCCCCCCCCCCCCCCCTCCCTCCATCCATCCACCCATCCATCCATCTCTCCATCCATCCATCCCTCCATCCCTCCCTCCCTCCCCCCCCCCCCCCCTCCCTCCATCCATCCACCCATCCATCCATCTCTCCATCCATCCATCCCTCCATCCCTCCCTCCCTCCCCCCCCCCCCCCCTCCCTCCATCCATCCACCCATCCATCCATCTCTCCATCCATCCATCCCTCCATCCCTCCCTCCCTCCCCCCCCCCCCCCCTCCCTCCATCCATCCACCCATCCATCCATCTCTCCATCCATCCATCCCTCCATCCCTCCATCCCTCCATCCCTCCATCCCTCCATCCATCCCTCCATCCATCCAGCCATCCTTGGGATGCCCACAGCCAGCAGCAGCGACACTGGGAAGGCTTTGGGAAGCTCCCAGGCTCCCCTTGATGCCAGTTAGGAATTCTGGCGTCCAGCTGTGCCTGGGGAACGCTGCACGAGCGGAGGAGCCTTAACACCCCCTGCCCCGAACACTCCCCACACCTTTCCACAGCTAAGTATGAAAGGATAATAATAATAAAAGCAGGAATAATAAGATTTTTTCCTTTCTCAGAGCCATCCTGGAGTATTTCTGCCTGGGATATTTGGGAGTCTGACTCCCCCAGCACCCCCTGCCCCGGCCAGCGGCCGCTCCGTTAGCGCGGCTCCGAGCGCATCTGTTTTCTGGCTGCTCCGGGAGCTGACGGCAAAGGAGGTTTGAAAGCAGTGCAGAAAGAAACATTCATCAGTGTCAGGAAACACTCTGGGAGCTGCCCATGCTGCTGGATCTGGGGGGTTTGTCCCCCCTGATGTAGGACATGCTGACAAGGGCCGGAGCGGCGCCCGCGCCGGGAGCATCGCCGGCATCGCCGGGCGAGTCCATAAAATACCCACAAAATAAAACTGTCAAAGTCGTGTCAGTGCTCATTTAAACCTGCTCTGCTCCGCTAGGAAAATACAGACCCTGCTACTGAGCAGGGCACCGCAGCTGTGGGATCCCTGGAGTGGCCGGGAAGGTCCTTTCCTGCTGCTAAAATAATTAGGGGCGGCTCCGATGGATTTGCCATCAGCGCTCGGCTTTGGGGAGCAGGGCAGAGCGAAGAGCTTGGAGAAAGCTGCACCCAGTCCAAGGGTGGCTGCCAGCACAGCCCAACAGATCTGTGTTTCAGTCCTGCTGGCATCCAGGAGAGCACCACAGGAAGGATTCTCCTACAAAACCACAGGAATACGGGATGCCCAGGGAGGTTTGGAGTGCCCATCCCTGCAGGTGTCCAAGGAATGCCTGGATGTGGCACTCAGAGCTCGGCTGGGGACAAGGTGGGGATGGGACACAGCTGCACTTCAAGGCCTTTTCCAGCCTCAGTGATCCTGGGATTCTGTGTTCATCACACCCATCATGTTTTCCAGAGAAGCTGTGGCTGCCCCCAGATCCCTGGAAGTGTTCCAGGTCAGGCTGCATGGAGCTTGGAGCAACCTGGGATAGTGGCAGATGTCCCTGCCATGGCAGGGGTGGCACTGGATGATCTTTAAGGTCTCTTCCATCCCAAACCATTCCATGACCTCCATTTTCCCCCCTCCTCTGAGGATGAAGGGAGATAAATGGGAAAAGGGGCCTTGAGTGGAATTTGGGGAGCACAAACCTGCATCTCACCCCCACAAACGCTGCCCTGCAGCTGCTGCCTTCATTCCAGCCTGGGCCATTCCTGCACTCCCTCTCTTCCCTGCTTCCTGAGGCTGGGAAAAGCCAAACAGGGGCTGAAGTGTTATTCCCACAGGGTTTCCTTTGCAGGAGCACAAAATTCCTGTCAATAACTGGAGTGTTACTGAACAGCCACATCCCTGAGGGTCCAGGTAGCAGCTCCAGGATGACTGGAGATTTCCAAGCTATGCTGCCTGGCTGCTTTCTGGAATTCCCAAAACATATCCACCTCCAATCCCAGATCCACCTCCCAAAACCACTGATTTTATGGCAGTCTCCTGCTCCAAGCATCCCTCCACCTGCCACTCTGATGCTTTGGGGTTTTTCCTTCCCTAAGTGGCTGCACAGCACCTCCCAAGCTGGAGCCATCTCCATATATCCCCAAAATAAATGTGAGAAAGGGGGAACACCTGGAACCCAGGAGGGAATATTTCCTTGCCAGGCTCAGGATGTAAAAGCTGCAGCGTTTAATACCCACTGGAGCCCCTCATTTCAGGGCTCACAGAGTTTACAAGCTCTGCCAGTGTTTATAACCTGCCTGGGTGCCTCCATCCTGGAATTACGGGGTTTTCCAGCTCCTCCAGTGCTGGTCCTGCTCCCTTTTCCTGGGATTCAGGGAGGGAAGGTGCTACAAACTGCCACCCCCAAGTCCATCCATCTGGGCCTCACAGAGTTTGTGCAGTTTTGGGGTTTCCACAAAGATCTCCTGGCAGCTGGAAAGGATCCACAGGTTTTGGAGCCTCTCTGATGCAGGAGACTGAACCTGCAGGAGATTCCCCAATTCCTGCTCTGGAGAAACAGCAACAGCTTCAGGAAGGTCAGGAAGGAGCTGCCTGGCCTCACCAGGATGTCCCAGGTAGTCAGAGAAGGATGAGAAAGACTTGTGGGGCAGAGGAGCCATGGGAAGGTTGGGAAGGTGATCCCAGCCACCAGCAGCTTCCCGGGATTCCCCGAGCAGACACGAGCTGGCAGCTCCTCCTGGATCCCTGGGAAACAACTGGCACCAGCTCCCATTAAAAATGGTTCTAAACTGAAGGATTTTGATGGGATATTGGGAAGGAAGTCCTCCCTGGGAGCGTGGGGAGGCCCTGGCACAGATTCCCAGAGAAGCTGTGGCTGCTCCATCCTGGAAGTGTCCGAGGCCAGCTTGGATGGGGTCTGTGGAGGATGTCCCTGCCCATGGCAAGGCTGGGTTGGATGCTGTGGGTTTCATTTTAGTTTTTTCTTAGAGACTGCAACTAATTTTCTGAACTGCAGTGATGTTCAAAGCAATGATTTTCTCACAGACAACTTAGAAGAAAAATGTAAACAATTTTCTACAGTTAGTGTTTGTTATCTTGCTTACATGTAGAACGGTGTTAATTTTAATGAGCCAATCACAGTGATGAAGTAGTGAACAATAAACCAAACGTGTCCAGCTAGACGAGAACATCTAACTAGAAGTTCGTTTGTTAATAAACCGAGACTTCTTCAGCCTAAAAGAAGTTGAGTTCGTGTCGTTTGTCAACGCAGCAACAGCAACAGGCTGGCACTCCAAGGACTCTCCCAGGAGATGGAAAACCCCCTCTGCTCTGAGGAAAAGGGGACAAAACCCTTGGGGCAACTTCTGATCCAACAGCGGTGCCAGCAGAGCGACCGCACTGCTGGAGGACTGAGCCACCCCAAGGACCCTTCTGCCACCACCCTGCTGGGCATCCCCATGGGGCTGGCCTCGAGGGGGGAGGCCAGAAAAGCTAAAAATAACCAGCATGGTTTTTGAAATCCATGTTTTGCCCTCAGCAGATGCCCGGCGGCAGCTGCCCCGCGGCGCTTTCGGGAGCCGCTCGTATATCAGCCCCTCCTGACATCTCCCAACTGGACGTGTTAAAAATTAGCAGCAATATTGGAGTTGTTGGGATGGAGGCCTAAATCTCCCAGACAGCTGTAATTAGTTCCAGAGGGTGCAGCTGTCTCCCTGCAACAGCTGAGGGGTTCCAGGGAAAAAAAAAAATAACAACCAGTGGTGGTTTCTGTTAGAATTAATGGCCTGACAAGGCAAGGAGGGGTGGGAGAGGGATGAAAGAAAGCAAGCAAAACATGGGGTGTCTTTTTGGGCTGGTGGGGATTTTTCTGGGGGGTGTTTTATCCCGAGGTTCCCTGCTCTGTTGTAAATCAGGTGGTGGGAAGTCCAAATTCATCGGGGTAACATTGCTCCAGCATCGCTGTTCTTGCCCTGTTGGTGGGAGGGAGCACAAATTAATTCATCTTGGCCTAAATTTAGGGGATTGGGGCAGTTTTGGGGTTGTTTTTTAGTGCTGCTGATTCTGAGGCTCCTGCAAGGTCTGGTCCCACAGAGCTGGAGCATCCCACAGGCAGCTGATGCTCACAATCCCCTTGGGCAGTGGCACAGTGGGGTTTTCCTCTCGGGTTTTCCCTCTCTGGTTTTTCCTCTCTGGGTGGGTTAGAAAGGCTGGGACAACACCAAGGGCAGAGCAAACTGTGGGGGGAAAAAACCCTGGCTCCAGGTGGATCCAAGGCTGGAATTTACCCTGCCAAGAAAGAGAGATCCCATGGGCACCAGATTTCCCAGCCTGGGGGAAATCCTGCCAGCTTGGGATGAGCTCTGCCTTCCCTGAAACCCTGAGGCTGATTTTCCGCAAAGAAAACCCCTTAAACTTCCCTTCAGGACTGTGGAATTTAATTCTGGTCATTTCTGAGAGATTAATTTCCACCTCATCCCAGTGATGGCTGGATTTTCCAGGAATCCCACTCCCTGCCTGCTCTCAGCACTGCTCCAGAGTCACCTTTATCCCTCTGGGGAGGGTCCAAGCCCCAAATTGGCTTCTACAAAGTGCAAATATGACCAAGCTCTTCCCAAGGCTTGGGCTTGACACAGATCCCAGCCCAGGAATCAAGTCCAGTCACTTTGAAATGGGAAATCAAATCAAATCCCATAAAGAAGAACCCCAAATGCCACATTCCCCTGTGTTCCAAAGCATCCAAAGGGAAGCCACTACAAATCCAGCTCTTCACACCCACGGTGGGGCTTTTCCAACAAAGTGCTACTTTAACTGGAATAAAAATCCTGAAGTGACCATGATTTAATATCAAAGACACCCAACAGACCCAAAAACCTGGGTTTTTTTTCCCCCCTCCTGTGGGCTAAATCTGATTTTTGTTTCCTTTGATTGTTGCAGCCTTTTCAGTGGTGTGTTCAACACTTGTTAATTTCTCAGCCCAAGCCCTCCCGTTCAGATTTACGAGGGCTGGGCTTTTATGAACTGTCCACTGCCCCAGAATATTTGGGAAATCCACATTCCCCAAACATCACCGGCCTCGAGCTCCAAGCTTCCCACTCAGCCAGGCTGGGCCCTCAACAATGCCCTCATTTTTAATCAGTCACCTGTTTCTCATTTGAAGTTTATCACACTTGAAAAAAATACCAGAATTTCTTGAGTTGTAAAGAACCCTCCAAACTTTGGTCTCCGAAATTTCATTTCGAAGGCATTAACTCATTCTGAAAGTCCCTTGGCTATTTAAGGTGTAGAGTTTCCATTAACAGAACAAACTCTGTGGAGGATGGAGCCCAAGGTTCTTATGGAAAACACTCCCTCCCCCTAATTATTTAGTCTAGCAGGGAATGAAAATAATTAAGTCGCAAAATTCCCTTTGCAGTGGAGGGAGGGGGGAAGAATGGTAGGAAAAATAGGAGTTTTTTCCACCCAGCTACTGTGGTGGGGATGAAGGGATCCCTAAGGCTGGCAGCAAACCTTCCCCTTGACCCGGATAAAAGTCCAGGATCACGGAATTGCAGGGTAAGGGATGGTTTGGGATCTAAGGGAGGTTAAAAATCATCCAGGGCCACAGAGGGCAGGGTTATGGGGTATTGGGAAGGAATTCCTCCCTGGGCGGGAGGGGAGGCCCTGGCACAGATTCCCAGAGAAGCTGGGGCTGCCCCTGGATCTCTGGAAGTGTCCCAGGCCAGGTTGGACGGGGCTTGGAGCAGCCTGGGACAGTGGGAGGTGTTGGGGTTGGAACTGGATGGGCTTTAAGTCCTTCCCAGCCCAAACCATTGCAGGATTTGGGGATTTTTACCATCTGGGGATTTACAAAGCACTCCCCAAAGCACCTCAGAGGAAACATTTTGGTAAAGGTGGGGAGTTTTCTGTGCCTCAGCTGGAGAAGGAGTCTCTCCTCAGAAGGTCTGGGGGATGCAGTGCCCTAAAGCTGGAAAACATCAGCGGGATCCCAGGGGAATTTCATTCCACACACAGCTCTGGACCTGCATCCCTGTTTGCAGTGCATCCTCAGAGCCTCAAATGGAAAACATTAGCAGGAGCATAACATGGCTTGAGTTGATCCAAAATGCCCCCAAAAATGTTTTCTCAGCTAAAAATAACTGCATCAACAAAACAGGCACTTTTGGGACAAAATTCCTTTTGTATAAAACCTCGGAGTTTTCCTCTGTGCCTTTCCTTGGCTGATGTTGGCTTTGTCTCTTCCTTGAAAACACAAACAATTCCAAGATGAGTGTCCACAAACTCAGTAATTCCTGCAGGGCTCTTTTGTCTTTGAAACACCCCAGGAGCTCCGTGGAAATGGTGGGGTTGGAGCTGAGCTCACCAAGAGAACGTGGCAGAACCCCCAAAGCTGAGGGCCAGGAAACCACAGCAGGAGGGACCATTCCTGGCCAGGAGCAGCAACACCCAGCCCTCCATGGATCTGCTGGGAATGGGCTCATCCCAAGGGTCCCTGGGAGCCCTCCAGGGATCTGCTGGGAATGGGCTCATCCCAAGGGTCCCTGGGAGCCCTCCATGGATCTGCTGGGAATGGGCTCATCCCAAGGGTCCCTGGGAGCCCTTCAGGGATCTGCTGGGAATGGGCTCATCCCAAGGGTGCCTGTGACCCCTCCAGGGGGGAATCAAGGTGCTGGCACCACTGTGGTGTTGCAGTGGTTTCAAGTTTGCCCATTTCTGTTTCCTGAATTACGTGTGGTGGTTTGAGTGCCTACTGGAATGATTTATCCTGCTGTGAGATAGGATTAGGAGAAAAGCCAAGCAGGCTCAAAACTTAAAAGGGTATAAAGGCAGGTTTACTAACCTAACTACAAGAAAGAAAAAATTAAGAAGAACCAGAATAAAACCCTCAAAACACTTCCCCTCCCTCACAGGTTTCCTTTCCCTTCTCATGGACAACGTATAGAGACAAAACTTGGAACCTTTGGTCAGTTCACCACCTCTAAAATAGTCTTTCATCAGTCCATTTAGAGAGAGGAGTCTCTTTTGGTCTGCTATGGAAACTTCAACATTCAAAGCTAGTCACTGACTGGGTTTTTTCCACAGCTTTCTTCAATCAATACAAAACCAGCACAGTGTCCACCAAAGCCACCCTAAATCCCACCTGGGTACCATCAAACACAAACCCCAACGGGAATTCCTGTGCACGTCCAGGATGGGGAGGAGGTGGAGCTTCCTGGATAACTCCAGGCTCACCTTGGAGGCTCTCTGCCTGCAAAGGGGTTCGTGGCCAGCAGGGACAAGGTCTCCTCTTCCTGGGCCAGCAGCTTCCCAGCCAGGTGGATGATCCACTCGTTCTGCTCATAGGTCTGGGGGAAGGAAGAAGAAATGGAAACCTTAGGAACTGCTGGGCTTTTTTTACTGGGATTAAAGATTTCTGCCCTTGGGGAGACATTTGGGCGGATTTGGGTGGAAAGTCATCTCATGCCCAGTGTTTCAGCACATGTCCCACAGGGTCCTTGAGGTCCACACAAACTGGCCTCAAGGAGCAGGGAGAGCTGCCCTGGGTTTGTGTCATCTCATCTGCCAATTCTGCCTTAAGATACTTGATTTAAATAATTTATTTAGCAGCAACCCCCACAGGAGAACCATAACAGCACATTTTCCGTGGATAACCCATCCACCCTTTTAATCCAGATTGCTTTCCCCTGGGAAAAGGCTTTGGGTTGCTTCCCTTGTGTTATCCAAAGGAAAACAGAAAAAAGTGGCTTCTCTGTTCCCAGTTCCTGCCTCCTCTTTATTTCCTGCTGTGTGATCCATCCTCTTTAAATTCCTTCCTCGTGGAACCACTGCTGGAGCAGCGCAGTGGCAGAGTTTCACTCTGAATTTAGGCAATCCTGAGGAAGCAGAGATTTGGACTGGATGATCCTTATGGATCCCTTCCAGCTTGGGATACTCCCTGATTCTGTGATTTCCCTCCCTGCAGGAATCCTGCTCTTTGCTCTTGCTCAGGCTCCCAAAAAAGCATTTTCCCCCACGGTGACTTTCTGTGCCTTGGGCTTCGCTGAGATTTCTCCTCTTCCTGCTTTTCCCACCGGCTCCTCGGTGGATTTTTGAGTGCCAGCAGTAGGGGACACTGTGGGAAAGGGAAACCCGGGAGCTGTACCTGCAGGGCTCTCAGCAAAACACGGCCCCGAGGCAAAGCTGCTCCGCAGAGCTCCCCTCACGGCCCGGTTTGTTATTCCCGTCGCCAAGGGAAACGGGAGAGAAACCGTGGAAAACACCAAGGCCCGTCCAGGGCAGCTCTACCTCGCAGGGTTTCTGACCCCAGCTCATCGCGATTTAGAGGAAAACCACAGTTATTTCAGCCAAAAAGCTGCTCAGAATGATGACTCTCCCCCTCCTGCTTCCGTCCTGCTCCTTCCAGCTGCTCTCATCCATCAGGGATGGGTGCTGGGGACAGGGATGCTCCCCACCTGCCCCTCCACCAGCCCCTGGTGCCACCTCCTGGCACAGAGGGTTCTCAAGGAGGGACAGGGGACAGAGGCCAATGTGGGACCGAGGCCACCATGGTGCTGACACCACAATCTGGGAAGGGAGCCCCGGAAGCAGGAGCCTGGCATCGTGTGGGATGTGCCACACAAACCTCAGCCACCTCCCAGGGAGAGCTGGCACCGTCCCCAGCCCTGCCCGAGGCCTGGCTCTGTCCCCATGGGTCACTCACTCCGAGTCTCCGTGTCCCTCAGCAGCTCCGGGATGCTGGAGGTGCTCAGGCTGGGATTTGGGAATTGCCACCCTGGGAATCCTCCCGGGATTCCCAAAAGGTGCCACAGCAACTGTGGGGATGAAATATCCCAAGTGACACCTTCAGCATCCCGAGTCTCCCTGGACATCCCAGGGCTCTGGTTGATACTGAACATCATTTCCAGGAGAGCCTGGGAGATTTAGGAGTTCCTGTGTGAAAGCTGGGAAGCAGCAGGAGACTGGAAACAGGAATGACCAGAATCCCTGAGCTGGAGCTTGATGGAGGCCCCCAAACCTTCCACGGCTGACGGAGAACCGGGAGGCTCCAGGAAGGTGGGATCGGCTCCCGTGCTCTCCAAATTGTTAATTAGCAGCTCGGTGCACACCAGAGTTGGACTTCTGGTCTGTAAAGTGTTTTTCTTGTAAAATTTACAACATGTCTGGCCCCAGTGAAGTCTGCGGTGAGAAATTTCCAGGCGGTGCAGCCCCCGCCCCCCTTCCCGCACGGAGCCCGGGCTGCGCTAACGACCCTGCTTAACTCATTACTCTGGAAAGCGATACCGTGGAAAAGTGGGGGGGAAAAAGAGTCCCGGAGATCTGGGCTGCACCCGGGAAAGAGCCACTCCATGGGGTTCCTCTGGCCGTGGATCCAGCGGGACCCAGCTCTGGATTGGATCTGCACGGTCAGGACGGAAGGAACTGAGTGTGCAACACAGAGCCTGAACCGTTCAGGGGATTCATAAGAGAAGAAAAAATAACCAGGATAGATGCAGCCATTGCTGGGAGGTGGGCAGGCCTGTTTTGGGGTCATTTTTAGGGTTTGGACCTTCCAAGAGCACGAGAAGCAGCTGGGACTGATCCGGCACAGGGATGGACCCCATCTCCATCCTAACATGGACCACGACTCCCTCCTGCCCTCCCCTGGGGCCAGAGCTACCCCCTGGCCACACAGAGCCTGGGCTGCATCCATACTGGGATTACTGGGGAACCAGGGACTGCACAGCCACTGCAGGGAGCACCAGCACTGCCTGACCCTGCCCAGGGCACTCCTGGGGAGGTGCAGCCTCCCAGGGGAGGAACACACTGCCCTCAGTCATCTGTTGAGAGTTTTCATTCTGTTTTAGCACAGACAGCAATTGGGCGCCCTAAACACACAAAAACCCCATTGCCAACCCAAGTGCAAAGGCAGCACGGCAGAGCTGAGGGGTCCCAGAGTAACACAGCCATAAAGCCAGAGCCTTTCTGTGCTCATGGACACTCCGTGCAGATCCACGGAAATGCCAGGGACAGCTCTGCAGCCAGACCATCCTCAGCTGTCCCTACAGCTGGGGCCAGCACCCAGCACCTCCAAAAATCGTATTTCAGCTACAACAGAGGGGACTAACAAAGAATTTTGGGCACTTTTTTTGCTAAGAGCCCCCACTCCAAGCTTTGAATTCCTGATGGGTTCAGCGTCGTGCAGAGCTCAGGCAGACACCTCCCCCCGTTCTCCATGCCAGCCTCACCCCAAATGCCACTTTGGGAAGGGGATTTGCTCCTTCTGCCAGCATCACCTCCCACCTCCCCAGCAGCGCTGCCCCAGGACTTCCCTGCAGCTGTTGGCACTCCTTGACCTCTCTGCTCCGCCACTTTTCCAGGGAATAAACACGGTGTTCTCACCTTGAACACATTCACTGGTGTCCAGGAGAATTTAAGAACTGTACAGAATTGAAACCCAAAGCTCTGCTAAGTCAGGCACCAGCGAGGAGCCACAGCAAAGCAGCCACAGTAGCAACCAAACCGTGCTGATAACAAAGCCAAGGGAATGTTATCATCCCAAAAAAACCCCATATAAACCCCCCGGTGCTACAGGGAACGTGTTCCCAACTGAAATAATAATAATAAGGAGGCTTTTCCTTGAGCTTTAATTGGTCATTTAATGAAAAAGGACTGGGGATTAGCGTGGTGTTTTATGGAATCTCGGGGCTGGCACGGGCGCAGGAGGAGGTCAGGACGAGATGCACATGTGGGAACAGCTGGAAACTTGGCACGGGAGCCCGGGGTTATTATTTCACGTGGTTGGGAGCCCTGAGTGGTTTCAGGTCGGAGTCAGCGGCTGCCAGAGGGCCAGGGCAGGTTCCATTTCCCCTGGAAATGGTGTGAGGGGCTGCTTTGGTGCCACAGCTGAGCCACCGTGAATGTAACACGGGAATTCCACCAGGGAATTCCACCATCCTGGGCATTCTCAGCCCATATCCACACTGCTGTTTGCACTCTGTAGTTAAGCACCTTCAGCATTGCTGTGCTGAGGGAGTTGGAGCTGTCAGGAGCAATAATCCCTGTCCCACAGGAAGGAGGCCACAGTTAATGGCAGCCTTTGTTGTTTGATGTAATTCCAGCCCACCATCACTTGTTACCATCCTGCTGTCCATGGAAGGTCCACTCTATGGTCTCCAATAACCACATGGAATGGTTTGGATTGGAAGGGACACTAAAACCCATCCAGTGCCACCCCTGCCATGGGCAGGGACACCTTCCACTACCCCAGGCTGCTCCGCGCCCATCCAACCTGGCCTTGGACACTCCCAGGGACCCAGGGGCAGCCACAGCTTCTCTGGGAATTCTATTCCAGCCCCTCCCCACCCTCACAGGGAAGAATTTTTTCCTAATTTCATCCTTTTTTTCTGTGAGTTTCCCAAAAAGCCATACCTCCAGCCCCGTGTGCAGTTACTCACTAAAAGCCCTGCCTCGATCCATCCCATTAGGAAATCCTTGGGAAAGCAGCTGCTCCCTGAAGGAGGCAGCAACAAAAGGCTGCATGAGAAAGCAGAGCAAGGCTCTGGGAATCAGCTCCTCCATCCCACCTATCCAGGGAAAGGCCACACCTGGCACAGCTCCTGTATCACCTCTGGCTCGGGGAAGAAAAGGCCCTTTGTTCCAGAGTGGGGTGTGGGCAGGGCCACACAGTGGCCAGGGGACAGGACTCATTCCCTGCACAGGGGACAGGAATCACTCCCTGCACAGCGGACAGGAATAATTCCCTGCACAGGGGACAGGAATCATTCCCTGCACAGGGGACAGGACTCATTCCCTGCAAGGACAAGGTCTCCCTCTGTATTTATCCAGCCCATGCACGATAGGATATCGGGCTGGTTTGACATTCTGGCCACTCCCCTGGCACTGCTCCTGCTGGAGGTGAGGCTGGAGCCAGCCTGGAATTCTTCATGGCCACAGGGAGACAATAATCCTCCAGGGAACAGGAGCAAACAAACCCTTCCCTCTGCACGTGGACCAGAATGCTGCCACGGAAAATGGAAGTGAGCTGAGCCTGTGTTTGGAGAAGAGGGAAGGAAGGAAATGGAAAAGGCTGAGCTGGGTACAGGGAGCACAAGGCGGAGGGTTGATTACGACACTCACACCTCCTCCTCCGGGCAGATTTTCCCTCTAAGCACCTTCTGGCTGCAAGGCTGAGATAACAGCAGGCTGGAATCCAATGGGTGACAGAAGGATGAGCCTGGGGGTTGAAATGGGGTTGCTTTTCCTCAGCTCTTCCAGCTCAGGCATAACCTGAAGTTTCCATCACCCTCTGCCATCACCCTCAGAGCACCAACCCTGCTGCTGGAGGCTCTGGCTGCTCTTAGGAAAGCAGCTGAAGGTTTTGTATAAATAACCTCATCTCTAGAAAACACACACTGCATCCCAGAGCATCCCAAGCTCTGCTCCATGGCGGGTTTTGCATCCTGAGACTTCTGGAGCAGCTTCAAGGAACAATCCAACAAACACTGGGCTTTAAATCCAGTCTGAGAACAGCAATATTTTGTTATTTTGGAGCAGTTATTATTTGATCAGCACCAAGAGGGTGCCTTTGTGTTGGCCATGCAGTCCCCAAACAGAATAAATTCCCTTCATGCCACAGTAAGGAAGGGAAAAGCCTTTCCCTTTGATTTTTCCTTTTCCACCGGTGAACAACAAACCTTTGGGGCAACAAACATCCAACTTTTGTAGAATCCACGACATCCCAGCACCAGCAGAACTGACCAACTCGAAGCCTCAAAAGTATGAGCAGTATTTTGTTCTCTGGTTGTTATGGATCAGCAATGCTGAATCCAGGAATTGGAATGAGTTTTGTGCCAGCCCAGCTCAGTGTTGGGCTGTTCCTGAAATTCCACCATAAACCAGAAGTCAAATAATTACAGGAGGCTTGGCATGAGTAGCTGGAGCACAGATAAGCCTTTAACAATTTGTCAGCAGCTCCTGTAAAACCAGGATGTTTTTGCACTAACACATGGAATTGTCAAGGGGGGGAAAAGTTATTCCTAATGCTTAACCTCAATTTTGTGGCATTAAATCATATTCTGCCACCTCAGCCATTAATTCCTCCCTTCTCTGAGGGTGGGCAGGCCCTGGCACTGGGTGCCCTGAGAAGCCGTGGCTGCCCCTGGATCCCTGGAGGTGTCCAAGGCCAGCTTGGAGGCAACTTCCCAGTGAATCCTACAGCCAGTCCAGGGTGGAAAGTTCCTGGGGAATGCCGGGGTCGTCTGGCAAGTGCTGATGAGGTGCAAAGAGGAGCCTGTCAGGAGCAGCACCGAGGGATGGGAAATGTCCTGCCCTCAACCCCGGGGCTTTTCCACAGCCTGTCAGAGCTGGGAATGTCAGCTCCATACCTGGCCACTGCCAGGGAAGTGCAGACGCAGCCCTGGAGCGACGGGAGAGCGGTGCCGGAGAAACATCCCAGAACTTCTGGAAACAAATGAAATCTAATCCAGAGGCTGAACTCGCTCGGGTTTATGGAGTCTGTAAACTCCCGCCCGGGTTTTGCACAACTCCTCTGGCTTCACAAGCTCCTCCCGGGCTTTCAGCCCCTGGGTCTCATCCTTTCTCTTGCTCTGGGGGACTCAAGGGCTAAACAACATCCATGGATTTCTCTGGCTGTGCAGGACAAGCAGCCCAGGGAGGCAGCTGGCAGCAGATCCGCAGCTCTCCGTGCTCCAGCCGGATTCCAAACGGGATTTACTTCCGTGCTTAAGCAGGTATTTACATGCCTGAGCATCCCACGCTCACTGCTGTGCCCGGGCAACTCGCTTTCCCACTGTTTTCCACAAGTTACCCCATTCCCACTGTTTTCCACAAGAGTTACCCCATTCCCACTGTTTTCATCAAGAGTTACCCCTATTCCCACTTTCCAGAGGGTGTTTTATTTGTATTTTTGTTAACAGATCACCTAAGCAGGATCTGGAATTGCTCCTGGAGATTTCTGTGTGTGCTGGGGGGCCATGGAAAGTCCCAGGGGCAGGAGGGATGTGGGAATGCTGCAGTGGGATGGCCGGGAAGGAGCACCGGAGCCATTCCAGAGGGGTGGGAGGTGACAGATGGGATCCAGGGTGACAGACCCACCCCACAGGAGGCATGCAGCTCCTCCTGCCAGAGCAAAGAGACCCTCAACACTAATTGCTGCTAATTAGCTGCTGTGGACACATCTCAAGACACCAACACTCCACCAGGTGAACGGGAACACTTGGGGGAAGCTTTCAGTGAATTAAACACTAAGAAGAATGGATGAAACAGTAATAATAATGAAATAAGCACTAATAATAGTGAATTAAACACTAATAATAATGAATGAAACGCTAATAATATTGAGTTTAACAATAAGGATGCAAAGAGGCTGAGTTATCTCCTCTTGCTCCTCCCAGGCATACCAGCACCTGGCATCCCTTGGCACAGCCCTCACTCTGCTCTGCACAGCAGGGCTTCTGTCCCATCCTCTTCAGCTTGAAACCTCAGATCCCTTTTATTTTAAACCTTCAGGACATTTCTGCCCTGGGCAGAGCCTTTTTCCACACCTCAGACACAACCTTTGCCTGGGGGAGCTGATTTCTCCCCACTCAGAGCCCTCCCAAAACACAGCCGGACTTCAACCCCCAGCTCCATCCCTGCACCTTTCCCTAATTCCAGGCACTGCTCCTGCCTGGAGTTTGGACCTTGGCCGTGGTTTTCCTGAGGCATAAGCAGCCCTAATGCAGATTAAATGAAATTCCAGCACACACAAACCAGCGGGGTAAATATCAAACCATGGCCTGATGTCACAGCCCAGGAATCCCAAAGGCGCCGAAATGAAAATACCACAGGGAAAGCAAACCCAGGAGCTTGGGGCAGAGGGAAGAAGATATTCCAGGAGAGGATGCAGGGACAAAGAGAAAAGCCTGAGATACTCTGAGATGGGTTTTCCTCATGCCACTGCTGTCAGTCAGTTTTGGAAAACCCAGCCCACGTCATGCGGGTAAGATTTGCAAAATAAGCTAAACGGGAATTAACATTTGAGTTCCCCCCCTTATTTAATTCCTGGCTGTCACCTGTTTGCTGGTACCACATGGGGAAAATATTTGGAGAGACCAATGTCCATGTGTGGGCAGGAGCTGCTGTCCCCAGGGGTGCCCCCAACAGGAATTCTTGGTACTGCTAAAAACCCTGAAAAAACCCCTCACTAAAATTGCCAAGAGTTTCACTACAGTAGCACGGTCCTTTAGGAACACAACCTTTGTTCTTGCTTTTTTTTTAAATGTAATTAACTTAGCCACGGCTTCCAACGCCCCCCCGTGATCCCAACACGTTGTAAATCCATGGAATTGGTTTTTCCTGGGCAAGAAAGGCCCAAGCTTTCAGAGGCACCTACCTGGAAGGCAGCAAACCACATGAGCCAGTCGAGGCGATAGTGGTAGGGGGAGATGAGGCACGGCCTCCTCCTCAAGTCCCCGGGCTTGCACTTGAACTCAAACTCCTCCCAGACTGCTGTGGGATCTTTGGGATCCAGGCTGGATGTTCCCTGAAGGATGACTTCTGTCCTCTCCTTGGTGATGCTGTGGGGTACAACAGGATGTTGTTATTTGGCTCAAATCGTGGAGGATCATAAATCACAGAATGGTTTGGGTGGGAAAAGCTAATCCAGTTCCAACCACAACACCTTCCACTATTCCAGGGTGCTCCAAGCCCCGTCCAACCTGGCTTTGGGCACTTCCAGGGATCCAGCAGCAGCCACAGCTTCCCTGGGAATCTGTGCCAGGGCCTCCCCACCACCCCAAGGAAGGATTTCTCCCCATATCTCCACTAAAAGCTCTGGTTCATGAGAGTCCATGTGGAACACGAGTCACTGGAGGGACAGTTGGATCCTGAGATCCAGAGAACCCCTGGATTCTGGGACTTTCCTGTCTCCAGCAGCAAAGTCAGATTCCATGCCCTTCCTCCCACCACCTGCAGCTGTTCCAGCCCAAGGGAGAGCTGTGATCCATAAGGATGATTCCTACAGGACAGGTGGGTCTGTGCTTCTGGATCAGAGCAGCTCCTGAGCACTCCCATGTGGCTCAGCTGCCATCCCAGCATGGAGCAGTGGGAATGGCAAACTCCAGGCCATGGAAACACCACCCTGGAGTCCTGGGTGAGCTGCCAGAGACACCCACCTGCTCTGAGGAGCTGCTTTCCATAGGGAGCACGGAGCTATGGAAACCTGCCTGGCAAAGCTCTCCAGCTCCCAACACCCTTTGCATTTTTTCTGTTTTCATTTTGCCTCCTCCAGCCCAAGAAACTGAAAACTTGGAAACACACAAGCTCCACCTTCGGCCCTGATGGCTCTCAGGGAGGGATGCTCCCAACCTAAGGAATGCTGAGCATCTCCTCTTGTAATTGTTCCCTCCATTGAGGAGATCTGTGGATTCTCCAGCCGAGTTCCATTTTACCCCCTGGGCTGAGTTCTGAGCCGTGGCCACCTGCCCAAGGCTTAGGAACACCCTGGACATCAGGGATGCCAAAGGACCAACAAAAGCCTGGCCCTGCTGTTTGATTCCAAACCTGTCAGGTTTCACATCACTGCAGATTCATTATAAGCTGCAATCCTCTTTTTATTGGTTTACATAGGCTGGAATTACAAACACCTTACAGCAGCATTTCAGCACATGCTCTGTAGGGTCTGGTAACTGCTGAAACAGGAACCAAAGACTGGAGAAGAAAAAGGACAACAACCCAAAGAAAACAATCTCCTGGAGCTTTACTCCAGTCTTCAAACAGGTTCGGGGGTTATTTCTCTCTGTCTCTTAAAAAAAGAGGAAATTTTGGCATTTTCCACAAGTGTTGATGTTTTTAATATTTTTTTCTAGTTTGCTGTCCACAGAAATCTCTGCTATTTGAAAAATTGAGGAAAAGATTTTATTCATTGGATGTGTCCTCAGCATCTCCAGTGCTTGTGGTGGGACTCGTTCCTCCCCTTCACTGGGGAGGCCAGACCTTAACAGCTAAACTGCTTCATCTTCTGCAAAATACATCTCTATTTCTATTTCTATTTCTATTTCTATTTCTATTTCTATTTCTATTTCTATTTCTATTTCTATTTCTATTTCTATTTCTATTTCTATTTCTATTTCTATTTCTTTATTGCTGGCTCCTGCTCTGGGGCCTTGGCCAGAGCCCATGCCAGAGCTCTGGCGAACATCCATGGTCACCATGAGCAGGTGGTGGCAAAGCCTGCAGAGAAGCCCAGCCCTGCTGTTGTCCCAGGAACAATCTGATGATGCAGCCCTGCTTTCCATCATTTTCCCAGTTGGAAGAGGCTGGGAGGGACAGCACATCAGAGGGGTTATGCTGAGCCCAGCCATGGCTCACCTAATCTTTAAAACCCAGATCTGGATGCTTAAAACCCAGCCCAAAGCAGCCTGGTTCCAAACACAGCTGGAGATGCTTCCCTTGTCCATCCCACCTTGCAGCCCTGAGTGGGATTTCCTCAGCTGCTGCTGGCCCTGCCCTCAAATCTTCTTTTCTGAGGCCATTTCTACTTTGGTCTCCACACTTTCCTGGAGCAAAGAACTTCCCAGGCCACTCATTGGAAAAATCTGCTACCAAGAGCTGCTGTGGATGTCTCCAGGAGGGAGAGCAAAGGAGTGCAGGGGAAGAGGAGCTCACCAGAAATGAAGAGGGCTGGGGATGGTGAAGATATCCTGGATGAACTCTCCTATGGATATTTTCATCCTGCTCCTATGGGTATTTTCATCCTGCTCTTACATTTGCTATGTCGATGGAATGAGCTGACTCATAAACAGCTCAGAGAAAATAAATTCAGTGGGAAAGGAACCTGCTCCTTTTCTCCTTATTTCTCATAAACAGATAATCCACAGATTGTAATTTAGTGGGAAAGGAACCTGCTCCTTTTCTCCTTATTTCTCATAAACAGATAATCCACAAATTGTAATTTAGTGGGAAAGGAACCTGCTCCTTTTTCTCCATCTCTTTCATAAACAGACATATCATACACTGTGTTTCACTGGGAAAGAAACCTGCTCCTTTTCTCCATCTCTTTCATACTCCAGGTGGACTGGAAGGATTTCTCTTTAGGTTTGAGGCTCCTCACAGAGTGCCTGGCTCTGGAATTCCCTGGGGAGTGCTCTGGGACGTGCCACCACAGGCCCTGTACCTGCCAAAGGCTCCATAGGTGTTGACGATCCTGAGGGGGTTGAAGGAGGTGTTCATGACCTGTCTGGAGCTGAGCAGGTTCAGCACCACCGGCACGCTGAGGTAGGCCAGCAGGAGGCTCAAGGAGACGTTCAGCACTCTGCGGACACAGCAGCCTTGTGGGGGACACAAAACCAGAGCGGAGGGAGGTGATTTCACTGCTCTGCTCTCATTCCCATGCCCGTTCCCACCCCGATTCCCACTGCCAGCCCCAGGCCCCCCGGGCCGGCCCCGCCGCCGCCCAAACCCCGCCGTAACCACCCCGACCTTGCCACAGGCCGCTATCGCTGCTGCCATCTGCCTTTCTCTAAATAGTCTGAGCGAGGGCTAAAAGGAAAAATGTCTAAAATGTGACATCAATCACGGCTTTAATACAGGGGAAAAACCGCAGCTGGCGCTTGCACCTTGCTCGGGATCAGCCTCCTGCTTTGGGAGCCGGGCGGGGAGTGCCGGGGCCGCTCCCGCCTCCCTCCCGCCGCCCCGAGCTCTCCCCATCCTGAGGGCTTTTCCTCCTGCCAAATCCCAATTCCCGAGCTCTCCCCGTCCTGAGGGCTTTTCCTCCTGCAAAACCCCAACTCCCCGAGCTCTCCCCATCCTGAGGGCTTTTCCTCCTGCAAAACCCCAACTCCCCGAGCTCTCCCCATCCTGAGGGCTTTTCCTCCTGCAAACCCCCAACTCCTGAGCTCTCCCCATCCTGAGGGCTTTTCCTCCTGCCAAATCCCAATTCCCGAGCTCTCCCCATCCTGAGGGCTTTTCCTCCTGCCAAATCCCAATTCCCGAGCTCTCCCCATCCTGAGGGCTTTTCCTCCTGCCAAATCCCAATTCCCGAGCTCTCCCCATCCTGAGGGCTTTTCCTCCTGCAAAACCCCAACTCCCCGAGCTCTCCCCATCCTGAGGGCTTTTCCTCCTGCAAAACCCCAACTCCCCAGCCCTCCCGGAGGAGATGTGTGTTGCTGTGCCAGCGCTCCGGGATGGGCTTTGCAGGAGCAGCACGGGGCTGGGCTGGATCCCAGGCCGGGCAGACACCGCCACGATCAGACAAATAAGCAGAGGTGACCCCCCAGGGGCTCCTTCCCTCATGGCCCTTTTCAATTTATTTAACATTAACAGCCAAAGGATCAGATTCAAAGCAATTGCGTGGAGCTTTCGCCTTATCTCTGCAGGAGAGGGATGTTTATTTGAACCTCTCTCAGAAGCTATTAATAATTGTTTAGTCTGAGAACATTTCTGGAGAATCGTTTGAATCGGGCCTTCCCTCAGCCCCTGTGCTGCTGTGTGCGAGGCTTTGGGGAGGTTTTCTGGGGTTTTTTTAGATGGGCTGAACTTCTTCCCCTGTAATTCAAGAGCAAGGACAGGCAGAGAGCCTCACTTGGCTCCTCAGCAGTCCATGGCCGTGCGGGGACTGCTCATCCTTCAGCAGGAGGGATTCTCCTCCTGTCTCCAGGCCCTTGGCGTCACAGCCACTCAGTCAGAGAGAAGAAGGGGTTAATTCAGGGGAAAAAAAAACCCAAACCACCTAGATGGCAAAGATGGCGCAAAACGTGGGGACAGGAGCCAGTGGGGTCTGGATGGGAAGGGGAGGCCTCAGCAGGAATCAAACACTTCAAAGACTGGCCTCAGAAAATCAGGACATGGCTGAGGGCCCTCCTGTCTTCTGCTCTGGTGGGCTCCTCTGAGCCTCTTGGCACCCATCAGCACCAGCTCAACAGCCCCTCTGCTTCCTCAGCAGAGGAAATACGCAGGAATTCACATTTCTGGGATATTACAGACACCCTGCCCCTTCTGAGGGTGGGACACACCCAGAGTGGGATGTACATTCTCCTTGCCTGGACACCCTGGCTCAGTCAGACTTTCTGGAGAACATCACCGAAAAGGTGCAAGTTCCTCAAAACAGGATCTGCCTCCCCCTCACAGTGACTCCCTTGGCTTCTCCTCCCAAAAGGAAGGTGCAGCCTCAGTGTTGTTTGGGACTGGAGGCATAAATGGAGCTGGAAGGAAAGCTCGAGACTTTCACAGCCTCTAAAACAAAGCTCCAGGAGGGGAAAAGCTGATAAAGATTTATTCCAGCACAATACGTGAAATAAAAGACACGAAATTTAACGAAGCTGCATTGCTGGAACTCCCGTTTTTGGTTAATAAGCTGCTTCTTGGTAGGAAAGACTGGAGACAGATGCTGCCTCTTGTTGACATTTTTCCTTCCTCTGACAGATGTTTGGGATATTTAACCCCAGCAGCTGTGATTGTTGTTGATATTACAGGCAATTTGTTGCTTATATGCGGTTTATAAAAACGCTGCGAACACCACTCTCCATCTGTTCCGCAGCCTCATGAGAAACATCCCAGCGCTGCTTCTTTGGGATCAGGGCAGCTTGGAAAGCGCCTCTGGAAGGGGAAATCAGCCACCTCGAGCCCCTTTTTTCCAGTTACAACCCCCCCTTGTATTTGCTTTTTCACATTTATGGCATGAACAGGAGTTCTCCTCCTCCCTGGTTTGGGGAATTCTCTCCCCACCACGATGGTGGCCACGCTACCAGTGGTGGCCACCAGCAGCAGCTGCTCCTTCCACATTCCCAGGCTGCTCCCAGCCCCATCCAGGCTGGCCTTGGACAATTCCAGGGATCCAGGGGCAGCCACAGCTGCTCTGGGCACCCTGTGCCAGGGCCTGCCCACCCTCCCAGCCAGGAATTCCTTCCCAGTATCCCATCTCTCCCTGCCTGCAGCCAGTTTAAAGCCATTCCCTGGCTTCTGTCCCTCCATCCCTTGTCCCAAGTCTGTCTCCAGCTCTCCTCATGCCCCTTTAGGAACTGGAAGGGGCTCTAAGTTCTCTCTGGAACCTTCTCTTCACCATGGCTTGAAGGAGACCAAGTTATGAGAGCAAATGTGAGAACCCAGCTTCTAACCCCACCTCAAGTCTCACTGGGTGTTTCACTCTTGATTTTAAACAGTCAAAATTTAAAAAAAAAATTAAAAAACTCCTAAGTTAAATCATGCAACTTCACATTCTTATTTTGAGTTCGGATCACCGGGGGCAAAGCAAGGACTGATTTTCAAGAGCTGCAGCTGCCTGGACTTGCTGTGACATTGGTCCTGCCCAGAGGGCATGTCCCAGAAGCAATGTCCCCACGGCAATGTCCCCATGGCAATGTCCCCACAGACCCTCACGAACCAACCACCAGCCTCACATCGCGACCTCCAGGCGCCCTCCGCCCGCAGAGGAGCAGAGCTTTGCTCCCAAGATGAGAGCTTTGGAGCCAAGCACACCAAATCCCAACTCTTCCCTCTCTGGGAATAACTCACCCAGGGAAAGCCTCTCTCCCTGTGCCCCCGGGAGCTGCAGCCGCGCCGCCCGCTCCCTCAGCCGCGAGCCGAAGAAGAGCCCCAGGCTGGCGTCGTCAAAGCAGGCAATGCTGGGCACCATGGTCAGCCAGTTCAGGAAACTCAGGTTCCCACTGATGATCAGGAGCACCTGGACGGGAAACAAGGAAGCAGAGCGCGTTGGATCTCCCGAAATGCCGACAGAACCGCGCGGTGGGGGATTCTGGCGTCCCAACGCCGACGTTGCTGATCCCCCGGGATGGCAAAGCCTTCCTGGAGCCCAGGCTCCAGCCCAGAAGTGTCCCCCTGGGTCACAGTGAGCTCTGTGCCTGTGCTTTCAGCAGGAGGGATCAGCCAGCGGACAGAGTGACTCGATTTCCAAAGTGACTCGATTTCCACAGTGACGTGATTTCCAAAGGGCCTGGATTTCCACAGTGCCTTGATTTCTACAGTGACTTGATTTCCAAAGGGCCTGGATTTCCACAGTGCCTTGATTTCTACAGTGACTTGATTTCCAAAGGGCCTGGATTTCCACAGTGCCTTGATTTCCACAGTGACTCCATTTCCCCAGTGACTGGATTTCCACAGTGCCTCGATTTCCACGGTGCTCCCACGGGAATCACCCGCTTCCTGCTTATTCAGAGGGATCTGTGACAGCAATGCTCCTGAAACCCTTCAGGAGGAAATCTTGGAACTTCTAATTAAAGAGCAGCATTAAATATAGAAGTGTGCATTTTAAGAGGCGTTATTTTGTTTTAATTTTAGCTTTTATTGGCCGTTTAGGGGAGTATCTTGCATGTGGTCTCCCAAAATACCACTCCACAGTACGAACATCGAGAACACAGGGACAGTTTCAGCCTGAGGACTTTCAGCCAGTGTTCTGATAAAAAAATCCATGTTTTCTCATTATAAATGACAACAAATAAATGCTAGGAACGTGTGATTTCATATTTTATATGACTGGCACCATGGTTTCTGACATGGTGATTTGCAAGTTACAAGTTTTAAAACCCCAGCAGGACTCTTCAGAAAGTCACAGATGGTTAAAAAAAGGAGAGCTCTGACCAATCACAGCAAGGAACAAAAATCTTAACCATTATTTAGTTAAAAAGCCAATAATTTATGTTGAGTTGGATAATTATGAGGGGAAAAAAAAAAGCGATTTCTATCTGAATTCCAGACACATGTTGGGTCCTGGAAGGGAACACGTTACAGTCGAGGTTTGGGGCTCACCCTGTGACCTGAATGTGATTTATCTGGATGCATATTAATCAGCCTGGCTTCATTATCACACCTCTCACTGGGGGAACCCTGCTCCTGTTCCGAGGTGATTTTGCCTCGTGCAGTTGCAGTTGTGTTAAGAAAATCCTTCTGCGCTTTGCCACTTCTGGTTCCCAGCTCTGCAGGAGCCCCTGGGTGGTCCACGGGAGGGTTTTTTGCAGGAGTGATTCACCTCTCTTTATTGCTTGGAAGTCAGGAGCGGGAGCTCCTATTTCCAGCAGCCCCGAAAAATCAGGGGATTCAAAAATAACACGAGTTTGGCGTTTTCTGGGCTGGGGTGGAATTGCAGAGCCGACACATTTTTAATTTCAGTGCTTCTGGCTGAGGCTCGGAGCTCACACCGGCTCCTGCTCACACGGGGGTTGATGAGGCCATGGAACCCTCAGATCTGCAGGGACAAACCTCAAAGGAATTCCTGCTCCAAAGCCAAAAAAAGGGATTTGTCAAACGTGCTGAGGGGTGGTGTCCCAGCAAGCGGCTTTGTGGCCGTATTGAGGGAGTTTTATGTTATTTCATCATCATCATCATCACCATGGAATGGTTTGGGCGGGGAGAGACCTTAAACTCATCCAGTTCCATCCCCAACACCTTCCAGTATCTCAGGGTGCTCCAAGCCCTGTCCAGCCTGGCCTTGGACACTTCCAGGGATCCAGGGGCAGCCACAGCTTCTCTGGGAAGCTGTGCCACCCTCACAGGGAAGAATTCCTTCCCAATATCCCACTTAGCGCTGATCTCTGTTAAGGTGAAGCCATTCCCTGTGTCCTGGCCCTCCATCCCTTGTCCCCAGTCCCTCTGCAGCTCTCCTGGAGCCCCTTCAGGCCCTGGAAGGGGCTCTGAAGTGTCCATGGATCCTTCCCTTCTCCAGGTGAGCACCCCCAGCTCTCCCAGCCTGGCTCCAGAGGGGCTCCAGCCCTCGCAGCATCCCTGTGGCCTCCTCTGGATTTGCTCCAGCAGCTCCACGTCCTCATGCTGGTGGCAGTGCTCCAGGTGAGAGTCACCAGAGCAGGGCAGAGGCATGGACGTGTCCACGGCACCAAGGGTGGAGCTGAACCCCGGTGGCTCCCACAGGAGCAGCATCTCCCAGGATTTAGGGATCCACTGCCATCCAAACCTTGGCAGGCAGCACCTATTTCCCCAAATCCTGCCTTTCCTGTGTGAAACCCCTGGAGCTTCCACGTGCTGCTCCCTCAGAGCAGAACTGTGCTGGCTCCCGTTGGGATGGGCAGTGCAGGATGGATTTCCCAGGGCAGATCCCTGCTGGAAGAGCACGAGGAGCTTCCCTGATCCTTCCTCAGCTGCACGAGGAGGGAGAATTCATCCACACTTCCCACAGCAATTCCAGCCTTTGGCTCACGTCACCTGGACTTTTCCATGCTCCAACCACCACCAGAACCCATCTGGATCTCCAGAGCTCCATCCTCATCCATCCTCAGCCTTGATTTGTGTTCCCAGAGAGTCTTTCCCTTGCTGGACAATATTGAAACTCCCAATTACACCAACCAGATGGGATCGACCCCTGTGGTGATTGGGAGAAATTTTTTATTAAAGCCCAGTATTAATCATGGTAATTGGGGAGGAACTTTGAGGTTATAAAACTACAGCATGTCTAATGAGCGAGCTCCTTCTAGAAGGAACTGAGGGTTTTAATCTAATAATGTCACTTTTATGGATTATGACTGGAGTTTTATGAAGTGTGATATGAAATACAGTGGATTCATGGCTCTCGCTGGATTAATTTGGAAAAGTAGTTTTCCTGGTTCTAGGCCCAAAACCAATTATTCCTCCCATTTCTGTCCCCTGCCCCGTTACCAAACCCCTCTGTCAGAAAATGGGCACCTCCAGACGTAACTTTTTTACAGTTGGGCTTCTTTGTTTTGTTTGGTTGTTTTTTTTGTTTGGTCTTTTTTTGTTGTTTTTTTTTTTTAATCCCAGATTGTTACAAACATCCAGTAGGCAGAGGAAGCTCAAATTCCATGGCACAGGCTGGATATTTGTCCAGGAGGGACAAAAACAAACTGGAAACTCCTAAACACAGGCAAGGGCAACCTGGAGCTTGTCCTTAGCACGGGGCAGGATCACCTCACTGGGGCTTCCTGATATCGAGCCCTTGGCACAGAAAAGCCAAAATTGGGATGTCTGGAAGGACTGTAAATCATTTAAAGGGAAAAAGGAGACCTCAAGAACCATCCAGTCCTTCCTGCTGCCCCAAAGCAGAGTCTGAAAGTCAAAGTAGAGTCTCTATCTGCACTGGAATGTATTTGTTAAGCTATTCCTAGAAAAATACTCGTAAATGTAGTTTTCCCCATAAAAAATTATCATAGGCACAAACAAAAAAAAATTCCAATTAAAAAGCAGCAACAATAATTTCTAATTTCCCCCCATTATGAATTTAATTTCTTGTTAACTCCTTAATTGGATACTTGCACGAGGATTTAATCTCTGCTGTTCAGTGCAGAGAAAAACCAGGTAAATAATCACCTCTGCCTAGACAGGAGATGGTTTTGTGAATCCCAGAGAAATTCTGAGAACTATTGGAAGCAGCAGGAGAAAAGGGAGCAGGTCAGCTTCTGCTGAGGAATAAACCAGCCATGGACACAGAAACGCCCAGTCTTCACTAAAACCTGTCCTTGGTCTGGGTCAGGCTTTGACACTTCACGAACTGCACTGTCAGGTTTTTGCAATTCCAGGTCTAAAGAGGGACCCAAATCCTTCCCGTTGCTGTCCCACACCCCACCTCTAGGTTTGATCTGAACGTGCAGCAATGGAAGTGTCTCCCTCCAAACTGGTTTTTAATTTGTTCCCGTATGAGCCACCTACTGGAGTTCCCACAGATTATGGGTTGGAGGGACATAAAAGCCCACCCAGTTTCACCTCTCTGCCAGGGGTGAAACTTCCACATTCCCAGGTTGCCCCAAGCCCCATCCAAGCTGGCCTTGGACACTCCCAGGGATCCAGGGGCAGCCACAGCTTCTCTGGGCAACCTGTGCCAGGGCCTCTCCACCCTCACAGGGAGGAATTTTTTCCCAGTCCAAGCCAGGTTGTTACGACCAGGGCACCACAGCCCTTCCTGGCACACAGCAAGGAACGGTGCCCTCCCCTGAGCAGCACAGAGCTCCGCAGGAGCTGTTGGAAAAACGCCTGAGGATCCATCCCGAGGACGGGAGCGCTGGAAAAGCCGCTGTGCTCCTTGGCTCGGCGCGAGGGCAGCGCTCGTTCTGCTCAGCTCACTCCAGCCATAAAGTCCAACAGCTCCTTAAAAAGTCCCTGCATCCATTAATGCTCCAAGTGCTCCACCAGGCAGCTCCGTCCCGCTCGTTAAAAGCGCTCTGACGGCGCGCACAGAGCTGAAGCCCAGCAGAAGGGCTCTGCTCCCGCCGTGTCTCCACGTGGGCGTGTTGGAAAGAGCCCCACGAGCTCCAGAGGTGGGGATGCTAAAGGCTTAGTTGAAAGGGAAAACTCAAATATCAGGGCAGCAGTAAGGCCTGTGAGAGAGAGAAGTTTTCCAAGACATTGGTCTGTGAAGAACTTAAACAATCTTAGACAATCTTTTACACCTGGTGTTTTGCTCCAGACTTGTTTCCAAGATGTTTGCAGAGGTGTTGTCTGAGTGTCCCATCATCTTTCTTCTCTCGTAACTGCCTCTAAAGGAATGTGTTTGTCTAATAGAGAGAGATTGGCCTTCTGAGATGGAGACTGTGTCGTTACTCTTCTTCGACGTCCCAAATCGGAATGACACAGAGAGGCCTCACGCTCTGCCCTCCATCTGCCTCCTCCACGGGAACAGCACCTTGGGAAGGGTTTTTTTTTCCAATCAGAAGTTGTGGATTCATCCAAATATAAAATGGGCCAGGCTCAGCTCTGAGCACTTTGCCCAGGATACTTGGAGACCATTCTGCTTCATGGGACACCTTCCACTAGACCGGGTTGCTCCAAGCTCCACCCAACACTTCCAGGGGTAAGGCAGGACAAGGCAAATCAACGGAAAAGAAGCTGAAAGCATTTACCTGATTGTAAAAAATGTGTTAATTATGTTTTTTTCCCTTTGTCAGCACAACTTTAGGTCTTTCCAAAGTGCAACGTTTTGATCGATTTTTGCCTGTTTTGGTTAAAACCAGCAGATGGTTTGTGATATCAAAATCAACTTCCTGAAAAGTGAGGAAGGCACCCATGGACATTTTTTCCACAGCTCCCTTTCAAACCACTTTCAAACTGGAGCTGGACGCCCAGGAAAGAGTTTTAAAAAAATAATCCCAAATATTTTGGGTGGCACTGGCAGGACTGGGCAATTCCTGCCTGCTCAGGTTGTTCTGGGAGCGTTTTGCTCCAGGTTTTTATCTTCCCTCTCTGCTGAGCTCTGCTCCATGCTCGGATATTAAGACATCATAAGAAAAATTCCAGCGTGGCAATGAATCATTAACTGTCACGGTTTTCCAGAAGGTGGAAATTTAGGGTTATAAAACTGTCAAAACACTAAACAGTTACACGGGGGCAGGGCTGGATGTGCCTCTGGAAGGGGATGCAGACAAATCCTGCCGGAACTGAGGGATGCAGCACCTTGGGAACAGCCAGGGCACATCCATGGCAGAGGCCAACCCTGTGGGAAAGCAAGAGGGGCTGGGGGATTGTCCCTGTGACCCCCTTGTGGTGGGTGTTCTTTGGAATCATGGAATCATTGAGGTTGGAATTGTGGAATCATTGATTCTTGGATCGTCGACTCCAACCACTCCCCCACCACAGCCAAGGCTACCACTGACCCCACGTGTCCCCAGCCACCACACCCACATGGCTCTGAAATCCCTCCAGCCACGGGGATTCCACCCTGGGGATTCCACCCTGGACAGCCCCTTCCACAAAGGAATTCCTCCCTGATTTCCAGCCACGTGCAAACAAAAACAAAAAGCAGTCGGTCGCTTCCTCAAGGGGCGAAATGAGGGCGTTTTAGTTCTAACAGCACTAGGGTGAGGAATTCCACCCCAGGCATTCCCAGCACCTTGGTCCTTCCCAAAAGCTTCCAGGCATGCAGGTTTTGGAGGACGGAACCAGCCCTCAGCTCCGTGGGGCCTTTCCCACCAGCTTCAGCAGGACCAGCTCGGGACTTGGTGAAACCACAAACACCATTTTCATTTGCCATTTGTGCCGCAGAGCCGGGATTATCCCCTAATACCAGCACACAGGAAAAGGAGGATTCAGGAAAAGCATTTTCCAGCCCTGTAGAAATAATCCTGCTTTGAGGTTTAATTACAGCCTGGAATGGGCTGTCAATAGGCACCAATCAATAGCTCAATTACACAGAACTCCCTTGTAATTAATGCTGGATGATTATCGAGTGATCAATAATAAAGTGGAACACCATCAAGGGTAGAAAGTGAAAGCCTTTTCCAGAATATCCTCCTCCCTACCAATTAGGACATTTTTCACCAGGAGATGTGTGGGTTCAAAATTCCCTCTGCGAGAAACGATGTGAATTAAATCCTGCTCTCAAATCCTGGATCAGCCAAAGTCACATGGAACTGTTTATATTCCTTGATTGAAGGAATGCTAAAACACTTCTGGCAAAAATGCTTCCATTCCCTTTCCCCATCCAGGCACTGCAGGCTCCTTTGAAAATCACTTTTTCTACCATATTTAGAGGTATTTAACAATTTCCAAAGTCAGAGCAAACCCAATGTTTTGGGAAGGAGAACACACCAGAAAAAACCTATTCTGATAGCAAATATCTTCTCTAGTCCAGGTCTTGGTAAAATTTGGATGACATTGGTATTAAAGTATGGGGAAAACAATGTTCTTGGGAATAGATATTGATGGGAATGCTGAGCATGGCCAACCTCAGACAGCGCTGGCACAGGGAAATGGGATCTGTGTCACAATCCCCTTCCAAAACAATTCAAATCCAAGGCTTTGGGTTCCCCAGTTGTGGAGACATCTGCAACAGCTGGATCAGGACTCTGCTCCCCAAATTCAAGCCCAACACGGATTCAAAGCCATCTCTGACTTTTCAAGCTAAAAGGAAAGGACGTGACCACATCCGCAGGCCTGGGGAAAACGCAAGGAGAAAGTGCAGGATGTCACATCTGATCAGCCTGACACCGGGCTGGAAAACACTGGTGGCTTCCCTGATTTGGATCTTTCCGCAGCTCCTCTCCTTGCCTCGTTAAATCCATAATTTTGGGTAACTTTAAGCTCTCAGCAACATCTGCAGTGAAATATTTAACTTGGGTTGGCTGTTCGGTGTCACTGGAAGCCAAGGCTGGGTGCGTTTCCAGCTCTGGGATGACCTGGATTTTTCCAGCAAACCAAGAGCACGTTTGGGGGGAACACACGGAGCTGACTGATCCCTGAGCCCTGAGCCCGTGGGCTCCTCAGAGCCCGGGAGAAATGGGAAACAGTTGTGGCTGAAAGCACACCAGGAAAAGCCAGCCCGGTGCTGTGTTTGGGGCTGGGCAGCATTTGATTTTAATAAAGCCAGGCGGCAAAAGCCTGGAGGATAAGAAAGAGTGAAAGACTGGACGTAAAAATTTTCTGGAAATGCTAAAAAAATAAAAGAGGAGAAATGTGAAGGAAGGGCAGAGCAGCCACCGTGCCTCGGCGTCTCCGTCGGCTCTGTCCCAAATCCTCCCTCAACTCTGCTGGAAAATGGCTTCAGACTGTGATAAATACAGAATCAAGGAACATCCTGAGTTGGGACAGACCCACAAGGATCACTGAGGTCCTTGGTGAGGATCTGCCACAGGTTTCTCAGAGGAGCTGTGGCTGCTCCATCCCTGGAGTGCCCAAGGCCAGGTTGGACAGGGCTTGGAGCCACCTGGGGTAGGGAAGATGTCCCTGCCCATGGCAGGGGGTGGGAATGGTCACTGAGGTCCCTTACAGCCCAAACCATTCCAGGATTCTGGGATTCCAAGCCCAACTCCTGGTTGTAACCACCCAGCTCACTCACACATTTAAATTACAAAACGCCCACCACCCCTGGGACATCGAGCCCTTGTTAAATTTTCTGAGGTCAAAAGAAGAAAAAACAGGGAAAAGAGGCGTTTTCCCATTTTCCTTCCACCCCAGATGGCAGCTTAGCAATCCCTGAGCTGTCAGAGGTGGGGACTAAATAAACAGCAAATGAAATGTACCCTGGGCAAAACCAGAGATGCTTAAGAAAACACAAAATGTGTTAAAAATCACATTTTTATGCTGCCATCTGCAGCAGTTTCTTTTCAGCCTTACTCATCATTCCAATTACAATGGGACCGAGGTGTAAATTATGAAATGATAAAAAAAAGAGAGGTTTTTCAGCTTTTTCCTTCCCTGAGCAGTTGGTTCTATGTGGGACAAAATGATGCTGGGATGGAGGTGGGGAAGATGACGAGAGATGGGGATGCTTGTTGCTCCAGCCCTGCTGGGGGGGTCTTTTATTTTATTTATATGGATTTATTTACTTACAGGAATCTGAAGGAAACCTCCAATACAGGGATTGATGGGGTCTGTTCAGCACTAGATAGGAAAGGGAGCCAAAAGGAGCCCAAATCCTGCTTTTAGCTTTGCAGAGGAAGACAAGGTGCTCCAAAGGGATGGGATTTCATAAACCTGGAGTCATTTATCTCCGAGCCTGCTGCCTGCACAAATGGCAAATTCGGAGCCTGGCTCCCCCTTGGAGCTTTGAAGACCCCAGGCACAAAGAGATGAGAGCAGTGGGTATTTCCTGGTCGCCTCATCCTGCTTTTCCCAGCCCGGATTTGGCCCGTGGCAGGCGGGATCACATGAGCTGTGGATCCCGGAGGATGCTGGGGAGGAAGCAGAAAATGCCACCCACTTGCAAGGTCACAGCTGCGAGATCCCTGCTCACGCTGCTGCACTGATGGCTTACATATGAGAGGAACCTTGGAAGAGGAAGGAAAATATCCCAGGCTGGATATTCCAGGCAGAGCTGTCACCGGAGGGGGAACGCTGCCCCGACAAACGCCCCGGGGCAGCTGTGCTGTTATCAGGGACAGATGCTCCCCCTGCAAACACGCTGCCCGGGGCTTGAGGTTTCCCAGCTCCGAGGAATCTGCAGCAGAGGATGAAGTGCAGCTGCCTGTCCGTGAGGAAGTTCCTGCTCTCCACAGTGACTCATCCCACAAAACCCAAGGGCATCCACATCAGCCACGGGGCTCGCTTTCAAAGGTTACTCATTATTCACCCACAAACTGGGTTTGTCAACAGAGGGGAAGAGCAAAAATCCACCATTGCCTCATCCTGTGATTCCAACAGCCTCGTCCAGCAGCGTGCATAAGGAGCTCCTCTGAGCCAGGTGCCAGAGTGACACTGGGACAGAGACTGGGAATGACACCAGGGCAACAGAACGTGCCAGGCACTGCCTGGTGCTGCTGGAGGAGCACTGGGAAGGGATTGATAAGAAGGAGAAGGGATCTGAATGTTCCCAGGCTGCTGAGCTGGGAAAAGATGCAGGAGGGTGGGAGAAGATACAGAGAAATGGGGGAGAAAAATGCAGGGAGTTTGGAAAAATACAGGGAGCCAGAAAAAGATGCAAGGAAATGGGAAAAGATGCAGGGAGCTGGGGAAGGATGCAGAAATCTTGGCTGCCCCAGTTTTCCTGCAGCATCCCCACGGTGCTCAGAGTGTGGCAATGTGTGCACAGCCACTGCCAGGTCAGGACATGGATCAGGAGCAGGACAGAGGCACCTGGAGAGGTGAGAGTGGATCTGCCCGGGTGTCCTGCATGGATTCTGCAAGGAGAATCTGCTCAGCAGCCCTGGAAGGTCCTGTTGGGTGAGCATCCCCATCCTGGACCATCCAGGACTCGTTGTTACGGAGAGTTTCTGTCTGGCTTTGGAGCTTAATTTCTCCTGACAGTGAGAAGGAACCCTGAAGGTTTCTGCAAACCAAACTGTTTACTAGCCAGTGCCAAAGCCAGAGCTGGGGCCGCTGTGGGCTGGCAGCAGCAATCCCAGAGCTGCAGAATTCCCTGCTGGAGCACAGGCCGTGCCACAAGGCATCCACCTCCCACCTGGGCCGGGGGACGCCGGCGTGCCGGAGCCGGCACGAGGGAAGGGAACCTGAATTACAGCTGTGCCCAGGATCTTCCAGCCGGGATCCCAGGGAGGGATTTCCCAGCCCTCCCAGCTGTGGTCACAGCTGCTCCTTTCTGGTGTCTTGAGGTGGCAGCACTGCTGTCACCGTGCTGGGGCTCGGGGGAACCGGGCCAGCACGGGCACTGTCACCAGGGACAGTCCTGAAGGGTGGCTGTGTCAGGTGGGGTTGGGCGCTTTCTCCAGGCAGCACTGACAGAAGGAGAGGCCACAGTCTCAAGCTCTGGGAAATACAGGTTGGATATTAGGAAAAAGATTTTTACAGAAAGGGTGATAAAGCACTGGAATGGTCTGCCCGGGGAGGCGGTGGAGTCACCGTCCCTGGATGTGTTTAGAAGATTGCATGTGGCACTCAGTGCCGTGGTTTAGTTCAGGTGTTAGGGCTGGGTTGGACTCGATGACCTTGAAGGTCTCTTCCAACCCAATCTTCTGTGACTCTGTGAATTCAGGGAACACTGGTGGTGACAGCCCAAGAGACAAAGGGGACTGGCACGGATCCAGGGAGAGCCTTTGGAACTGGCCTGGAGGTGTCTCCTGGTCCTGGAAACCCTCAGGGCTCCTGCTTTCGGCCTTGTCCTGGACAAGGAATGTCCTGGGAGCGTTGATGAAGGAATTGTGACACCTGGCACTTCTCTAGTGCAGGATCATCACGGGCTCTGCCAACTCAGGATGGCAGGAGAGGGACAAGAAGAGCAGCAAGTGTGACACAGCAGCCACAGAGACGGGAGCAGAGCCACCTGAGCCCCACCCAGCCCGTCCTCCGCAGCCACCTCAGCTCTGGGACATCACTGCCCCCTGGTCTGACATGTCACAGCCACCCCTGACCCGGCCCAGTCACAGGAATCCCTCCACGTCCCCAAACACAATCACTTTCCCCAGCTGGCCCATCTTTTCAATGAAAGTACAGGTCATTTCAGCTGTCACACGCTGCAGGTTTGCACTCAGAAACTACTGCAAGGGAGGAAAAGCACCAGGAGAAGCAGCAGGACCACAGGAACATCCCTGGGACAACTTCCAATGGGGACATCTCCACCAGAGCGTGGCCAAGGGAAGCCACCACGAGGACTCTCATCACAGCAGTGGCTGCGTGTGGAGTATTTCATTTGGCACCCTTTTGGAGCTCTCATAATCTTTTCCTTTATGATTAATATTAAACAAGTCATATTCCTTATGGAATTTCCTAACCCTGTCTGTTTATATTTTTCTCTACATCAGAGTTAATATTTTAAGATCGCCTCTCTCTTTTTTTTCCTCTTTTATTTCATGTTCATCTGTTTTTCCTCATTTTATAAACCAGGTTTCTTGTTTAGTAGTCATGACAACATCTGCCTGCGGTGGTTACACCACAGCCTGGGGCTTTTTATTTTCTTTTCTCCCCCCCAAGCTGCTGAAAGAAAAAAAGAAAACCCAAACCTTTAAATAAATAAAAGCATAAAACGAAAGGGGCAAGTTGGGAACTGCCCCCTCCTCCTTCCCCTCCAATGACCCACTTCAACAAGACTCCCCAGCCTGGTGGGTGAGGACTCATTTGGCTTTGATCCTGCAAAGTCTTATCCACTTAGTTCACTTCGATGGGAATACTCGGAGCACATCAAGTCAAGCACATATGAAAGTCTTTAAAACCTTGAGGTCTGGGCCCGGGAGGCACAAAAGCCAAAAGCTGGAGCTGCATTTTCCTTCTGGGCGTTGAGCTCTGCACAGCAGCGCAAGGGTTGGGGTGGGATGGGGTGGGATGGGGATGTGCTGCTCCCAAGGGGAGGACGGGGTCACTTCCAGGAGATGCTGGAGTTCAACATCATCTTCTCCACATGGACCACCACGAATCCGGCCACCACAGCCACCCCATGGCTTTGGCACCTGCCTTGCTCTGGATTCCCAAAAAAACCCCAGAGGCTGGAGGCAGCAGGACCCACCTTCACACCCTTATTTCAATTAAACCCCGTCAGGACAACCTGGAGATCAGGCAAAGGAATTCCAAAAAAAAAAAAAGCAGCATCACATCACCAAAAGCATTCCTAAGATCTAGGGAATATTAAGGAATGCGTTTTTTCCCCCTAAATTCGGTCTTTCAGGGTGCTGGGAACCAGTAGCTTCCAGGGAATTTAGGCTTTTGGAAAAACAGGGGTGTGTTTTATTTCACAGAATTCACAGAATGTCCAGGTTGGAAGAGACCTTCGAGGTCATCGAGTCCAGCCCAGCCGCAACACCTCAACTAAACCACGGCACCCACTGCCACATCCAGTCTGTTTTAAACACATCCAGGGACGGTGACTCCACCACCTCCCCGGGCAGACCATTCCAGTGCTTTACCACCCCTTCTGTAAAAACTTTCCTAATATCCATATTTCAGACTCTTCCCACGGGAACAGCAAATGGCCACGGAGCCATGGACCTGTGCTCGCCCATGGAAACACGGCCAGAATTCCATGGGGAGTTTAACCCCGGGAACCAGGAGATGGCCGGGAACACTGAATCCAGAGGAGGAAGGGAAAAGGCTGGGAATGGAACAGAGGCAGGCTCCTCTCCCAGAGTGATGCACGGATTTTGTTTGCGGGATTTTAATTGTGGGGGGGAAGAGAAGTGTTTTTGAAATTTCAATTTTTTCCTTTTCTTCATTCTTTGGTGTGTGTGTGTGTGAATAAACTATTTTTGTAACTCTTAAGTTTAGGCCTGCCTTGCTTTTTATTTTCTCCTAACCATTATCTCACAGATGAGCAAACACTCAAACCACTACAAAAAACCCTTTTTCCTAATACCCATATTTCAGACTCCTCCCATGAGCACAGCAAATGGCCACGGAGCCATGGACCTGTGCTCGCCCATGGAAACACACAGAATTCCATGGGGAGTTTCACCCCGGGAACCAGGAGATGGAACACTGAGAGCAGCCCCGAATGCAGAGGAGGAAGGGAAAGGGCTGGGAATGGAACAGAGGCAGATGAAGCTTTCAGCAGCAGCACCTCTGAGAGCCCTGGGACGCTGTGTGCAGATGTTCCGAGGTCGCTGTAAGCTGACTCCGAGGAGGAGGAAGAGGAGGATGTGTTCCCTCCAGTTCCCCGTGGAGCTTTAGCTCTCTGCAGCCCTGCCGAGGCCGCGTGCGGTGGTCACAGGTGGGGCTTCCACGCTGACCATCAGCGTGGAGATGGGGCCAAAAGGCTCCAACCCCTTCAGCTCTGGCTGCTGGAAGGGCTGAGGAACAGATTGCCATGGAAACACCTCCCTGACTCCAGGGCCCGGAGGAAAACCATCCAGCAGGGATTCTGCAGCACTGAGGACCCTCTCACTGATGGCCACCAGGACCTGAGACTGCCCAGCCAGGACTTTCCAGCTGATCCCTTCCTGCCTGGCTGCAGAAGGGGAACTGGGAAGGAACACAACATTTTGAAGCTCCAGTTCTTATCTGTGGTCACGTTTTTTTTTTTCCAAATAACTCCAGGAAAATGATCTCCAAATTTAGGACCCCACTGTCCCTGCAACGTTGGCCCTGCCGCGGCTCCTGGAATCTCAGAGATGGAGCTGATCTGGCTGTGCTGGGTTTCAGGGTGCCCCCCTGACCCTTTTACCTTGGCTCTGCTCCCTCTGAGGCTTCTGGCTGCAGGGATGATCCGTGTTGGATCAGCAGAACTGGCAGATTTGCCCTCGTTGCTCCAGAGGGATTTGTGTGGGGATTACAACTGCTTTTCAAGAGCTGGCTATGGAATAAATGACATTAATGATGCCATAAAAGCAATCCCTGTCTCCTTCCCACTCCCCACTCCTGCCATTCCCAACCCCATCCAAACAACCAATGCAATCTGATTTGTTTTTCCAGAGGAAATTTTGAAATTTCTGTTGCCTGAGGCATCCTGAGTTTTCTACTGCTCCTGGATTTTGGCACCTCAGAGGAGCTGGCAGCTTCTCTAAGAGTGACCATGATGTGCAACCTGGTCTAGTGGGAGGTGTCCCTGCCCAAGATGAGCTTTAAGGTCCTTTCCAACCCCAGCCATTCCAGGATTCTATCGAATTCTGTCTGCTTGTTTGCTCACAAAGTGCAGGGAATCCATCCATGAGCCACCCCAACCACCACTGCTACGCCATACTGGCCAAAATTTGGGACAAAACATTCCCAAACCGCTCTTTTTGTGCATTTTCCTCCCAGACTTCCTCATCCTTTCCAAAACTGGCCTGATCTGGGATTTCTCCCTGCTTCCACGTTCTCCGAATCGGAGCAGGGTGTAAATTGGAAGTGCCACTTCTCTCCCTGAACAGCTCCACGTGTGGACACCAAGCCCAGACCAAACCCACGCGGCTCCTGTAGAGCTGAACCCGAGCCCAGGGGGAGTTTCAGGTGTGGAAAAAGTCACTCAGGAACATGGACAAAGCAGCACCGAGCTCCTGGCAGCGACGGAATTCAAATCCAAGAGGGAAGCAGGAGAGGTGAGACCTCGTGCTGCAAACACCTGCCTGGAACGAGGTTTATTTGGGGGGCTCAGCTCAGGGTTTAGAGCAGCAACAAAAATCCAGGAGCCTCTGCACAATGCCAGCATAAATCATGGAATCTTCTCCAGGGATCAGTCAAAACCATGGAATGGTTTGGGTTGGAAGGAACCTCAAAGCTCATTTCCAACCCCTTACCCTGGGCAGGGGCACCTTGCACTGGCCCAGGCTGCTCCAAGCCCTGTCCAACCTGGCCTTGGACACTCCCAGGGATGGCAGGCCACAACCCGGTGGGAATGTTGTTCCCAACAAAAGGGAAAGTGAGACTGGGGTTTGTAAACAATTCTCCAGGGAAGGAGGCCCACTGAGCACAGCACAGCACCTCCACCCCACAGCCAGGGGAAGGAGCTGTCCCAGCACAGCACCAAACAAACCCCAGCTGCTCCAAGAGGATCCTGCACTCACCTCTGAGTCACAGCTCCAAAAACCCCCGGTTTTTCTAGGAAGATGAAAGTCAGGAGTGACACAGGTTTCCTGCAATTTCTGGCTGTTGCATCACGGCAGAGATAAGGGCCCTGCTGGAGCCTGGGGATGCTGCAGCTGTGTAAACTGCGTGTGGGCTAAGGCAGCCCAGGGCTGCAGCCTCATCCCAAGGCTTCCAAAGCAAAATAAAACCTCTCCGGAGGCAGCGGCCTCTCACAGCAACATCAAACCCAGAACAAGCCAAGGAGTGATTCCCATCCGAGCAGGAAAAGGGAAAACTCATCCTCACCTCCATCCCTGAGCAGCCCAGACACCAAGATCCACCCCTCTGAAGCCAAGGGGGATTTGTTTAAATGGCTTTAATTAAAGCTGTCCAATCACTGGGTGAGGGGGACTGGGGAAGGTGACGCCTCTGTCTGAGGATGGTTTTACACATAAAAGCACATACTCATTTAACTGGACAGGACAGAACTAACTGGAATATGCAAATTATTTTGTAAAAAACCCTGAGCTGACCCTCTGGGAGGTCACAAGGCACAGGTTTCCCAGGGAAGCTGTGGCTGCTCCATCCCTGGAAGTGTCCAAGGCCAGGCTGGACGAGGTTTGGAGCAAGCTGGGATAGTGGAAGCTGGAACTGGATGGGTTTTAAGGTCCCTTCCAACCCAAACCATTGCAGGAAAGCCATGCCAGGAACCCACAGTAAGAACACAATCGAAACTGCTCTGCCAGCCAGTGATACCAGAGGGAAGAGGAAGGAGCAGGGATGGGAAGAAGCCTCCTTTCAGCCAGGAAAGTCACTTTACCAGCAGCAAAATCCTCCCTTTTTTCCAAAAACACCACACCAAAGGCATCATCCCACTCCAGCCCCTTCCACTCCTGAAATGGGCACGTTCTGTCTTCACACGTCCATCTCTGACACCAAGAAATGATTTTCTTCATAATAAATGTATTAAAAATCCTCTTTAAAAGAAGTTTCTCATCTGCCATCTGTTTCCAGTTAGGCTGCTCTGATTTCATCTTTTATTTTTTCGAAATGGAACAGAAAACATTATTTAAAGGTCCTGTCATCTCGCTGGTGGGAGGAGAGATCCCAAATCCCAAATCCCAAATCCCACCACGGTCACCCTGCCGAGCAGAGAAGGCTCAGTGGGAGCCAAGAGCTGGGAAGGTGCAAAGGGACCAGCTCAGATAAGGACTAAGGGACAGAAAATGGGATTAAACTTGCAAGACCTTCACCACCTCTTCAAACCATTGCACAGAAACGGGAGGAATTCACAGATATTTCAAGGTACTTGACACGTTTCAGTGGGGGAGTGCTTTGGCTTGGGCACAGGAACGGCTGTGATGCTTTTACTCAGCTTTAGCAGCCACATCTAAAGGCAAATAAATAATTAGCCCTGGAAACACGGTGCCAGAACATGGTGAAGATCATGTGGTGGACACCAGGACCTTCTCTGCTTTGCAGCTGCTCTGGCTCTCATCAGACTGAAATGTTTTATGCCCTCGCTCACAGCCCCCTGCACTCACATGTGCAACACATCCTTGATCTCCCAGCCTGGAGCTGAATCCCGAATCCCACCTGGGAATTGCAGATGTTGGAAGCTCCAGCTCGGATCATTTCACTGATCACTTCATCCTCAGCACTGCTCTTCCCCGCCCGGCCCAACCACCTGGAAGTTCTGCTGCGGGACACAAAGCTGCTGGAGCACGCAGGAATTTTGAAAAGCAGGTGCAAAAGCCAACCAGGGAGGAAAAGCCAACCACCTCGAGCTGCCCCAGAGCCCAGGGAGGAGCAGATTCTGGTCAGCCACGCCATTCCATGAGCTCTGGGAGCTGGTTCTGGACAGGGAGCAGCGCAGGAAGAGGGACCTGAGAGCCCCTGGAAAGCTGCAACACGCCAGGACTGGGGGACTTTCCACCCCATTGATGCAAATGTTGCAATTTAAGGATCCAGCTGGCCATTTTGGAGCCAGTGCTCAGCGACATTCCCAAGGACACCGTGGCCCACCCGGTCCCTGGGGCTCTCTGGCACAGAGGTGGCACCAAACCGTGCCAGCCTGGCACACGTGGCACCTTCCAGCAGGAACCTGAAACTCTGCTGGGACTCATCCCTGCCTCCCTGCCCTGCTGCCACCCCGTGCTCCTGGGTGGCCAAAGCCACTGCAGCTCCTGCTGGCCCCAAACCTGAGAGCTCCATGTGGGTGTGAAGAGCAATCCCGACCTTCCTGCTGCCCTTCCCACCCCGGGGGCCTCCTGTGCAGATCAGATTTCTGGCTGGGTGTCACATCTCCCTCTCAGGTGGAACAGCAGAGCCAGGAGCAGCAGCAAAGGTGAGCTGAGAGCCACCCCAGGCTGGGACAGGGGAGCCAGGGACACTGCAAGCCCTGCTCCGTGGAACAGAACATGGCTGTAACTGACCCAGGTCAACCCAGCTGCCATTATCTTCACTTTGCAGAGGTCTAAAGGCACAGGGTATTTGTTACACAGCAAGCAGAAAGAGCTGAAACCTGAAGGCACTGCCAGAGCATCACAGCACAGCTGCTCACCTGTGGGCCTGGTATCTCTGGCTCTGAGAGATTTCAGCCTGCTCACTTTCTCCCATGGGAGAAATTCTTAAGAAAGCTTCTTCTCCAAACAAATCCTGGCAAACAACTCTCCTCTCTCAAAACAATCTTTCTCCAGGTGGGGTTTTGCTTTTCTAGTTCTCAAAACATTTCAGCTGTTTCTCTGGTTTAACCAATGGGATTGGAGAGGTGTCGTTCCTGTTCACCAACCATGTTCAGTCTGTGTCAGAACATCTTACAAAAGCAGTAAGAATTAGACAAAAAAGCCTTTTTTCTATGCTTTTTACCTTCTGAAATATTTGGAGTCTCTCATCCTTTTTTTGTGTCCTACAACGACACTCACCCACACATTTTGTGGGGAATTGGGAATTTGGAAGGGTCTTTCCCCATGCAGTGCATCAAAATCATTCAAAGCCAAGCCTTGGACATGCTCTAAAGGGAAACTTGGAGCCTCAGCCTGCAGAATTTTAGTGGTGAGCTCCACGGGCATAACTCCTGGAAAATCCCACATGGAGAAACAGGACATGAGACTTGCTGTGAAGTGCATCCATGTTCTGCACCTTCTCACACTTTCAGTGTGCCACCTCCCTAATATTTTACTTATACATAAAACCCATATATTTATATATATATATAAATATATAACACATATATATAACATTTATATTTATATATTTCTTAATATAGAAATATAAATATAAAATTATATAATTTATATATTAAGAAGGGGAGGGAATGTGTTATTTACTTCTCTGGGTTACTGGCAGAGGTGGGAGAGGTGGGAGAGCCCTGCAGAAAAGCTGCCTCCTGTCGTTGTAGGACACGAAAAAAAAGATGAGAGACACCAAATATTTCAGAAGGCAAAGAGAATAGAAAAAAGCTTTTTTGTCTGATTTTTACTCTGTTTTTATAAAGAGTTCTGGCACAGACTGAACATGGTTGGTGAACAGGAACGACACCTCTCCGATCCCATTGGTTAAACCAGAGAAACAGCTCAAATGTTTGGAGAACTAGAAAAGCAAAACCCCACCTGGAGAAAGCTTGGTTTGAGAGAGGAGAGTTGTTTGCCAGGGTTTGTTTGGAGAAGAAGCTTTCTTGAGAACTTTTTCCTTGGGAAACAGTGAGCAGCTGCCAGCAGGCTGAAATCTCTCAGGCCCAGAAATACCAGGCCCAGCCTCCAGTTTCCCCAGTGTACCTGTGTTCCCCCTGGGAATCTGCCTGGAGCTGTTCCCTCGAGAGCATCAGCCCCTTCCCAGCCCACCAAGAGGGAACCTGGGCAATTCCCACGGAAGAGCCGCGTTCCACTCCCCATTTCCCCAAGGCCAGGGCTGTGGGATGCCTCCACAGGCCCCCTGTGCCAGCAGGGTGAGTGATGGGGAAGGAGCCCAGCTCCAGCTCCTGCTGCCTGCTGGAGTCACTGCCCGTCCCCTCTCCAATTAATCAAGCTCCCAAAGTGATTAACAGCGTGATTCATGGCTCTCGTTAGGAGCGTTCTGGAACAAACAAGGCTGTATTTCAAGGCCACTGGCTTAATGGTGAAAATAAATACCTTCCAAATTTCTATTTTCAAGTAGCTGAACCTTTTCCACCTTTACAACTAATTCAGACTTCCTTCAAATTATTTTTCTAAGTAATATAACAATTTGTTTTTCATTAGAGCTTGTCAAAGCCGGACTTGGGTTTATTTTGAGAGAAACCAGCGCTCTGCAGAAACTGTTTAGTACAATCTGAATGACGCCCAAAGGGGTTATTGCAGCCACAATCAAAATAGAGTTTACAGCACTGGCTTGGGGTGACACTTTATTTAATGNGCCAGAAAATTACCCATTGTAAATTGGCCCAAAAAAAAAAAAAGAAAAAAAAGAAAAAGAGAAGAGAAAAAACCCCCAGCGCCCTGAATCAGGAGCTAATTAAATGCACTCCCATGGCTCCCAGGGAGTGTTTCTCAGTCCCTCTGACTACTGCAGAATGCAAGGACTTAACTTGTTGCTAACTAATCCCAGACCCCATTATGGGAGCAGTGTTATTTACTGGTTTGGGGTGGTATGTGCTGCTATTCCCGTGTCTGGCACAGCAGATCCTTTCGAGCTGGATGTGAAATCAAATATCAGAGTGATTAAATAGTTTGGGTTCTGCCTGCTTAACTCAGAATGTTTCTTGTTGGGGTGGGGGGGGGGGAAGTGTGTAGAGCTCAGTATTTAATTTAAGGGGGCTTAAATGTAACAGAAAATCTGCCCTGTAACTGCTTTGATTTCACATTCCTTTTGTTTTGCTGTGGGGAAAAGCTGAGCTGGAGCAGCGCCAGGGTTGAGGGAGGGATTGGGGGTCCAGGGGGGAAGGAGGGACAGGGACACCCCAGGACCAGGATGGCTGCACAGGGCTGGGGATCAACCTCCAGAATCCCAGTCCAAGCTCCAACATCCCCAGAGAACCTCTGAATCCCTCCCCCTTGCACCTTCCATCTCACACCCGATGAGATTTGAAAAGCCAAAGCGGATTTTTAAACGACTGAACTGCAAAACTCTTTTCCACTCTTCTCCCTGGCCCATTCCTCCGGTCCTGTTCTGCTGCTCATTTTCCTGGGGTTCTCTGTTTGTTGTTTCTTTCTAAACCACAACAAAATCAGCAAGGTTTGGGCTTTGGGGAAGGCTGAATTTCCTCTGCTCTGGCAGGGGAGCCCCTGCCCAGCCCAGGTTGTGACACCCACCCAGCATCCTTAGGGAAAAAGCAGGAAAGGGACTTTGAACAGGGACATGACATGATAGAACAAGGGGGAATGGATTTAAACTGAAAGGAAGGACATTTACATTGGATATCAGGAAGAAATTCATCCCAGTGAGGGTGGGCAGGCCCTGGCACAGGGTGCCCAGAGCAGCTGTGGCTGCCCCTGGATCCCTGGCAGTGCCCAAGGCCGGGCTGGACAGGGCTTGGAGCAGCCTGGGATGGTGGGAGGTGTCCCTGCCATGGAAAGGGGGGTGACACTGGATGGGCTTTAAGGTTTTTTTCCAACCCAGACCATTCTGGGATTGTGTGAACTGCAGAATAATTCCTCAGTTTTCTGGCTGCTCCGTCCTGCAGTGAACTGGGCTTTATTCTCACGCACCTTAACAGCACCACTCTGCACCCACACAGACAAACCCCTCCTGCAGCAGTGCCCGTGTCCTGTGGGTGCCCAGTTAAAGCCCTAAGGAAGGGCCTGATCCCCCTGCCAGCAGGCTGGCACTGGTGTGACCCCGCTAATCCTGCTGGAGACACCCCTGATTTACACCAGCCTGGCCACCAGAACAAACCCCAGCTCGGATCTGACAAGTGAAAACAAACACTGGATTCAGACACTTTCTGCAAGGAGGGGGGGGCTGGTTAATTTTTGTTCCCTCTCTCCAGGCTGCTGCTGTGACCTCTGCTACCTCCGAAGTCAGCAACACAATCTCTTGCAGCTGTGGCACTGCGGCAGCCTGATTTAATTTGTGTGTGTGTGGCTGCAGGGGCAGCTCATCCCTCCAGCATCTCGTGCTGTGGCAGAGGCAGCGCTGGGACAACGGGGGGCTCGGGCCTCCCCTCCCCAAAAAAAAGAGGGGGGAAACCCCCACTTGGCCTCTCCTGCCTTCCTGGAGAGATGGGAACAAAATCAACCAGAGGGAAACGTCCTTTTCCATCAACGTTTTTAAGAGGTTGAGGTTTGGCCAAGCCGAGGAGGAAAAAGAAAAAAAAAGCCAAGAATATATCTGTTCAACAACTGTTTTCTGCTTGAAAAGCAAAAAAAAAACCAAAAAAAAAAGAGGAGGAAGAGGACTTTGCTCCTGCTCTCTTGCACATTCCCAGCTCCCAGGGGCTGCATGTCCCTGGTGCCGTGCCCAGCTGGGCAAGGGCAGTGCTGGCAGCTTTTCCAGGGGAGCAGCTCCCTCAGGGAATTCTGTCCTGCGGTGTGACTGGAGCTCCTTCAGGGAATTCTGTCCTGCTCTGTGACTGCAGCTCCTTCAGGGAATTCTCTCCTGCTCGGTGCCTGCAGCTCCCTAAGGGAATTCTGTCCTTCTCTGTGACTGCAGCTCCCTCAGGGAACTCTGTCCTGCGGTGTGACTGCAGCTCCTTCAGGGAATTCTCTCCTGCTCGGTGCCTGCAGCTCCCTAAGGGAATTCTGTCCTTCTCTGTGACTGCAGCTCCCTCAGGGAACTCTGTCCTGCGGTGTGACTGCAGCTCCTTCAGGGAATTCTCTCCTGCTCGGTGCCTGCAGCTCCCTAAGGGAATTCTGTCCTTCTCTGTGACTGCAGCTCCCTCAGGGAACTCTGTCCTGCGGTGTGACTGCAGCTCCTTCAGGGAATTCTCTCCTGCTCGGTGCCTGCAGCTCCCTAAGGGAATTCTGTCCTTCTCTGTGACTGCAGCTCCCTCAGGGAACTCTGTCCTGCGGTGTGACTGCAGCTCCTTCAGGGAATTCTCTCCTGCTCGGTGCCTGCAGCTCCCTAAGGGAATTCTGTCCTTCTCTGTGACTGCAGCTCCCTCAGGGAACTCTGTCCTGCGGTGTGACTGCAGCTCCTTCAGGGAATTCTCTCCTGCTCGGTGCCTGCAGCTCCCTAAGGGAATTCTGTCCTTCTCTGTGACTGCAGCTCCCTCAGGGAACTCTGTCCTGCGGTGTGACTGCAGCTCCTTCAGGGAATTCTCTCCTGCTCGGTGCCTGCAGCTCCCTAAGGGAATTCTGTCCTTCTCTGTGACTGCAGCTCCCTCAGGGAACTCTGTCCTGCGGTGTGACTGCAGCTCCTTCAGGGAATTCTCTCCTGCTCGGTGCCTGCAGCTCCCTAAGGGAATTCTGTCCTTCTCTGTGACTGCAGCTCCCTCAGGGAACTCTGTCCTGCGGTGTGACTGCAGCTCCTTCAGGGAATTCTCTCCTGCTCGGTGCCTGCAGCTCCCTAAGGGAATTCTGTCCTTCTCTGTGACTGCAGCTCCCTCAGGGAACTCTGTCCTGCGGTGTGACTGCAGCTCCTTCAGGGAATTCTCTCCTGCTCGGTGCCTGCAGCTCCCTAAGGGAATTCTGTCCTTCTCTGTGACTGCAGCTCCCTCAGGGAACTCTGTCCTGCGGTGTGACTGCAGCTCCTTCAGGGAATTCTCTCCTGCTCGGTGCCTGCAGCTCCCTAAGGGAATTCTGTCCTTCTCTGTGACTGCAGCTCCCTCAGGGAACTCTGTCCTGCGGTGTGACTGCAGCTCCTTCAGGGAATTCTCTCCTGCTCGGTGCCTGCAGCTCCCTAAGGGAATTCTGTCCTTCTCTGTGACTGCAGCTCCCTCAGGGAACTCTGTCCTGCGGTGTGACTGCAGCTCCTTCAGGGAATTCTCTCCTGCTCGGTGCCTGCAGCTCCCTAAGGGAATTCTGTCCTTCTCTGTGACTGCAGCTCCCTCAGGGAACTCTGTCCTGCGGTGTGACTGCAGCTCCTTCAGGGAATTCTCTCCTGCTCGGTGCCTGCAGCTCCCTAAGGGAATTCTGTCCTTCTCTGTGACTGCAGCTCCCTCAGGGAATTCTGTCCTGCTCTGTGACTGAGGGCTGAGCTCCTGCAGCCACCAGGATGCTCCGTGCTGCAGCACAGGCCAGGAGGCTCCAGGGCCCACGGGAAGGAGTCACACTCCACACGTCCATCCAGATCCAGAGGGATTTTGAAGCTTCCAGCTCTCCCCACATTGTGAACTCCCCAGGTTGTGCCTTTGCGGCTGGGAACCAGAGCAGTGCCCCTGCCTTTCCAACAGCACCGGCCGTGGACTTGCCGTTCTATTTATTCATGGATGGGTTTCACCTTTCTGGTCCTGGAGCTCCGAGCCAGCACTCCCTGCCAGCTCCCAGGGGCAAGGTGGCTTTTTCCTGCCTTCATTTTGGCTTCCCTCTCGCTTCCCCTCATCAACCGCTTTGCCAAGCACTGTGATTTTACTGCCTGCCTTCCACGGAGCCAAGAAATACGTTTGGCGTGAGCTGGGAGTCAGACAGCGTGAAAAACACTCAGATCCAGGGGTTGGGCAGATCCAGGGGTTTGGGCAGATCCAGGGTTTGGGCAGATCCAGGGGTTGAGGAGGCAGATCCAGGGGTTTGAGCAGGCAGATCCAGGGGTTTGGGCAGATCCAGGGGTTGGGCAGATCCAGGGGTTGAGCAGGCAGATCCAGGGAGCAGTGAAATCCTGGCTGAGCTGAAGGATTTGCCTTCCCCAGCAGCACTTCCAACCTCCCACAGCCCACAAAGTCCTTGGGGTATGGGCAGGCTCTGCCCTGGTGCTTCTACAGAACCACAGAACAAGAGTCCAGACCTCACCTGAGGTCTCCAAGACCCTCCAAGATACCTTTTGTCCCCCTCCAGGTACTGAGTGCCCTGTTTTTAATTTGATTCCTCCTGAACATTGGGGTGTCTCAGATCCAGGTGTGCATTTCTGAGGCCCAGACCCCACCACTGCTACACAAACCAGCCAATCCCAGAAGTGTTAAGGCTGGAAAAGCTCTTTAAGATCATCAAATCCAACCATCAACCACCACATTCACCACTAAACCACGTCCTGAAGTGTCACATCCACAGCTTTCTGAACAATTCCAGGGATAATTTATTCCTGGCAGACACAATTGGCAGCAGTGCCCAGGAGCTCCGTGGAAATGGTGGGGTTGGAGCTGAGCTCACCAAGAGAACGTGGCAGAACCCCCAAAGCTGAGGGCCAGGAAACCACAGCAGGAGGGACAATTCCTGGCCAGGAGCAGCCAACACCCAGCCCTCCATGGATCTGCTGGGAATGGGCTCATCCCAAGGGTCCCTGGGAGCCCTCCATGGATCTGCTGGGAATGGGCTCATCCCAAGGGTGCCTGTGACCCCTCCAGGGGGGAATCAAGGTGCTGGCAGCACCTTGGTGTCCATCAAAGCCACCCTAAATCCCACCTGGGTCTCATCAAACACAAACTCCAACAGGAATTCCTGTGCACGTCCAGGATGGGAAGAAGGTGGAGCTTCCAGGTCCCCTGGGATAACTCCAGGCTGGAATCCCAGCCCCACAGGAATCCCCTGGTGGACACCCATCCATCCTCAGGCTGCTGAGCACCTCCTCTCTGACGTTTCCACCCTCTCTAAGCTTTTTTCCTTATAAACGTGAAGCAGGCAAGAAGAATAAGTTCACACTTGGAAAAAAAATCCCCACTTTCCTCCTTTAAAGCCCAACTTTTTTTGGGTTCCTGACAAAGCAATATTCTCCAGGCCAGTTGGAATCTGGAAAAATACACTCACTCAACCTCGCCACCACGACTCCAATAACAATTATAAAATGTCCAATAAAACTTGTCTGTAATGTCAATTCAAATCTTGAAAAGCAGAATTAAGTGGTATATCAACATTAAACTTTATTGCTTCCTTTGCAGAGCACAAGGATTGTCAATAAAAGTCATTCTGAATGAAGAAAAGGGCAGTAAATATTAAATAAACAGGTTTTTGTTGAAATGCTATAAATGCACCAGGGCTGCCTCTTACACTGGGACCCTTTCTGCCTGGGCAGGCTCCCCCCGTGATGGAAATGAGTCACTAATTGCCAGCTATCAATAAAGGGCCAATTAAAGGGGGCTGGGTGCCTGCCTTTCCTGGCTGTCATTAGGACATTTATGGGCTGGGCTGGCTGCTCCAGGTCCCCTGGCTCTGCCGGGGGTGCCCCAGCCCCCCCAGGGCCCTGCTGCTCGTTTGGGGCCCTGCAGGAGCCGGGAGGGAGCTGCAGGTTCCTGGGAGTGCCAGGGATGGAGCAGCCCCGAGGGGAGAAGGGGATGAGAGGGGAGTGTTGGACGTGGAATGGATTGGGGTGGGAAGGGAAAGGGAAAGGGAAGGAAAGGGAAGGAAAGGAAAGGGAAGGAAAGGAAAAGGGGAAGGAAAGGAGAAAGGAAAGGAAAGGAAAGGAAAGGAAAGGAAAGGAAAGGAAAGGAAAGGAAAGGAAAGGAAAGGAAAGGAAAGGAAAGGAAAGGAAAGGAAAGGAAAGGAAAGGAAAGGAAAGGAAAGGAAAGGAAAGGAAAGGAAAGGAAAGGAAAGGAAAGGAAAGGAAAGGAAAGGAAAGGAAAGGAAAGGAAAGGAAAGGAAAGGAAAGGAAAGGAAAGGAAAGGAAAGGAAAGGAAAGGAAAGGAAAGGAAAGGAAAGGAAAGGAAAGGAAAGGAAAGGAAAGGAAAGGAAAGGAAAGGAAAGGAAAGGAAAGGAAAGGAAAGGAAAGGAAAGGAAAGGAAAGGAAAGGAAAGGAAAGGAAAGGAAAGGAAAGGAAAGGAAAGGAAAGGAAAGGAAAGGAAAGGAAAGGAAAGGAAAGAGGGGAAGGAAAGGAAAAAGGGGAAGGAAAGGAGAAAGGAAAGGAAAAGGGAAAGGGAGGAAAGGAAAGCTCACCTTGTTCCAACCCCCCTGGGAACACTTTCCACCATCCCAGGCTGCTCCAGCCTGGCCTTGGGCACTGCCAGGGATCCAGGGGCAGCCACAGCTGCTCTGGGAATCTGTGCCAGGCTCTCCCCACCCTCACACCCTCCAACCTGGCCTTGGACTTCCCACTGCAGTGGAATTGGGGGCTGGAATTTTCTCTTCCTGCCCTTAAACAATTTGAGATGACAAAATCTGCAATCCCAGCTCAACCAAGGAGTGGGAACAATACCTGTTGATGTATTCATGATGGTTTTAAGCAATCCCCTCCCAGGGATGAATTTCTCCCTGATCTCTAATCTAACCCTGCCCTCCTTCACCTTAACCAGAAGAGAGGGTGGCTTTTGTTTTGTCCGTGGAGTTTTTTGGTAGGGTTGGGCTGAATCAAATCCTCCCAGTGCCTCCAGAACCCTCCGGGGTGACGCCTGCCACGCACACAGCTGGCACCTCTGGAGGGACACCCCGGGAGCTCCCTGGGCCAGACCTGGCCCTCCATCTGCCCAAATCCACCCCAAGCCAAGCCAAGCTGCCCCCAAAAGCTGTGCAGAGGGAAAAGCTGGCACCAGGCACGCCAGGAAGCCTTTGGGAAGCTGAAGGAACCGGGGACTCGGCGAGGGCACAAAGCCGCCGGGCTTTCTGTCAGACCTTTAAAACCTGATCAGCATTTTTGTGGTTTACCAAGGGCCTTTATGAGCTGTTCTCCAGTTTAATCATCACATGAACTCACAGGAAGCAGCTCCTGAGGATGGATTTCACGATGCTGAGCACAGACAGGGCAGCAAGGGCTGCAAACCGAGTGTCTGAGAGGTTTCAGGAGCTCTCTGAACTCGGCCAGGACAGAGAGGAGAGGGATCAGATGGGCTCCAGGAAAGGATTTCTGCAGCAGCTTCTGTCCTCTCAGTTTTGCAGAGGTACCGAACAAAACCCCACCCCAAAAAATCAACGGGAACGTGAATCCACTGAACTTCCAGGGAATTATTTTCATTTTAAACCTGGGCACGGTCAATCTGGTATTTGTGAAGAGCAGCTCAACCCTTTTCAGAGACAAAGAACAACCCTTGAACGATAAACACAGAAAGAAGAATCCCTTCAGAGATGGAAAGACGTCTATAAAATCAGCTTTTGGGGGGAGTCACAAGGATTCCCCCCAGACCCTCTGCACTGACCCAGGGCTGTCGTTTCTCTGCCATGCAGAAACCAAACCTCCAGCACTGGGAAACACCCAGGAATTCCTGGCTGGGATTCATCCTCCTTCCCTGCAGCCTGAAATCCCATCCTCCTCCGGGCTGGGAGGAGTTGGGAACCCTGTTGGAAAGTCCAGGGCATGTGGAGAACACCTGAGAGCACCCCGAGGGGTCCCAGAGCCTGGCAGAGACCCCAGAAAGGCTCTGCCTTTGACCTTTGTCCATGGGAAACACTTCCAACAATCAGAGAAGAAATGCGAGCAACAAAGATTTGAAGTAAATAGCAGCTTAGATATCACAGGGTGAAAAATATGGAGTTTGGGATTTTTAGAATGGAGGTGGGGGAAGCCAGAATGGAGGATTTGGGGTGGTGTCTCATGTTCTTCCTTCTTCTCCTCCATCTTCTGCCGTGATGGGGGCACAAAGACATTGGCAGAAAGATTTAGAGGTAGAAATTTTGTGTCTAGAATAAATGATGATTACTGGAACAGAACTGTAAACACAGCACGTTGTGAGGGCTGATTGGAGAGCTGACCTCTACAAAGACCTGCCAGCCCCTCCCTAGGAGGGCCTTTCCATCAGAAAGGAAACGTGTAACAGAGCAGCCGGCGGATGTGAGACAAGAGAAAAACAACCAACCTCGAAAACCTGAAACAAGTCTCTGTGTCATCTTTAGAACCCTGGTAAAATCCCGGGAACAGAAAAGGCGAGGAAGCCCAGGAGAGGAGGGGAAGCCCGGGAAAGGAGGCAGGAGCAGCTGACCTGGAAGAGGATCTGCAGCAGCCCGTGCAGGATGCTCATCCTGCGGCCCAGCAGCAGGAAGAAGGGCACCACCAGCTCCACAAAGTGGTTGACCAAGGTCTCGAAGCGGTGGAACCACCAGGGCGAGCGGTGCATGAAGTACGAGATGGGGCTGGGCACCGGCTGCGTCTGCAACGGCAAAGGGGAAAAAAAATAGGAATTAATTAATTAAAAAAAGGAATTAATCCCCTCCAGAAGTTGGTACGAAGGGCAGCCACAAAGCTCTGGTCTTATTCCTTATTTCTGTCCCCGTGTTTGGCCGCAGGAGAAGCATCCCTCACCCCTGGGAACTCGTTTCTTTGCAGAGAAAACGGCTTCGTTCAGGCTTTTTCCACGCATCTTTAGACAAATTCATCTCTTAAAAACCAGGAGTTTGAATTTTCCCTCTTGTCATCATAACCAAAGCCCATCTTAAACAAACCCCACTGTTATCTAACATTGAAATCTTACACTTAGATCAGCACTGAGGGATGTTAAACTGGGTGAGGATCCTCAGAGCAACGGAGCAGATGCAGAAACTGAGGCTAAGATTTGCTCGGGGTCAGGCCTCGGGTCAAACAGAGCCAGGAATGGAAACCAGATTTCAAAACCTCGGAGATCTGCTTTCAAAATATTTAAAATTCAAATAAATGTGCTGGTAGAGCTGCTTTCCAAGATGGTAATTTGGGAGAGGAAAGCGTAATTCCTCTAAACATGTTACACTGGTTAAGGTATTTACATACTGGCCTTGGGACAATATTATTCTTTTGTCAGCCTGAAATTTTTTGACACCGGGAGGTTTTTCCATCCAGGACAAGAAAAAGGCAAATTTTCCAAAGGGAACAACCCCAGATCCTGATATTTTAATCAGTGCCACCCTAAGCAATGCCACAACTGGAGCACAAAAGAAATGTGAATTTATCTCAGCTCATCTGACAGGCTCCAACTCCCTGGAATTGTCTTCAAACTCCAACAACAACAACAACCAAGAGAGAGGTCGAAAACACGAATGTTAATTGAAGGAGACGCAACACATCTTTAAATTATTTGTAGTTAAATCCAAACTCCAAACAAAACGGGGCAAATCCTGGAGGATGCGTGGCAGCCAAGCACGCTCCCGCTGCCAAATCCCACAGCTATTGTAATTCCTTATTAGCAAAGCTGGGATTAATAAAGCTGGGCCTGCCTCGGAGGCTGCTGTGGCCCCTGAGGACAGCAGACCACATCCTTCCTCCCCGGATGGAGCCGGGCTGGGGTCAGGGAGCTCTGCCAAGGCCACTCTGGCCAGGCTGGGGGGTCAGGGCAGCCCCAGGTGTCCCCCAGGCCCTTCCCCTCTGCCAGGACCTGCTTCCAGTTCATCCCGGCTTGGACTCCTCGCAGCATCCCCAGGGAGGCTCCCAAAGGGATTGGTTTGATCCCAAACTGCTGAGAAATGCTTCTGTCCTTCCAAACAGGCAGGCTGTTCCTTGGCTCTTGTATTAAAAAATTATTATTATTATCTTTATCATTATCATTAGTATCATTATTATTATTATCATCATTACTACCAGCATCATATATCATAATAAATAACAATAATATCATTATTATCATCATTATTATTACTACCAGCATCATCATTTATGATTTCCTTTCCTTTCCTTTCCTTTCCTTTCCTTTCCTTTCCTTTCCTTTCCTTTCCCCTTCCCCTTCCCCTTCCCCTTCCCCTTCCCCTTTTTTTTCCTTCTTTATTTATTTTTTAAGTGCTTTTAACCAAACCTGCCCCAGCTGAGGCATCGATCCCACAGCCTGGAATGTTTGGCACTTCAGGATGAGGACCAGGGGAGCAGTGGGATTGCTGATGGCACACCCACTTACAGCTAATGAATACATCAACAGGTATTGTTCCCACTCCTTGGTTGAGCTGGGACTGCAGATTTTCTCATCCCAAATTGTTTAAGGGCAGGAAGAGAAAATTCCAGCCTCAAATCCCACTGCAGTGGGAAGTCCAAGGCCAGGTTGGAGGGTGTGAGGGTGGGGAGAGCCTGGCACAGATTCCCAGAGCAGCTGTGGCTGCCCCTGGATCCCTGGCAGTGCCCAAGGCCAGGCTGGACAGGGCTTGGAGCACCCTGGGGTGCTGGAAGTGTCCCTGCCATGGCAGGGGTGGGATGGGATGAGCTTTCAGCTCCTCTCCAGCCCAAACCCCGCTGGGATTTGAGGAGGAAGCCGAGCTCAGTGATTCACGGGTCCCAGCCCTCCCTGCAGAGGTGCTGGGGGAGGAGCTGTGTGTGTGTGTGTTCCTCCCAATGCCTTCCAGATGCTGCAGGGCACAGGATCCCCGGGAAGGGAGCCCTGGTCACTCGGGATGGGCCCTGGAATTCCCAGCAGCAGCCTGGGAATCGCCACCAGCCTGGGTTGATGGAAAGCTTCCTGCATTCCTCTTGTGCCCCAGCCCACCAGTGGCCTGGGTGCTTCCCCCTTTTCCCTGGGGAAGGCAGCCAGGGCACCTTGCTGGCGTTGGAGAGGGGATTTGCCCCACACCTGCTGCTCCAGAGAAATCCTGTCCCCTGGAAACATCCCGGCCGTGTTGGAGGTGCTGGTGGCAGAGCCCAGGAGGAGGGAAAAGCTTCCCAGGCTCTCCTCACCCAGCTTGTTCCTGGGATTTGGAGCTTTGCACTTTGCTTTGTGGCTGCGCTGTGAGGGAATTATGGAAAGCCAGAATGGTTTGGGTTGGAAGGGGTCTGGAGGATTATTTAATTCCCACCCCCTTCCACTGTCCCAGGCTGCTTCAAACCCCATCCAGCCTGGCCTTGGACACTTCCAGGGATCCAGGGGCAACCACAGATGCTCTGGACACCCTGTGCCAGGGCCTGCCCACCCTCCCAGGTAAGGATTTTATCCCAATATTCCATCTGAATGCATCTTATTCCATCCTCCACCATAAACCTGCTCTTTTTCAGTTCGAAGCCATTCCCCCTTGTCCCGCCACTCCAGTTCCTGACGAAAATTCCCTCTCCATCTCTTCACCCTGGGAAGCATCCTAGAAGCAGCTGGGAGCTCTCCTGCACCCCGAGCTGTGATCTGCTGGCACACAGACACGGGGAGTGCAGCTCCCAGGCAGACGGAACCAAACAATCCCAAGGCGGATGCGAGAGCCAGCAGGGCTCAGAGCAGCCCCGTTTCCGGGCACCTCTGTGAGACTGAAAATGCTTTTAAATTAAAAAAAACCCCACAATTAGCAAACCCTGGCTCTGTGTGTAGCAAACCCTGGCTCTGTGTGTCAGCCCAGCACCGTAACCCTGGTGCCTCCCTCACAGCTCAGCAGCCGGGGAGAAAGGGCTGCTGCAAACGCCTTTGGGAGGGGGAGCAGGAAAATCCATTCCGTGATTCACGGGGCAGATTTGTAAGGTGTGAGTGCTGCTGCAGGAGTTCTGGGTCGCCAGCCCGGGCCTGTTCCCTGCCTCGCATCGAGCAGCTTTTATGAGGGCTGCTAACAGAGTCTAAAAATACGCACAATAAACTGGTTTTGTTTTTTTTTTCCTCCCTACGGGGTCTACGGTTTAATTATGTTCTTAGTGAGAACCATTAAAGTGCTAAGTACCTGAAGACTCCTAATTTACTAAACTGCACCCCACTAAAAGCCAACAGAAGGCCATTATAGAGCGCAGTGAAGGCTCTTCTGGGGGGCTGTGAATGGCCACGCTCCCTCCTCACAGCCCCGTTATTGCCACAGCTTGCCAGAAACTCCGAGGAGGATTTCATCCCAGCCCAGCCCAGGGAAAGCTCCAGGCTCTTCTGCAGGGAAACAAATCCCACATTGTCCTCAAACAACCCGGTGCTGGGACTGGGGCAGACTGGGATAGGGGCAGGTGTCCCTGCCCAGGGAATTGGGATGGGCTCTAAGGTCCTTCCCACCCAAACCATCCTGGGATTCCTTCCTGGGCTCACAGCAGGGGAGTGTGGAGTTGGAGGGGAAGGAATCAGGGGATCATGGAATGGTTTAGGTTGGAAAAGGCCTCTAAGGTCAACAAATCCAACCAAGAGCACTTTGTGGCAGAGAAGTCCTGAAAAACAGAAGGAAATGGAACAACAGCAAATAGGAATAAATAATGTAAAAAAAAACCTATTTGGTCAAAAGGAACAGGATTCCAGAATGTCCTGGGTTGGAAGCGATCTGAAATCTCATCCAGTCCCTGCCATGACAGGGACACCTTCCACTGTCCCAGGCTGATCCAAGCCTGGCCTTGGACATTTCCAGGGATCCAGAGGCAGCCACAGCTTCTCTGGGCACCCTGTGCCAGTGTCCCACCACCCTCACAGAGAAGGATTCCTTCCCCATCTCCCATCCAGCCCTGCCCTCTGGCAGTTTGAAGCCATTCCTTGTCCTATGGAATCATGGAAAATCCTGCCCCCTGACCCCACAGAGGTGCAGGGAACACGTCAGGAGCAGCTCTGCAGGCTCCCACAGCCAGGAGAGAGAGAGGGAAAGCCTTTGGCACACGCAGCCCAGCCTGAGGAGCAGCAGCCCCCTGGAAAAGCAGGCTGAGAGGTTTATTAAATGTTTTTCTGGAGTGCAGTGGAAGATCCAGATGAGCTGCAAAGCTTGGCCCTCCAGCTTCCCAGGCACTGAGGCATGAACTCATCTCCTCAGCTTCAAAGCAAAGCCCTCGCTCCTCTTGTGCTCTGGACCAAAAACCAAAAAGGATTCTCCACCGTGGAGTGTAATTGGATCAGCGTGGTCCAACAGGCCCTTCCCTGCCAGTCCATGCTGCTGCAGATGCTGACCTGGCTCCTCAGGCATCTGCAGATCAAAGCTCCACCTTCCCAGGCCCCACGGGAACGTCTCCCCAGCCCCGTGCGAGAGAGGAGAGCAGATAGAGATGAGATAGAGGAGATAGAGGAGATAGAGGAGATAGAGGGGATAGAGGAGATAAAGATGCTGGGAGGTGTGGGCAGATGAGTGTCCTGCCTGAGGCCAGCCTGTCCCGGGTTCTACAGCAACCAAGGATTCCTAAAACCACCCTGCTTGGACCAGGGGGACGTTCCGGAGCTTCCTCACCACGGAAGGGCCCCACGCGGGCAGCGACCTTGACTGATGAGCAGCAGAGGGATTCTGCACGAGGATTCTCATGTAGGGAAGGGTTTGGGAAGGAAATGGAGCAGGGAACTGCTCAGGCTGGGTTTAAACCCAGCAGCACCTCGTGCTGGGGGTGCTTTATCTGCACGCTCAAGGCTCCGCGTCCGCGCTACCGAAACACTCGCGACAGCTAAGCAGGTAAAAATAGCCCCTCCAAAACTTCCCAGTTATTAGTAAGATTCCAATCCAAATAAAATCAGAAGGGAAAAAAAAAAGAGAAAGAGAAAGCTGGATCTGGCTTGAAATGAACATCCAGTGGGTCACAAGGGGTCGGCTCTTCAGCAGCGCAATATCAAAATAATCAAGCCTCGATAAAGTAATAAAAAGAGAAGTTGCCTGTAGGTTCTTGCTGGGCAGAGCTCCCCTCGCCCAGTCAATAGGAATATTCAGTCCATAGAAAAACAGACTGGAATCTGCCTGTTTAAGACAGCAGAGCAAGCCAAGGAGATGTGTGTTTGACTCGGTGCCAGCACGGCCATAAAATGTTGGCAATTTAGTAGAGACGTGGTGCCGCGCCACTCTCCCAAAGGACCTAAATAAACTTCAGATGGAGAACATATATTTTTACTTTTTATATATATAAAAATCTGCTGGTTCATTTTTAACTCCTTTCCCCTCCTTGCCTGGAGGTTTTTCAGAGCTCCAGCAGGTCCCCGTTCCTCCCGGCTGAGCGAAGGAAAAGTGAAAAATCCCAGCAGTGATTCACGTCTGGAACTTGGGTTTCTTAGGGAATGGTTGCTGCAGCAGCCAGAGGGGAAAGAGGGCTTGGGGAGAAGATTCTGCTCTGCAATTTCATGCCTCAGTGCTGCAAAATATCCCGGGGAATTTGTTGTTTTCCTGTTGACAACACTGTAAAGTCACGGGCGGAGGTGAAACCTCCCTGCCGCGTTCAGCTTTGCTCAGGGTGAATCACCCCAGGAGCACCTGGGGGACACTGAGTGATGGGGGTTGGAATCCCAACCACCCGGGTGGGGGCAGAAAGCTCCTTTTTTTTGCTTTCCCAGCCTGCACCCAGCTCCTGGTGCGAGCCTTCCCTCTCCAGGAACAGAGCCCACCCTTCCAAGGCCCACGGCGTCCCTGTTTATTGACACTGCTCCTCCGTAACGTGCTCCGAGCTGCTCCCGGAATATCCAGTTAATTGGGGATGGATTACAGATTCACCTGTTTATTCTGGACATTCTTGGAGAGGTCCTGAGCTAAAATTACACGGGCAACCACTGAGCTGTTGAGGCTATTTATTTGTTCGAAACCCCGTTCAAACAACTGGCGGGGCCTGGGGCAGACACCTTGGCTCTGGTGGGGCCAGCAAGAGCTGGTGGGACCAACTGTGGGTCCTCCCTGCCTTTGGGGCTTGTCAAGAGCAGCAGAGGTGGGCCAAGTTGGGTTTTTTAGGGGGTGGGACAGGCTGGAAGGTCCATCCATAAGAATCAGAGAGCGGGAAGCACCTCCAGGATCGTCGAGTCCAAGCTTTGACCCAACACCGTGAAGAAAAACCAAGATCTAAGGGCAGCACGAGAAGGGCTCATCCCAAAGGCAAGGGAGGAGCTGAAATCCCTCCCCAGGTTTGCTGTTTCCATCAGATGGTGCTGTTCTGTCTCACACTCCAGGATTTTCCAGCTCAGGTCCCCGTCCTGGAGCTCCCTTTCCCCGCGGATCACTCACCAATATTTTAAATTGCCATTTAAGAGCATATTGCGAACGTGATCCTTTAATTGGTCACTGTTATGACTCTCTATTAGAGAAGACAAGTTTTTCCACACAAGGTAAGCCCTGAAAATGTTTAAAAACAACCCAGAGCTGAAGTATTTATTATGCATTTCTCCATATATAAATAATTCCATGAAAAGGGGACGTAGTGAGTGGAAACTCCATTTAAAATGTGATCCCAGATGGTGGCAAAGCTCTAAAATTGCAAGGCAACATGTAAAGAAAGATTAACGACCTCAAACAGGCCCAAATTTATGAGGTGAAAGCCCCTGTAATCCTGGAGAAAAATGACACCAAACCTTCGACCAGACAGCCAGAAAATACCTCTGCTTACTCCGTGTGCCCTCTGCCATTTTACATTTTCCTTTAATACCCATTATTTGGGGTTCAGTTGGTGTTCTCCCTGCAGGCCAGAGGTTTTGCTTTGGTTCATGAGCACGGTGAGGGATTTGCCAGCCCCCAGCAGACACCACTGATCAATCAAGAAAGGGGAAAGTGATGGGAATAAGCAGTGGGAAGGAGGGAAAACGGAGCCAGGACACCACAACAAGGCTTGAGCATCACTGCAAGACCCAAAGCTCCCACGTGAAAAGGGCGGAGGGGACGGAGCTTAACAATTCCAACATTAACCCCTTGTTCTGTCTGCATGGGAAACGTTCCAAGAGGAAGGATGTCAACATTTCTTCCCAAGGAACGTGGGTCATCCCAGGCCAGCAGCACCTTCTGTGCTCTAAACTCCAGCCAGGACCAGAGTGGCTGGCACAGCCCATTCCTCTGGGACCTCCAGGATCTCCTGACAATGCTCCTGCTCATCCCCCTGGCCATTCCCACCCCTGCAAGGTCACCTGGACTATTTTACTACAACATTTTTCAAGGATTTCCCAACTTTTTCCACAGAAAAAGTGGAAATGCACACTCTGGTGCCTTGAAGGGCAAACCTACGGCTTTGGAGAGTGCAAGAACATCTTTCTGAACGTCTTTCTCAACACCTTTCCAATGGCCACATCCTCTCAGAGGACCCAGAGCTTTACCACTCACAACCCCCAAAACACCCCACGGCTGCTCTCCCACAGCCCCTCATTCCTTCTTTTTTTTTCCCCTTCAAGAAGTCCAGTGCTAAACCCAGGACCAGTCTCCTTCAGAGGGTTTTTTTTTGGTGTGTGCTCATAAACACGAGCTCAGCACCAGGCCAAGGAACACACGGAGCCCCGGCTCGTGCCTGTGTTTGGATTAGGCAGCTCCGTGGCCTGGACGTTTACAGTCGGGTCGGGGTTTGGTTTTTCCCCCCCCTCCTCACCCTCCACAACTCGGGACAAACAGTGAGAGCTTTCATAAAACCTGTTCACAAAGGGTAAATTGTGCCATTAGGAGCCGACTACCAGGTTGGTCACTGGAATTCTCCGAACTGGAACGGCACCGCGCTCCGAGCCAAAGCCAGCGCCGGCGGCGGGACGGGGAACTCGTTCAACTCTGCAACTGCCCGGGACACAGAGCACAGCCAGCACAGCACAACCAGTCAGGCTGGAAAAGAGCTCTGAGACCATCGAGCCCAAGGCCACCACCAACCCGTGTCCCCCGTGTGCCACATCCACCTGGTTTTAAATCCAGCGCCAGCTCGGCTCCGCAGGAACCATGGCGACTGAGTCAGCTCTGAACCTCCTGTCCATCCAAGGGCATTTCCAGAGCAGGATGGGATGAGAATAAGACATCAGGAAAAACCAGGTTGCTGTCCCAAAGATGGTGCCAAAAGCTTAGGGGAGTTTGTTTCTGTTTCAGGCTTTCTCCCGAGTAACAAAGGATGCAGCCGGAAAGAATTTAGGACAAGAAAAAAACAAGTCACAAGAAAACTCTTGGTCATGAGGAGCTGATGTCAAACTCTGTTGGGTGAATCCAGCAGCCAGTTCTGCTCTCCCTCACCAAATAATGACGGCCTGGAGTGGCAGGACAAGGGGGAACAGCTTCAAACTGAAAGAAGGGAGAATTTAATTAGAGATTAGGGAGAAATCCTTCCCTGTGAGGGTGGTGGGGCCCTGGCATGGGGTGCCCAGAGAAGCTGTGGCTGCCCCTGGATCCCTGGAAGTGTCCAAGGCCAGGCTGGATGGGGCTTGGGGCAACTTGGGACAGTGGAAGGCGCTGGGGTTGGAAGTGGATGGGTTTTAAGATCCTTCCCGAGCCAAACCATTCTGATTCTGTGATTCCACGAGCTTCACCGCTCCAGCAGTGACACAGGCACTGCATCTCCTGGTGTGGCCACCATTCCAACAACTCTTTTTAAACCAATTAAAGGGTTCAATTAGTGACTTCCTACAAAAACATAACAATATTCCAGGACATAATACACACACAGTGACACAGAACTTTAAACCCTACTAAACGTTAGGAAACAGGCTCGGGCATCTTTGGAACTCCTGCACACAAAACCGCTCTTGTTAGAAATGTCCTTGTCCTGTTCAAGGCCTTCCTTGGGTGAAACCAATCATTAACTCCATTTTACAGGACACAGTTTCAGGGAAGTTCTCCAGCACACCCTCAATAACTCCAGTGGTTTCCCTTCTGACACAAAAACGTGGTGGATTTCAAGCAGCGCGTGCCGGAGCAGGGAATTGTGCCGTTATCCAGGAGGGAAAAAGCCTCTCCCAGCAGCACCAATCAACGCCCATCCCAGTGTCCAAATCCTCTTGCCTCCAGCTCTGGCAAGTCTTGCCCTTGTGTAATCGCTTGTTTTGTAAGTGTTGCTTGTTTCTGTGCTTTTGCTTATAAAAAGAAATCAAGAAATTCTCCGGACAGATAAATCCCACCCAATAAATGTGTCGCTCCTCCATCCCCGTGGACGTAATAACGCCCTCACTCTTGTCCCAACTTGGAGCGCTCACAAATCACCGTTATAAATAAATCTGCCAACCTCAGGCGAGCAGCTCCTTTTTAATAAAGCCTTTCACCTCCTTTCCTAACGCCAGACAAGATCCCGGAGCAGCTCAGTGCCCCAGGGATGGCAGCTCCCCCGCTCTGTGCCAGCCCAGCCCGGTGCTGGATGGGGCTCGTGCCCCGTGTTTTCCTGGGATAGGTTTGGGGCTGGATTCCGCCATCCTGGTGTCACCCTGGGGCTCGTGCCCCGTGGTTTCCTGGGGTAGGTTTGAGGCTGGATTTCTCCATCCTGGTGTCAGCCTGGGGCTCGTGCCCTGTGTTTTCCTGGGGTAGGTTCGGGGCTGGATTTCTCCATCCTGGTGTCAGCCTGGGGCTCGTGCCCTGTGTTTTCCTGGGGTAGGTTCGGGGCTGGATTTCTCCATCCTGGTGTCACCCTGGGGCTCGTGTCCTGTGTTTTCCTGGGGTAGGTTTGGGGCTGGATTTCTCCATTCTGGTGTCACCCTGGGGCTCGTGTCCTGTGTTTTCCTGGGGTAGGTTTGGGGCTGGATTTCTCCATTCTGGTGTCACCCTGGGGCTTGTGTCCTGTGTTTTCCTGGGGTAGGTTTGAGGCTGGATTTCTCCATCCTGGTGTCACCCTGGGGCTTGTGCCCTGTGTCTTCCCAGGATATGTTTGGGGCTGGATTTCTTGGTGCTCCCATGGGCCTGATGTCCTCTGTTTACCTGGGACACGTTTGGGGCTGGATTTCTTGGTGCTGGTGTTGCTGTGGGGCTTCTATCCTGTGTTTCCTGGGAAAGCTTTTGGGCTGAATGTGTCGGTTTGGTGCTACCTGTCTCTACCTAGGATATGTTTTAGGCTGGATTTCTCCCTCCTGGTGCCACCCTGGGGCTTGTGCCCTGTGTTTTCTGGGGAAGCTTTTGGGCTGAATTTGTCAGTTTGGTGCTACCTGTCTCTACCCAGGATATGTTTTAGGCTGGATTTCTCCATCCTGGTGCCACACTGGGGCTTGTGCCTTGTGTTTTCCTGGGATATTCTGGGGCTGGATTTCTCCATCCCGGTGCTGTAATGGGGCTCAAGCCTGGGATCAGTTTTGGGCTGGATTTTTTTATCCCAGTGCTGCCGTGGGGCTCACGTCCTCTGTTTACCTGGGATGTGTTTTGGGCTGGATCTCTTGCTCCTGGTGCCAGCCTGGGGTTCGTGCCCTGTGTTTTTCTGGGATATATTTGGGATTTCTCAGTCCCAGTGCCACTGTGGGGGTTGTGCCTTGTCTTTACCCGGGCTATGTTTTGGGCTGGATTTCTTCATCCCGGTGCTGTCACGGGCCTCATGTCCTCTGTTTACCTGGGATATATTTGGGGCTGGATTGCTCCATCCCAGTGCTGTCACGGGCTTGGCTTGTGCCTTGCGTTTTCCTGGGACACGTTTGAGGCTGGATTTCTTGGTGCCATTGTTGTTGTGGGGCTCGCACCCTGCGTTTCCTGGGACAGGTTTTGGGCTGGGTTTCTTCATCCTGGTGCTCCCATGGGCCTGATGTCCTCTGTTTACCTGGGACACGTCGGCGGCTGGATTTCTTGGTGCCGGCGTTGCTGCGGGGCTCGCACCCTGCGTTTCCTGGCACAGGTTTGGGGCTGGATTCCTGGGTCCCGGGGGCTCACTCCCTGTGTTTACCCAGGCTGTGCTCTGGGCTGGACTCATCCCATCTCCCAGGGGGCTGGCACCCCCCGTCACCCCCGGGAGCGGCACGCGCCGATCCCAAACACTGCTGCCATTGATGCCGCGGGGCCGGGGCGATGCCGGGGCGGGGACGGGGGGGGTTTGCCTGCCGAAATTCGGTTCTGGCCGGGTGTTTAATATTCCCCGGCATGCCGGGCTGTTTCTGCTCGCCGCGGCCTGTCAGTTAAGCCCGGGGATGTTTATTTGAACGGCCACTTGTGGTCAAGGCTGGTGCCAGTTGTACGGCATCGGTTACGCAGATTTAGCGCCGGGGACTCGGCCCCCGGCTCCCCGAGCACGGAAGGCAGCCAGGGCTGCCCGGCCTAATGTGAAACAACTGAACTCTTCCAGCAGTCCCTGCTCCAGCTTTAACCCTTGCTAGGCAGGAGCTGGCTGCTTCCACAGCTCAGCCTTCCCACATCATCCCATATCCTGGCCCTTGTCCCATCTCCTGCTTCCCAAACTCCCTCGGCAGCAAAACGTCTCGGGGTGATGATCTGAAAGCACCAGAAGGAGCAGAGAATGTCCGCACTTGTTTAAGGAAGAGATTTTTCAGGGAAGGGAGGATTTTTCTCCCTCCCGTGGATTTATCATTACTCCAAGGACACAGAACACCGCTGGGAGTGATCACAAATTGATTGACTGAATTGGAAAAGCCCTCCAAGATCATCGAGCCCAAGCTGTGACCGATCGGCACCTGGTCAACCAGACAAGGGCACTGAGTGCCACAGGATGCTCTACACCCCTGCCTGGTGGGCTGACACGTGCTCGGGACACAAAGCCAGGCCACCCCAGCTCCCTGGCAGGAGCCTGGCCTCGGCACAGCCCCCTCCCCAACCCCAAACCTCGTGGAGAGCCATCAGGCAGCGCGCGGCGAGCCCCTGCTGCCGCGCCGGAGCCGGGCCGACGCTCAAACGTTGAATAACCCGGGGCCCGCAGCAGAGCCCTGCATCATTTCTGATCGCCTGGCCAGGCTCCAAGATGCTAATCAGCCCCAGATTAAGTCATCAAGCAAACTGATGAGCAATCACATTCTGTCAGTCCAGCTGCAGGGCATTACTCGGGAGCCGCCGGAGAGGGAAGGCGGCTTTGTGCCGCGGAGCCGACGGGAAGGGAGCGGGAGGGCTCGCAGGAGCTGTGCCCAGCTGCCACGGGCTCTGCACGGCACCAGCCCCAGCTCCTGGCCCTACTTCTGCTCCCCAAATCTGCCTCTTGCCACGCCAAGGTGATACATGTGGCCATGGCCAGCCCCATCTGGTGGCACGCGGCTGCTCCCAGAGCATCCCGCGGTTTTCCTGGATCACCGCACATGGCAAGGGGGCAGCTTTGTTTTCCACGGAGAAACATCGGCCTGTGGAAGTGCTTTGACTGGACCATCAAAGATGCTGCTAATAACTGTGGGGGACAGTAATTAACAGAAACCTGCTAATGGTGAAGCGCGTGGAAAATTGATGCTCAAATCCCAACTCCGTTTGGTGGGAATCTGTGAAGGGGAAGAGATTCCAGGCTTGTTCTCAACAAGACCCCACTGGGTTTGCAGAGCTCTCACCCAGAGAGAGCTTCTTCCTAAAACCTGCCCAGGAAATAAATCAAAACACGAGGAGAAGCACCCTAAATGTCCAACAAGGAGATGCAAAAAGCCTCTGGAAGTATCAGCATTAAAATACTAATTCCGAATTTTTCTGCTCTAAAACCAAATACGACAAAAATAGATAAACGCTGGCTATATTAATGAAGAGAAGGGTTTCTACTCGTATTTTAATACTGCTTGAGAGGAAACGAATTAACTGGAGCTGCTCTCAGGGAATTGACTCTTTTTACAGGTCTTGGGCATGGATACACAGCACGACATCTCCAGCCATCCCTTCCCTGTGGTTTTCTCATCGCTTTTTCTGGCTCCATTGGGAACTCCCCTCCCAAGATGATTGTTTGCCTGGGTGTGAACAGCTGGAAAGTCACAGAATCCCTGGAGGGGTCAGGCTGGAAGGGCCCACATTGGGAATCTTCTCCCACCTCCCTCTGGAATATTCCAGCTCTGGAATATCTCCAGCGAGGGAGATTCCACAACCTCTCTGCAGGCACACAGGGGAGGGGGATGATGACATTTGAACCAGGGCAATGACCCACAGCCTCTTTCTCTAAAAATAAAAATTAAAAATAATAAAAATAATAAAAATATTTTAAAAAATCAAAATTTTAAAAATTTAAAAATTTAAAAATTAAAATTTTAAAAATATAAAAATAAAAAAAATTTAAAAATTGAAAAATTAAAAAAATTAAAAGAAAAAAAAATAAAGAAAAGAGAAGAAACTCTGCATTTCAGGGCAGGTGGTGGAGATGAAACCAGGACACAACATCAGAAGCTTCATAATAAAACCCCGGGAACAGCAAGGCCAAGCTGCACCGTGTTAAAATTCAAGGCTAATTTAAAATCTTGTTCCTTAGTGCAAAAGCTGGAAAGACGCCCAAGCAGAGGGAGGAGGGAAAAAATAATAACCAAGCCAATTGTATATTTCTCCTAGAAATTCCATGTCAGGAGGTACCTCAGGACTGCACCCGCGGGCTCCAGTTTCAATAAATCAACACAGCGTGCGGGGCAACGGTAGCACGGAGCCCCGCTCTCCCCGCAGAAAGCCAGCCAGGTAAAATCACCAGGAACAAAATGCCCATTCTTCCCGCTCCTTGGCAAGGGGACAAATGACTTTCTGCACCTCGCTGTGTTGAAGGAGTGGTTATTAAATGCAGTCGTTGCTGCCTTTCCAGCTGCGCTCGAACGCGGCGCGGAACCCAGCGAGCGCCGCGCGGAGTCCGGGGAGCAGCGCTGGGACCAGGCCACCCCCAGGCGCCTCCCTGCCCATCCAAGGGGTGGAAGGATTTGGATTTGGGGTCAGGATGGAGCTGGACGGACACGGAGGTGTGCACAGAGCGGGCTATAATTTTTTGCCAAATAATTTACGGGTTATTCCGGCGGTCGCAGCCCAGTCCTGAGCGCGGCCGAGAGAGAGCAAACGAGGAGGGGAGAGGTGCTCTGAGCTGTCTGGCTTGCTCATCCCAAATGTGTCTGCACACAAAAAAATCCTGGTGTTCTTGGTTGGAGAGCAGCTTGCCCACGTCTGGGACACGGTTATGTGAGAGCCGCGAACACAGCAAGGAAGGGAGGGGCCAGAAAGAATTATGAGAGGAAAAGAGGGAAAGAAAAAAGGGCTGGCCCTAAAATACAACGTCAAATCAGTGATGTGAAGAGGGGTGTCCCCATCTCTTGGTTCACCACCTCCACTGTCCCCCCAAAGGGACATTTCACACCATTTCTACTACAAATCATTTCACTTTTCCTTGACAATCAACCCCTCTCCTCTGGTGTCACTTTGTTACTGGATGGGACCAGAAGCTCCAACTCCAGGCATCATCCCGAAGGATAACGGGAAAAGCCATTTTCCCATGAGGGTTTGGAGCCCTTCGGACTCAGCGCTGAGAAGGAGACAGCTGGTGGGAACAACAATGTATACAAAGATTTCTATAACATATTTACCTTTTTTTTTTACCCCTGAAATTTGTATTTTCACCGAGTTTCCCAGCACGTGGGATTTGGGGAAGTTCTGACTGAGAGAAATGGGGTTTATTCCAGTCACAACCAGCACGTCCAAGTGGTCTCTGGCTCCAACCCCTCCTGGAAGCCACGTGCCAGTGGGAGATGTCCCACAGCCGGTGACCCTGAGTGCTCCAGGAACGCAGCAGGGAAAAGTAAAGACTTCAGGATCCAAGTCTTCCATAAAAAAAGCAGCCAGCCCAAATATAGCCACGGGCCCGTCCCTCAGGGAATGACTGCACGTGGCACTCAGTGCCCTGCCCGGTGACAAGGTGATGCTCAAGGTTCCAGAGGTTGGATTGGTGATCTTGGATTCTGGGATCCGGTGATTTTGGGGAGCGACAGGACACAGCTCGTAGGAAATTGGAGTTTTTCTGCACAGACACAAACTTTGCCCGGATAACCCCTCAGCTGTTTGTTGGGATTAAATTCCACCTTCAGCTTGCCACAGAAAACACCTCGGAGACTTCGTGCCTTCCATAAAATATTCCAAAATGCAGCTTCTTGCCCACACAGGCAGCTCAGTGCCTTCAAAGTGCACCCCAACCCCAAAAGAGAGCTGCCAGAACCTCTCCGTTAGTGATTAGCATATTTCCAAGTCCATGCATTAATTAAAATAAGATTAACACGCCGGGAAATAAAACTCCTGAACAGAACTGGCCATGAAAACATCTTTAGTTCAGCACAGCCAGCAATTTCCTCCTATATTTAGGGAAAAAATAGTTATGGAGCTGACCATTGCCTCGTGTTAATAACAGCATTCCCAAGGATTGGGAACCAAGTGGCAAATTTGGGAAGCCCCTCGGGGTTGGATGGGCAGGGGAGTCCGTGGCTTCTCTCTGGATGGAGGAGCCAGTGCAGAAAAACCTGGAGAGGGATCATTTTAATTGGATTTAAGATCTGGGGTCCCTTCAGCTGCCTCAAGTGCAGCTCTCCCACCTCACCAATGCCATCCAGGCCCTGCAGAGCTCATGGAAAAAGTCATGTTTTCCAAACACAAGGAACATTGGGAACGGCGGCGTGAGGAGCTGCTGGAGAGGCCAAAGGCAGAGAACTCCTCTTGGCTTTGTCCAGCTGCAACATCTGAACTCCATCCCTCATGGCTTCACCCTAAAATCACAGCTCACGTGGAACACAGCAACTGCTGAAGAGGAGAGGGAATTACTGCAAGGAATTCGGGATGAGCTGCCGTGGTCAGTGGAGAGGAAAGTGCCCAGGGCACGGAATCCACGGGTTTGTAATCAATAAAAAACACCCCCCAGTGATTCTGTGTCACACTACACCAAAATACCTTTTTCTGGTATCACTGGGGGAAAACTTTTAGCCACAGATTTTAGGCTGAAATCCTCAAAGTCATCACGGTGAGCGCTGAATTCCAAGAAGTGACAGCTTGGCTGGTTTTTTAAACTTTTTAAACAAAATCTTCCTGCGGTGTTTTAGCCAGGAACTCGCAAAAAGAGGGAGGATTCCTCGGGCATCACTCCCATGGATAAAAGAGAGATAATATTGATGATTGCCCTCCAGGCAGCTCGAGCTGGCAGGGGAAGGGTTAATCCTGGCAACACTGGAGCTTTGTGGCGTGCACGGCCCGGAATCAGCTCCCAGCCCAAAATGAAACACGGCCAAAGCTGGGCTGCATTAAGGTCACTGGAACTCCATAATAATTTATGAACTGGGCTCTGGTTTTTCACAGCCCGGCCGAACAACGGCGAGGCAGGAGGTCCGAGGAAGGCGAGGGTGAAAGGTGATTTTGTGTTACCTGAATTCCCTTCAATAACTCAACACATGACCATTAGCCTGCTTTATCTGCCTCTGTTAAGAAGAGCTGATGAAAACTTTTAATCTGCTTCCCAACGGCTCCGAGCACGGGCGGGGATAGGGGATTGTTTGGTTGGGAGCGTGGAAATAGAGAAAAATAAAAAAGAAAATAAAAGTGGGGAGTGCCCAGCCCTCAGCAGGGATTGAGGAGCTGGCGATGGGTGACACTGCCACATCTCTGCCCAGGTTAGGGATTTCTGGGATATCAGGGAGGAATTCCTCCCTGGGAGGGTGGGCAGGCCCTGGCACAGGGTGCCCAGAGCAGCTGTGGGTGCCCCTGGATCCCTGGAAGAGTCCAAGGCCAGCTTGGATGGGCTTGGAGCACCCTGGGACAGTGGAAGGTGTCCCTGCCATGTCAGGGGTGGCACTGGATGAGCCTTAAATTCCCTTCCAACCCAAACCATTCCATGATTTCTGGGAGGAAAACATCAGCCATAAATTATCATGACTCACTACAGCTGATAAATCACATTTTTCCCTACATCACGATGACTTTCTGCACATTTCCCTCGTGTCCTTCCCACTGCCCCCACACCAGCTCTGCCCCACGGGGTTCTTGGTTTTACCAATCCCACCCTGCACCCCTCCTGCTCCCGGAGCATCCCAGGCACAGATCCCGGGGCTCTCCTTCTCCTCTGGCTCAGGACACAGGAATCCGGCACCGAAAACTGAGCAAATTTATCCCCCTTTGCCCCCAAATCCCAGCCCTTCGGCTGACAACAAAGGTGCCAGAAAGAATCCTCTCATGGCCTGGCTGTGTGGGATTTGAGAGCAGGGAGGTTTCCCCTGCTCCTCCTCAGCTGGGCACTGCTCTCATTTCCCAAGAGGTTTCACTCCCGGAGTAGAAGCTGTGTGTGGAGAATCCGAGCAGAGAGCATCACCCAGGGGGAAGGGAATGGGAAGGGGATGGGGAGGCAATGGGAAGGGAATGGGAAAAGAATGGGAAGGGAATGGGAAAGGAATGGGAAGGAAACGGGAAACAGGAGAGGGGAAACGGGAAAGGGGAAACGGGAAAAAGGAAACGGGAAAAAGGAAACGGGAAAACGGAAACGGGAAAAAGGAAACGGGAAAAGGAAACGGGAAAAGGAAACGGGAAAAGGAAACGGGAAAAGGAAACGGGGAAAGGAAACGGGAAAAGGAAACGGGAAAAGGAAACAGGAAAGGGGAAACAGGAAAAGGAAACAGGAAAAAGGAAACAGGAAAAAGGAAACAGGAAAAAGGAAANTCAGCAGCCCCTGCAGGGCTGTGGCAGCACATTTCAAGCATCACCTCTCCAGCTGCAGGCCCTGGGCGTGGGTCCCCTTTGGACAATGAAATCACCCAGGGGATGCCCCAGCCCTGCCCTGCAGCTCCAGCTCCCCACTGGGGACGTGAGGGTTAAAAACAAATGTAAACAGAAGTAAACTGGAAACCCTGGAAGGGGAATCTTCCTTTATTTGTTTGTTTGTTTGGAAGACTATTATTTATTTATTTATCCATGTGGAAGTGGATTGTTTATATATTTATTTATTCCTTTGGATGTGGATTATTTATTTCTTTATTCAGTTGGAAGCTGATTATTTATTTATTAATATGGAAGTGGATTATTCTATTAATTTATTTATTTGGAATGAATTATTTATTTATTCCTTTGGATGTGGATTATTTATTTCTTTATTCAGTTGGAAGCTGATTATTTATTTATTTATTCATTTATTCATTCATTCATTTCGAAGTGGATTGTTTATTTATTTATTTATTTATTTATCTGGAAGTGGATTATTTTATTTATTTATTTGGAATGAATTATTTATTTATTCCTTTGGATGTGGATTATTTATTTCTTTATTCAGTTGGAAGCTGATTATTTATTTATTTATTCATTTATTCATTCATTCATTTCGAAGTGGATTGTTTATTTATTTATTTATTTATTTATCTGGAAGTGGATTATTTTATTTATTTATTTGGAATGAATTATTTATTTATTCCTTTGGATGTGGATTATTTATTTCTTTATTCAGTTGGAAGCTGATTATTTATTTATTTATTCATTTATTCATTCATTCATTTCGAAGTGGATTGTTTATTTATTTATTTATTTATTTATCCGTTTGGAAGTGGATCATTTGTTTAATTTATTTATTCATTTGGAAGTGGATTATTTATTTATTTGGAAGTGGATTTATTTATTTATTTATTTATATGGACGATGATTATTTATTTATCTATTTATTAATCTGGAAGGGGATCATTTATTTAATTTATTTATTCATTCCTTTGGACCTGGACTATTTATTCATTCATTCCTTTGGACGAGGATTATTTATTTATTTATCTATTTATTAATCTGGAAGTGGATTATTTATTTATTTATTTATTTATTTATTTATTTATCCGTTTGGAAGTGGATCATTTGTTTAATTTATTTATTCATTTGGAAGTGGATTATTTATTTATTTATTTATCCGTTTGGAAGTGGATCATTTGTTTAATTTATTTATTCATTCCTTTGGACCTGGACTATTTATTCGTTCGTTCCTTTGGACGGGGATTATTTATTTACTTGCAAAGCCAAGCCAGAGGCATCTCCTGCCTTAAAGCCTCTACAAACTTGAGCCACTGCTGAAGGAGAAGGAACTGGGGATGTTTAAGGAACCTCTAACAGCAGTGAACAGCGTGGGCCCGAGGCACAGGGAAAACACTGAGCAGTCCCCAGAACCTTTTCAACCCAAGGAGCCAAATGCAAGCCCTTGAGGACACCCCGTGCCCATTCCCTGCCTGCCCTGGCAGCTGATTCCCCTCTGCAGGCACTTCCACCATCCATCATCCCATTCCCAGCAAACCCCGGCACGGAAACGCCTCTTTGGGCTGGGGTTTGGGGGAGCAGAGGCCAGGCTGGCTCAGCTCGGGGGGAGAGGGATGGCTGGGATTCACCTTGGGCATGGGACAGGCTGAACACTGCTCCTGCTGCTCTGAGCACCCTGTGCCAGGGCTTCCCACCCTCCCAGCCAGGAATTCCTTCCCAATATCCCATAACCCTGCCCTCTGTTAACACAAAGCCATTCCCTGTGTCCTGGCCCTCCATCCCTTGTCCCCAGCCCCTCTCCAGCTCTCCTGGAGCCCCTTCAGGCCCTGGAAGGGCTCTGAGGTGTCCCTGGAGCCTTCTCCTCTCCAGGTGAACAATTCCAGCCCTCCCAGAGCAGAGGGGTCCCTGGGAGGAGCAGCCCCCACACCCAGGATGCCAATGCCAGCCTGAGAGAAGCAGAATCCACTTAAAAAAACCCCAATAAAAATCAGGAATAAACCAAACCTTTCTCCTCTCCCTGTAACCTTCACAGACAGGACCAGGAACTGGAAGCTGACCAGTCTGGGGTTTTAAATCCCCCAGCACTCAAACCCAGCCCTTCCTCTCCCTCCTTCCCTAAAGACCCGCGGAATCTTCAAGCAGGTAAGAAAATAAAAGCCCGACTAGAGCTACTGTAACTCCCCGATTGTTTAGACATAATTGTCTAAATAAAACAAAGGGCTTAATTAGCAAGATCATCAACATAAAGGCAGATTTGAATAAACATCCCCTTCGTCAGTCAGAAGCAATTAAGGTTTCTCTTGATAAGAGCAATCTCAGCTGGATGCAGATGTTTTTAATAATGCAAATATTTTTCCTACTTGGAATAATTAAGCCCAGTATTTTTTGACAAGAAACTCTGCAAAGGTTGCTGCTGGGAATAATCAATATTTCCCCTTCATGATTGCTTGATAAGGGAATTTTCAACAGCAAGGGAAGTGTCCTCACACTGAGGATTTACAAGAAATACTTTTGTATCCCACTTTAGTCAAATAATAAAAAAAATAATCTGGCCTTTAAAAGTCTCTCCCAGCCCAAACCATTGCAGGGTTCTCTGATTTCAGCTGAAATAAGAATACAAATGGAAGCAATTCCTTCCCCATGAGAGTGGGTTTCTACCCATAAATACAAATGGAAGACGCCCAGAGGGATCTTTTTAGGGCCAGATGAAGGGAGGGCTCCCAGAAATGACCTCCTGTGATGGATCTGATGAAGCTCCAAACCAAGTGGCTGCTCGTGGCCCTGCAGAGATCCCCAGGTGGGATTGCTCCCACCTGTCCAAGGCTGCACTCCATGATCCTGGAGGTCTTTTCCAACCTAAATATTCCATCCCTGCCTCTGTCGCCACGGGGCTCAGCCAGGACAGTGCTTTGGAAGATTCCACCCACGCAGGAACAAGAAAAGCCACTTATTTAATACCCATTTAACAATGGCCTTTGCTCCTTGCTGGAAATCAAGGGGGAGAATTCGACGGGGGGGAAAACCAAACAAATCACCCCCACAACTTAACTCTGGTGGTGCCCAGGGCAGGTCCTGTCAGTGCTGAATTCCTCCTCCTGTGGCTGATCCATCTGCACACGCCGCTAATCAGCTCAGCCCTCCCTCCCCTCTGCCCCAAACTGCATTTAAAACGCAAATAATAATAATAAAACATCATAAAAACGTCACCGGACAAAGCAAACACACCAGAACCCCGAACCCGCTCTCGCTCACATTTTGTCCCAGCCCCTATAAAATTAACTTTTACTGGCAACTCCAACCCGGGCCGAAATTATTCTCTGATTACTGTGCCCATATATCTCAGGGCAGGCAGTGACCCTCATCCAATTACCTTCAGGAACGCTTTGCACACATCCAGGCTCCACAATTAAATCTGGGATAACGCACACCCCGCCCCCGGCGCGGAAAAGTCTCCCTGGATGATTTGAGACGTGGCAAAAACAAAACAAAAATTAAAAAAAAAAAAAAAAATTGCCATTTTAATCCCCGAATCAATCATGCACAAACTTTAACGGCCTGGGAGGGATGTGAGGGTTTTTTCTTTTGTTGTTGTTGTTTTTCAAACACAAAAAAAACCCAAATAAAAGCCCCCTCGGCATGCACGGTGCTGGCTTTAATTTCCTTGAGTAAACAGCGTGTTTGCAGGGAAGAGGAATACCTGGAATTTGGGCTCGTTACTGCCCTATGAGTTATGTCTCCAACGCCAGGCCTGGCTGGGGGATTTAAGCCTGACTTAGTGCAGTTGCTGCAGCCCAAGTGTCAGGAGGTGGAGTTTAATTAGCCCGGGACACTGCAATCAAATTCTGCTCCCCTTGAGCAGCTTTGGCTTCAACGGCCCCAAAAGCTTGAAAAGGGAAGGAGGGCGAGGAATGGGGTGGAAATTCCAGCTGGAGCAGATTGGGAGGCAGCTCCCAGATTGCTCCAGGTTTGGGGGGGCATGGCTTCCCACTGGGTTTATCCCATTGGATCTACACCATTGGATTTATCCAATGGAATTTATCCCACTGGGTTTATCCCATTGGATTTACCCCGTTAGATTTACCCCATTGGTTTTACTCCACTGGATTTATCCCATTGGATTTACCCCATTGGTTTTACCCCACTGGATTCATCCCACTGGTTTTACCCCATTAGATTTATCCCATTAGATTTATCCCATTGGAATTATCCCAGTGGATTCATTCCAGTGGATTTATCCCATTGTTTTTACCCCACTGGATTTATCCCATGGGATTTACCCCATTAGATTTATCCCACTGGATTCATCCCATTGGATTTACCCCATTAGATTTATGTCACTGAATTAATCTCATTGGATTTATCCCATTAGATTTATTCCACTGGATTTACCCCGTTAGATTTATCTCACTGGATTCATCCCATAGGATTTATCCCATTGTTTTTACCCCACTGAATTAATCCCACTGGATTTATCCCATTAGATTTATTCCATGGCATTTACCCCATTAGATTTATCTCACTGGATTTACCCCGTTAGATTTATCTCACTGGATTTACCCCGTTAGATTTATCTCACTGGATTCATCCCATAGGATTTATCCCATTGTTTTTACCCCACTGAATTCATCCCACTGGATTTACCCCATTAGATTTATCTCACTGGATTTACCCCGTTAGATTTATCTCACTGGATTCATCCCATGGGATTTATCCCATTGTTTTTACCCCACTGAATTTATCCCATTGGATTTATCCCATTAGATTTATTCCATGGCATTTACCCAGTTAGATTTATCTCACTGGATTCATCCCATGGGATTTGTCCCATTGTTTTTACCCCACTGGATTTATCCCACTGGATTTATCCCACTGCATTTTTCCCATTGGATTCACCCTGCTGGGTTTATCCCACTTTAAGGTTTCCCAGCAGCTCTGGAGGAGCAGAGATCCTTTGGAAACTGGGGGATGCTCCCAAAGGACACCCATCCCTGGGGAATGGTCCCCACGGAGCCTGGCTCTGCTCCTCCCCTGACAGGGACCATCCCGGTGTCATTCCTGAGCTTGGGGACAGCTTGGGGCACTTCCCAGAGCTGGGGGACACATTCCCCCCCTGCCAGCAGCTCAGCTCCCCAGGAATCCCCCTGGAAAAGGGGGGATTTTGGGGAAAACCTCGTGTGGGCAGAGCCGGGAAGCACAAATTAAACGTGGGAGCTGACCAGGCCTGGAATCTGCTGCTGCTGGTTTGAAATTCCAACTGAAAAATACCAATGGCAACAGGAAGGCTCTAATTCTATGTACAGCTGGGTGTAACAGCCTCTGCTCCTCGGCTTGAATTTGCCATGAGAAAAAATGGAAGAGACTCAGTAATAAAAAGGCGGAAAATCCCAACTCCAGAGACATCCAGACCTGCTCCAGCAGCACTCCCAGAAGAGCTCAGTCAGCAGATAGAAGTGCAAATCCTCACGGACAAAAGATGGAATTGACTACAAAACGCTGCCACCCTGTCTTTTAAAAGTTTATCCTGGCCTTCTGTCATTTATAGTTAGGGTCAGATGTTCTCACATCCTTTTTATGTAAACAGCCTTGTTTTTGTAAGTGCTTCTATTTTGTTTAATTCTTTTTAGCAGAAGAGACAATTGACAGACGTTTGTCTTGAGCAGTGTGAGTCCCTCCATCCTCCAATCCACAGCCACTTTTCCAACACTATAGAAGTGATGTCAAACAAACTTTCTGCCCTTTTTTCTGCCGTCAGCAGCTCAGGTGTGAGCGTCGTTCTTTGTGTCCTATTGCGACATCACGCAAATCTACAGGAAAACCAACAAACCCCAGGAGAGAAGCACAACCAGAATCCCCAAATCCCCCGAGCTGGAGGGACCCACGGGGATCACCAAATCCCGCACGGGACAATCCCAGCGGTGCCACCCTGTGCTGGGAGCCACCAGCTCCAGCTGAGCCTGCCCGAAGCCGGGCAGCAGCCCTGGGGTTCACACCCCACCCGGAGGGGCGACTGCACCACTGCTGGGGCTTTGGGACTGAGCAGCCGCGCTGAAAAGAGCTGGCAGGAAATCCTCCCTTCCAAAGAATCGGGAAGGACAGGCAGGGAATGGCGAGGGGAAGTGTGAAAAGAGGAGAGGGAGGGAGGAGAAGGGCCCGCCATGCCCTCAGGTATTCCATGTGCATCCTTGGGCCGGGATGATGCACAAAGGGCTCCTTCTTCCCAGGGGAGAGGGAGCCATGCAGAACATTCGCCGTGGCTAATTAATTTCGGCCCCTCAATTACCAGGGGGGATCTCGTGACACAGCTTTATTTGTAGCCTCTTCCCCTCCTTTTTTTTTTTTTTAATAAACAAAAAGCAGATAAGAAGCGTGACACCTTTAATGGCTTTACAACGGCTTTACAATGGCCTTACAACGGCTTTACAATGGCTTTACAATGGCTTTCCTGCCAGCTCGTCCTGCCTTTGGGAGTCCCGCACTCATCCCTAATCGCATCATCCCTGTGCCAGCCACGGGGACACCGCACAAATCATGGAATATTTTGGGTGGGAAGGGCCCTTCCAGCCCATCCCCTTCCAGCCCTTTTCCCTCGGAATATCCATCCAAATCCTCGAGGCAACGGAAATGCCAGCGGAAAATGGAAGAGCGCTAAAAATGGAACGGACTCGGCTATCGAAGCAGAAAACAAATCCTGTTTTATTACAGAAGATTTGCTGCCTCAGTCGCGGCGTTTGGGCAGGAGGTGCCCGGAGTTCCTGGACAAAAACCACAGGAATAAACAACGCTGTGGGTTGGTTTTGGTTTTTTGGGGGTTTTTTTGGGTTTTGGTTTTTTGTTGTTTGTTTGGTTTTTGTTGGTTTTTTGTTTGTTTGTTTGTTTTAACTGGAAAAGGGAAAGCTGTTGTTTCCCTCACCCAACACAGATTTCCACATGAAAATAATTCCCTGAACCCAGCAGGGTCAGAGCTGCAGCCAGAGTGCCCATGGGGGGGTGGGGACCTTCACAGCAGAGCCAAACCCCCCGAAAATGCGACAACACCTCGGTAAGTCTGGGGTGAAGCCCTTGGGGAAGGACCCAACCTGCTCCCTCCTCCTCCTCCTGTCCCTGCAAAGGACACGGAGCAGCCACGGGCGCCTGGGAATAATGGGGACATTCTTCCACCCACCCCAAGCCTCCCACGGGAAGGCCACAGAAACGGCCCCGTCTGGATTTAAAGGAACAAAGGACATTCCCTGAGCACCCCGGGGCTGGAAATAAAACCCTAAAGCCAAGAGTTTGCCTCCAGTTTAACATCCGGGGGGAATTCCATGGGGTGGCGTCTAAAAGAGCAAGGATCGACCATGCTGGATAAAATGAAGCAAATTCGTGCTTTGCCAGCTGCCAGAGCAGAGTCTGCCTCTCACAAACCAACTTCTGCAATCCAGAAGCTCTTTCTGAGGAGAAGACCAACACCAAGCTTCCAAAGAACCTGAGGAGCAGCCAGTTTTCCACAAACCCCTGGTGCAGCTCCACAGAAGCCAGCAGAGGCTTTCCCTTGTGTGGGCCTGGTATTTCTGGGTCTGAGAGATTTTAGCCTGCTGGCAGCTGCTCACTTTCTCCCAAGGAAAAAGTTCTCAAGAAATCTTCTCAAAACAATCTTGGCAAACAACTCTCCTTTCTCAAACCAATCTTTCTCCAGGTGGGGTTTTGCTTTTCTAGTTCTCAAAACATTTCAGCTGTTTCTCTGGTTTAACCAATGGGATCGGAGAGGGGTCGTTCCTGTTCACCAACCGTGTTCAGTCTGTGTCAGAACACCTTATAAAAGTAGTAAAAATTAGACAAAAACCCTTTTTTCTATGCTCATTGCCTTCTGAAATATTTGAAATATTTGCCTTTTGAAATACTTGGAGTCTCTCATCCCTTTTTGGTGTCCTACAAGGACCTCCTGGTGCCACGGGGAGGGTTTGGGATGCTGCAGTGCCTCTGGGGGGGCTCTGCAGGAGCAGCCGGATCTCTGGGATCTGCTCCCATCCAGCAGCTCCTGGGGCAGCTGCTGGAGGCTCTGACAGCACCAAAGCCTTCCCAGCCTCCTCTCCCTCACGTGCCAGAGCCACCAGAGCTGAAATTCCTGCTTCCTCCAGCTCTGCATCCTCCTCCTCATCCCACATCAACACCGCTGCCCCACCACGCTTCCAGTGGCGTCAGCTCCGTGGCAACCTCAGCATTCCCGGGGTTTCAGCCATCCCACAGCCCCTCCAAGCCCAGCTCCCCTCCCACCTGTGCCAGGTTTTCCTTCTCCAGCAGCACAGATTTGGTTTCAACCCCACGATCCTGAGATTTTCACCGACTTCCATAAAAACCCTGTCCTGGACTGTCACAGCTCTCCCACGTGGAAGGGTTTATCACACCGGAGCTGCTGATGGAATTCCTGCCACTGGAAAAGTGGGAATAGCCCAAGCCCGCTGCAGAGCAGAGCAAATGCTCAGCTGGGAACCACAAAGTGCCTTGGAATTCCTTTCCTCCCAGAAAGATAAGCCTCGGATCCCTGTGGAATGAGCAGATCCCGCTGCAGGCCTGACCCAGAATCTGGGGAGAGGAGCAACTCCTGATGTTTTGGGGCTCTCCAAAGGCTGCTTTAAATGCAAAATGGAAAAGGAGAGGCCCCTCCTGCCACACAACTCAACGTAAAGCACATTTTTGGGCCAACTTCAGAAGTTTAAAGCATCCCCGAAACCCGGGCACGGAATAACTTCAATCTGGCAAAACATCAGCCGTGCTTGGAACCCCAAATCCAGCCAGAGGAATGCTGGGCCCGGCAGGGATGGCTCAGAAGGAGATAAAGTATTGAATTTCTGCTAAATCTCAAGCAATAAAACCAAACTGGAGCTTGGAGGGAAGGGAATGAGAAGGCCGATGTGGAATTGCTCGGTGAAATTTGTGTTCCGTTCACTTGAGAGGGACATTTTGGAGTTTATCAAAACCAGCTGCTGTCACAGCCACACATCCGTGGTCCTGGAACAGGGATGTGATTTATCCCACGAAATCTGCAAACCAAACAGGACAAAGCTCTCAATATCTTCCATAATAAATTCTTTCAGCAGGTAAAGCAAACCCCGGAGCCAGTTTTCCTAATGGGTTACAATGACAAAAGTCAGGGATCCAAGAGCTCTGGGTGGGTTTTCACTTTTAGTGGTTTTGGGCTCTTCATTGCCATAAAATCATTAAAAATGTGGGATATTAAAGGATCAGTTAATTACTGCCCACTGACACCTGTAACTCTGACACACCCCAGGCACGCTCAGGACCCGGATGAAGAAAATTCCCAGCAAGGAATTTTTCCCAAGATGCTTTTAGGAGGGCAGATTTTGGCTAAAAGTCAAACATTTGGATAAAAATCCAATCTTCCCATGGGCTGGCACCTTCCCAGCACGAACTCACGACCACATCAGGCGCTGTGGAAACTCCTGGTCCCACACCCAAACCCAGCTCCCGGGATTTGATGGTCCTCATTCCCCTTGCCCAAGCCATGGACAGACTGCAGGACAGGAGCCCGAGGTCTGGCATCACCTTGGGCTCAGATCTACCAGCTGGAAAAGTGGGGATCATCTTCAGGAAACCAGGAATTGGGAAGTGGCAACGAGATCCATGGATGAAGGAAGGACCAGAGGGAGAGAGGGAGGAAGTCTGAATAAATCAATTTTCTGTTTTGGGGATCAAAGGCAGCTCTTCTGTAACAGCAGGAGAAACAATCACTTCATCCACTACTCCAGGAGAAAAATTCCTGCCTGGAATCTCCAGCAGGCCCCAAAAAAGGAAGAGGACTAAAAATCTCCAGGGAAATACATCAGTGTATGGAAATAAAGGGGTTTAGTCTGGCAATGTCACAGCACACCCTACAAGGGGCTCTCCTGCCACAAAACCCACGAGGATTGGCTCCATCATTGCAGGGAATGGGGCCAAAAATACAATCAAAGGCTCCTGGATGTGCCAAGGAGCTCCTGGGACAACTCAGGGAAAGGCAAACCTCAAGTTCTCCGTGACGATCTGGCTAAATTATTAAACTTGAATTGAACACCAAAGGGATTTGGTTTGGGATTTGGATTCCACCTTGTTTTGGTCACCACCAAATGGGTAGAGCTAAAATGGGGCTCAGATTAAGCAGAGTTTGGTTCAGTGAAATCCTCAGGAGGGTTCAGTGAAATCCTCAGGGGGGTTCAGTGAAATCCTCAGGAGGGTTCAGTGAAATCCTCAGGGGGGTTCAGTGAAATCCTCAGGAGGGTTCAGTGAAATCCTCAGGAGGGTTCAGTGAAATCCTCAGGTTGGTTCAGTGAAATCCTCAGGGGGGTTCAGTGAAATCCTCAGGGGGGTTCAGTGAAATCCTCAGGGGGGTTCAGTGAAATCCTCCCACCTTTGCTGCCCTGTGGTGCCCAACCCAGCCCCAGCTCCTCCAGGGAACTCGGGAGCAGGGAAGCCAATCCTGGATGTCCCTTCCAGCGCTGGCCAAGATTTGTTGCTCCAGGAGTGGGCTCTGGTTCCAAGGCTGGGCTGGATGGGGTTTGGGGCACCCTGGGATGGTGGAAGGTGTCCCTGCCTGTGGGGTGCAGGAATCTGGAGAGGCACCAGCACCTGACCTTTAATCTCTGCAGGTTCCAAATCCAGCTCCTGTCTGCAGCACAAACCCAGAGTTTAATGAGGAAAGTCAGGGTTGAGGGGCTCTGAGAGCCCCCTTTGGTAACTGTGCCCAAATTCCCCTTCTCCTGGCACAGCAAAGAGTTCCTGGAGCTCTCCTTGGCTCCTGCTCCCTCCTGCCAGGCCCTGTGCACTCAGGGAGCTCAGGTTCAATGTTCAAAGGGAGGGAAATGCCCATCAGCTCTGTTTACCAACACAGCTGCTCAGGGAGAGGGAAGGGAAGGCACTTGGAGCTGCCTGGAGACCTCAGGATCCACCCTGCTCCCTGCCCACGGGGAACTCCTGCTGGAGCTGCTGGAAAAACCCTTTGTGATGATTTTCAGCCACTTCAAAGTGTGGCAGCCACACTAAGAATCATTAATGAGTGACACAAAGAGCCCAGCAGCATTCCCAGCCCGTTCCTGCTGCTGGTGGATTCCCACATCTGTGCTGGTGTTCCCAATCCTTCAGCTGAGATCAGAGCAGGATGTGCTCTCACATCACCTGCCAAGGCTGCTAAAACTGCAATTAAAACTGCAATTAAAACATTAAAATATCCCCTCTTCACCTCGGGGCCAAGGATAACACATCCCACCATTGCCATTGTGGGCTGCTCCCAAACTGGTCATGGCAACCCCTGCCTCGAGGATTTACCAGCCCTGGGGGATCCCACGTGGAGCAGGGCCACCTCCATGGGGACACTGCTGCCCCTTCAGCAGGTGACAGAGATCAGGAGGGGCTCAGGGCCACCTCCATGGGGACACTGCTGCCCCTTCAGCAGGTGACAGGGAGCAGGGAGGGGTTCTAGACAGGGTCACCTGCATGGGGACACTGCTGCCCCTTCAGCAGGTGACAGGGAGCAGTCAGGGGCTCTGTCCCTCTGCCCTGCTCAGGTGAGACCCCAGCCCTGGGGCCCAGCACAGGAAGGACCTGGAGCTGCTGGAGCCGGTCCAGGAGGCTCCAGGATGAGCAGAGGGATGGAGCAGCTGTGCTGGGAGAGCTGGGATGGCTCAGCCTGCACAGGAGAAGCTTTGGGGTGACCTCAGTGTGGCCCTGCAGGACCTGCAGGGGCTCCACAGCTGCTGGTTGCTGAGTCCCCACTCTCTCCTCTGCAGGAGCAGGGGTGGCCTGACACCCTTGAGTTATAAAAGCAGAAATATTCCTGAGGGAAAAGAGGGGTGCAAAGGGGATTCTGCTCCCAACTCAGCAGCAGGGAATGTGGAATATTGCACTGGGAGAAGAGCAGGACCAGCAGCAGGACTCCAGGAGCTCTCCTTTCTTAGGGAAGGGGAGCTCATGGCACTCTTTGGCTCTGGGATAAGAAATCCTGCTCCTTGCTTGTCCCACCAAGCTTCAATTCCATGCCCTCAGCAGCTGATGGGAAAGCCCAGCACGGCCCAGGCCCAGCTCCAGGGAAAGGTGGGCACTCCCTCACCTCATCCCAGAATCCAGAACTCCATGGATGGACTGCAGACACTGCCCTGTTTGTGTTCCAGCCAGATGAAGCCAACGTGCCAGGACTGTGGGCCTGACATTTTTGTGTCTGAGAGATTTCAGCCTGCTCACTTCCTCCCTAGGGAGAAATTCTTAAGAAAGCTTCTTCTCCAAACAAACCCTGGCAAACAACTCTCCTCTCTCAAACCAATCTTTCTCCAGGTGGGGTTTTGCTTTTCTAGTTCTCCAAACATTTCAGCTGTTTCTCTGGTTTAACCAATGGGATCGGAGAGGGGTCGTTCCTGTTCACCAACCATGTTCAGTCTGTGTCAGAACACCTTGTAAAAAGGTAGAAAGAACCAGACAATAAAGTTTTTTCTATGCTTTGCCTTCTGAAATATTTGGAGTCTCTCATCCTTTTTTCATGTCCTGTGACAAGTGGGAAATTCAATCTTGTCCCGGGCTCGTTGGACACGACCCAGCTCCGTCCTGTCACGTGTCCTGATTAATGCTGAGGCCACAAAAGCCCTTCCAGCCACCAGGGCTGAGAGGGAACAGGAAGGATCTGCTCCTTGGAAAACACAGAGCAGTGGGTTGGTGGATAGGAGGAAGAGAAATGCTGTTTTTAATAGGGATCTGCCACGATCTTGGCAAGGGCAGCAAGGCACAATCCCTGCTTTCCGTGTAAATTGGTCAAGAGGGAAAAGCCTCTGGAGAGAGCTTGGAGGAGTCAAAGCTCTTCCCCTGGAATGGGGAATGACAGCAGGGTTAGCAAAAAGTTTTATTTCTTTGCCTTGAGCTATTTGGAGGCAGACTAGAAAACTTGGTTATAAAATTCCGTAACTTGAAATCCCAGGAAGTGGGGAAAAAAAATGGCTCTGAAAATGGGAATTCTCCTGAGGCTGGGAAGGGAAACCAATGGATCATATCTGACTCCATGCAGGGATTTCACAGCTTCAAAATAATTGAAAACTAAAAATTCCAAATTAAAAAGAAAAAAAAAAATGGCTCTGAAAATGGGAATTCTTCTGAGGCTGGGAAGAGAAACCAACAGCTCATATCTGACTCCAGGCAGGGATTTCACAGCTTCAAAACAATTGAAAACTAAAAATTCCAAATTAAAAAGAAAAAAAAAATGGCTCTGAAAATGGGAATTCTCCTAAGGCTGGGAAGAGAAACCAACAGCTCATATCTGACTCCAGGCAGGGATTTCACAGCTTCAAAATAATTGAAAATGAAAAATTCCAAATTAAAAAGAAAAAAAAAAAAAACCAACAGGAAAGGGTGTCCTGTTTAAAACTGGTGGGGAAAGGCTCCCTCCAGCTTTCATGTGAGTTTTATTCCCAAAGTGGCTGTTTCTTGTGGCAGCACAAATGACATCACGCGGGCGATGACTGGACGCTTCCACGCACAGTTTTACTGATCTGGGGCGTTTTTGGGCGTGAAAGATCCAACCCACCCCGAGCTCCCCTCCCAGCTTTTCTGGAGAAAGCGTTCCAAAAACGCTAAGTGAATTATCTGACACGGTACCTAATTACAGAAGCTCCTAATTAGCCGTCCCTGTTGGGAGGCAGCGGAGCGAGCGCCGCGCTGCCCGGAGCAGCAACTCCTGCAGCCCACAGTAAATCAGCTTGTGCTTGCCACTGATTTGAAACTTTAACCTATAAATTAAATTAATAAGAGACAAAGGCTGCTTTTGTGCCTTCCCAAGCCTGTAGGATTTTAGAAATAATAGGACTGGAAAGTGATTTATATTCCAAGATTAAAGGTCAGTTGGGCGCACACGACTTTGGAGCGAAACGCCGCGGCAGAGACTTCAAATTAACTCGTTCCTGCAACCTCCCCAACCCTGGATTCTTCTTTTTCCAGAGCTACAAGGGCTTGCTGCGAGCACTGGAGCACTCAGAAGATGGGAAAAAAAACCAAACAAACCTGGAGAAATACGTGGAATTCTTCCTGATCTCTGGGAAGGAGGGAAACGTGCCTGGGAATTGGCTCAGGCCACGGGCCCCTGGTCACTGCAGGGACACAACCCGTGAGCTGCACTTCCAGTCAATGCCTGTCTGACATGGAGAGCCTAAAACCACTGGGAATGGGATGGAGATGGCAGAAATCACCTGGAAATTGGAGCTGTGCAAATCAAGGGAATGGCTCTGCTATTTCTAAGGGTCTGTCCATGCTGGGCTCTTCTCCTGGTTTTATTCTGGGGGGGAATAAAAATTCCAGCTGAGCTTATAACCTTTGGTGCATGACAAAAAAAGTATTGTTGTGGAATTATGGAACGGTTTGGGCTGGAAGGGGCCTAAAACTCATCCAGTTCCAACCCCAACACCTTCCACTATCCCAGGTTGCTCCAAGCTCCACCCAGCCTGGCCTGGGACACTTCCAGGGATGGGGCACAGCCACAAATTCTCTGGGAACCACTGCCAGGAATGTTACCCGGAGAACTGGGATTGGTCATGACACTTATTCCCCAAAGCAAATCCCAAAAAAGAGACTGGAGGAGGAGGAGGGATGTGCATCCCCCATCCACCACTGGGAATGCAGCTCCTCCAGCAGACCTGAGGCAAGGAATGAGGGAAAATTCCCTGGAGACACTGAGAAAGGTGGGAATGGATGGGAAAAACAACTCTCCTTACACTGCACCTGCTAAGGAGGAGACCAGGAAAGAGATGATTGAATGTCCCTAAGTGCCAGGAAGGGTGAGAGGAAATGACCCTACTCATGGCCATGGGGATTAGCTCTGACCACTGGGAGAATCCAGAGGTGGATACATCAGGATGAGGGCTCTGGGCAAGGTCTGGAGGCCCCAAAGGCCCAGACTGGAGGATGAGGACCAAGACACCTTTGTAGGGATCAAGGAGCTGCCAACAACACCCCAGGAGGCCCCTGGGCCTTTCTCTTCCCTAAAGCAAGAGGGGAAGCAGGCCTGGTAACAGTCCTCCCCTGAGAGGGTGGGAGATCCCAGACCCCCAGAGAAGCTGTGGCTGCCCCTGGATCCCTGGGAATGTCCCAGGCCAGGCTGGAGCACCCTGGGACAGTGGAAGGGGTTTGGAACCAAATGGGCTTTGAGGTCCCTTCCAACCCAAACCATTCCATGCTCCTTCTAGAGACTGGAAAATGTTCTTCTGCCACTTCCTCCTCCCATTTCTGTCTTGCAGAAAGCATCCAAATTTGTCATCTTCCTTCTCTCTGTGCATTTCTTAAAACACCCCATTAACAGGCTCATAAATCCGTAACTGAAATAATTACCAGAGCCTTGCCTGTGTTATCTGCCAAGCTGCCAAACCTGCCGGGCCCTGCAGGTTCCAGGAGCAGGGCACTACTCCCCCCAGCCCTGGGAGGCACAGGGATGTGATGGGATCCAACATTCCTGCCCCTGGAGGAGCCCAGGGAGGGCACGAGCCACGTGCAGGGAGGGCTGGTGGAGTGGCTCTTGTGAGGATTCATCCCACTGGGATTGAAAAAGACCAAATGCGTGGAGGGGGAGAGGAAAAGGGAATATTGAAGGAAGTGAGGAGGGTCCTGGGTGGTCTGTAAAGGAGTTGGGATCAGTGGGAGGGCGTGAGGAAGAGCTGAAATCCAATAGGTGCACAGGAAGCTTTCGCCGGGCTTAAAACAAATCCGTAAGAAAAACAGGCAAGAGTCCCGGAAGAGGAATTGTGTTACTGCTGGAGAGGGGATTGGCATTTTCCCAATGCAGGCTGACTGACAGCTCTGCTGCTGATCCCACACCCCAAACCCTGGCCACACAAAGCTCCCCAGGGGGGGAAACACCCCCAAACCTGCCCTGGTTTGTCCTGCTCTGGTTTGGGTAGCGCTGGGAATCACGGGAAGCTGAGGGAACCAGCGGGGACAGCGGTGACAGGTGCCACCCACCTGCTGGGGGGAAAAAGGGGGGAGCCCAAAAGGTGTGTCTGAGTAAAGACAGGGACTTGGTAAAGAAGCACAGAGAGGAAAGCAGATCTGAACTGCAGCAAAGGGAGAAATGAAATCCTGCCCCAATCCCGGTGCTCCGCTGCCCGTGGAAGCCGAGTCCAGCAGGGATCATCACTGGAATGTAGAATTTACATGGAATTCTGGAATGGTTTGGGTTGGAAGCGACCTTAAAGCTCATCCAGGGCCACCCCTGCCGTGACAGGGACACCTTCCACTGTCCCAGGCTGCTCCAGTGTGGCCTGGGACACCTCCAGGGATCCAAGAGCAGCCACAGCTTCTCTGGGAATTCCATCCCAGCCCCTCCCCACCCTCCCAGCCAGGAATTCCTTCCCAATATCCCATCCATCCCCGCCCTCTGGCAGTGGGCAGCCACTCCCTGTATCCTGGCACTCCAGACCCAGGTAAAAGTCCCTGCATGGTTTTCCTGCATGATTCTCCTTCGGGAAGTTCCTCCCTCAGCACCCAATCTCCCATCCAATCTCCCCCAGCAGGCCGTGGCTTCCTGAACCCAAAGAACCCTTTGCTGATGCTGACTTGCAGCTCCACCTTTCATTTTGATAATTCTTCACCAGACACTCCTCCCCTCTTCCCCTGAATTCCCTGCCAGGATCCTGCTCCCCCTGGACACAAAAGTGACGCCGATTTTGGGGCGCTGGGCTCCGATTCCCACCCGGGAGCACGAGGCAGACTCCTGCTGACAGCAAAGCCCTGCTCCCACCAGGGTCTGCCTCTGGGAAGCTGCTTCCCTGCCTGCTCTGCTTGGAAGAAAATATCCCCCACCACATCCCTGTATAAATCTGCTTTTGTTCTGCCTCGGGCCCGGCGTTACTCATCGCCCTCGTTCACCCGGCACATCCTTCGAGGGCACAAACCCAGGAATTCCTTCCCATTTTTTAAACCCGGCCTAACTGGGCATCACTGTGGGTATTTATCATTCTGTCTCCTCAACCTGCAGCTCCATCAGGACGGTTACACTCCTGGGGATTCACTGCTCCCAGAGCTCAGCCCTCGTTTTCCCGAGCGCCGCTCGCCCGCAGCAATTCCAAACCCTGGGAGAGCAGGACTCCTTCCCAGGGCTCCTTCCCAGGGCTCCTTCCCAGAAAGGCTCAGCTGGAAGTGATGTCCCTGAATCTCTGCCAGCAAACCCGACCTGTGCAAACCCAACAGGGCAGATCCTCCAAGCCAAGCCCAGATCCCACCTTCAAAGCATCTGCTCCCTCTCTTTTTAAAGTGATGGGCACCTTTGGAAGAGCAGAGCCAACCCAGCCCTGGGAATAACAAAGCCTTCCAGCAAGCTGCATTCAAAGCTCCCTTGAATCCACAGCAGGGAGCTGGGATTCATCTCAAAAGCTGTCTGAGATCCAGCTCCTCTTGCACAGCCCCATACGACGTCCAGATCCAGCCTAATGAGCTTTTGATGTCCTGCTGACATTTATCTGCCAATGTGATTGCTCCAAGCACTTGCCCTGTGATGGATCTCATCATTTCCTTGATCCCAGGCCAGCTCAGCCCTCGGGCCTTCCTCCAGCCTCGTGGAACTCCCCAAACCCCAGCAGAGAGCCCCAAACCCTCAGCTTCCAATCCCCCCCAGGCAGCCCTTCCAGACGAGGGAGTAAAGACCAGTGGCTCTGCAATTTCTGCCTCTTAAAAACTCAGTCCTCAAAACTTCTGACCAAATGGGGAGGAAAAAAATCAAGTAAATCATATTTACTTTTTGTTTCATAATGTTCTTCCTTTGGCATCAGTCACCCTGACTCAAAGAGCAGCTTGCTTTTGCACCAGGAGACGAAAAGATTCTGCATTTACACACCTTTGCTCCCTCCTTGCTCTCCTTCCCCAGAACTCGCCAGCAGCAGCTTTGGTTCCTGCACAGAGCTGTCCCATGAGGGCAGAGATGGAGCACAGCTCATCTCCCTCCTGTTTTCATGGAGTCACAGCTTGCAGCGGGTGAATTCTGCTGTCCCCAGCCCCAAATGTCAGTTCTCAGACGTGGCCCTGAGCTCACAGCCACGTGTCCAGCTCACCCCCAGCCCTGCAGGCAGAGCCTGCTGGGCTCCCACAAACCTCTCCAACGACTTCTGGGGACAGCTGGAAAATCTCCCCGTGGCCAGGCTGCCTCTTGTGCCAGCCTCAAACACAGCCCCGAGCTGGAACCAGCAAAACCCATCAGCAAAACCCATCAGCAAAACCCTCCAAGTTCACACCCTGCACGGAGGAAGGAGCAGAGACACAGATCATTCTGCATTTAATTAAATGTAGGAAGGAATCCTTCCCTGTGAGGGTGGTGAGGAGCTGGCACAGGTCCAAGGACTGCAAGCTTAGGATGCTCCATAAATATTTGATAATATAATTATTAATGTTACCAACAAAAAAGATCCCCCAAATTATTCGCATGGTGACTTCCTTTAATAATTACTGTTTTCTGATTAATTCAGCACCACTTCCCTCGTCTGAATTTGCAACTTTAGAATTTTCAGCACGAAATCTGAGCACCTGCTTCCCTGCTAGGAACATTTTCCCTTCCAGCCATGCAAACTGTTGGAACAAAGCCCACCCTGAGCCATCCGGCCTCATAAAAGCAGCTCGTTTTCTGATTCATCCCCACAGATTGTTAAATATTATTTACTTTTTGTTTCATAATGGCTCGGAAAAAAGCTGGATGAAAAGCTTAACGAGCTCTAATCCAGGGGAGAGGAGGGAGAAAAGGAATGAAGAGGCAGTTAAGGAGCAGTTTGAGCTTCCTTATCGCCCTTATCAGCACAGCTATCAGTCAGCAAGGTCTAATTAGGCACAAAAGCCATTGTGCTCCTTCCAGAGGTTCTCCAGGAACCCGGGAGCTGCGGCTGCAGCACTGACTGACAGCCTCTGCTTGGGAAAAGCAGCTCCACAGCCACTGGGGACAATTTGTCCCCGTCAGGAGTGGCCTCTGTGGCTCTGGGGACAGAGCGAAGCTTTTCTCAGCACCAGCGACACTTTGGGAGCTAAAACGGGGCTTGGGTTAAGCTCAGGTTGGTTCAGTGAAATCCTCAGGTAGGTCCAGTGAAATCCTCAGGAGGGTCCAGTGAAATCCTCAGGAGGGTTCAGTGAAATCCTCAGGGGGGTTCAGTGAAATCCTCAGGGGGGTTCAGTGAAATCCTCCCACCTTTGCTGCCCTGTGGTGCCCAACCCAGCCCAGCTCCCCCAGGGAACTCGGGAGCAGGGAAGCCAATCCTGGATCTCCCTTCCAGCACTGGCCAAGATTTGTTGCTCCAGGAGTGGGCTCTGGTTCTGCTTTCCCTTCACCCCTTTGCCTCACAGAATTGTTCAGGTTGGGAAAGACCTTTAAGGGCATCGAGTCCAACATTCCCAGCTCCGTGGTCACCACTAAACCACGTCCAAAAGTGTCACATCCACGTGGTTGAACACTTCCAGGGATGGGGACTCCACCACTGGGCAGCCCCCTCCAATGCCTGAACAACTTTTAAAGGAAGGAATTTCCCCCAATATCCAATCTAAACCTCTCCTGGAGCAGTTTGAGGCCATTCCCTCTCCTCCTGTCCCTGTTCCCTGGGAGCAGAGCCCGACCCCCCCGGCTGTCCCCTCCTGGCAGGGACTTGTGCAGAGCCAGAAATTCCTCCTGATCCCCCTTTTCTCCAGGCTGAGCCCCTTTCCCAGCTCCCTCAGGAATTCTCCAGCTCCTTCCCAGCTCCATTCCTTTCCCTGGATACACTCCAGCCCCTCCATGTCCCTCCTCTCCCCGGACAGGTCACTGAGGTCCCCCAGGAGGGACCCACGGCTGGGCCCGGCAGCTCCGGCGTGGATTTGGTGCCCAGCAGGGCTCCTGCCCCAGCAGCTGCTCCCACAGCTGTTCCCACCAGTTGGTGGCTGAGTTTTCCAAGATATCTGTCTGGAATTGAAAAGCAGCAGCAGCGCTTTGGCAGCCACCAGGAGAAATGCATCACAGGATTGCATCCCCCACGAGCACCTCCCTGGTGGGACACGGCGGAGATGAGACCACGGGGGACCTGCCCGTTCCCAAAGGCCTGGGATTATCTGAACTGCTCTGCCAAAACCTCCACCAGCACCCAAAGGCTCCTTTCTGCAGTGGTTGGGGTCTGAAATGTCCCTGTCCTGCCTGTGCCAGGAGATCTGGGCAGAGGGAGCTCTGCAGGGCAGGAGCTGCGGGGATTTTCCAGCCTGGCTCTTGCCCCAGGGGATTTGCTCCCCTTGGAGCAGTTGGGATGTTGTGCCTGTGCCAGCCAGGCTGCACTCCCAGACAAAGCCTGGAACAAGGGAATGGGGAGGCCCTGGGGGGAAGGAGGTGCTCCCCCAGCCCCATCCCAATCCTGGCTCAGACCTGGTGCCTCCTAGGAGGGCTTGGAAAGCTGCTCCAGCCCACCTGGGTGACGTCCTGCCAGCTCCAGAAACGGCCTGGAGTGGCTCAAAACCTTCCAAGGCAGACTTGGCCAGAGTGGCTGCGGGATGGAGCTGCTGGGCTCTGGGAATGAGCCCTCTGGAGCAGGCAGGGACAGGGGGACACGCTCAGCCACATCCCCCCCTGCACAGGCAGGGACCCGGGGCTGCCTCTGCCTCCCCTGGCAGCTGGGATGTCCCAGGCACGGTGGGCTCCCTGCCAGAGGCTCCAGTGGAAGCAGAATTCCAGCTCCAGCTTGCAATCCTTGCTCATGGATTTGTCAAGCCTGGTGCCCACAGCAGATGAATCTGAACAATCCTGATGCCAAACAGAGCTGAGAGCCAGAGCAGCCTCCCTCTGCAGCAGGAACAAGCTCCACGGAGGGAAAACTCCCTTCTCCCGGGATTCCTTGCAGGGCCAAGAGCCCTCTCACCACAGTGAAACAACAGCAACCCCAAAAGGGGATAAAGAAACCCATGGATGGCAGAGTCCAGAACTTCTCCAGGTGTGTCCATCTGGGTGTGGTGGACACAGGAAGCTGCAGGACACCACAGGGACTGGGATCCCAACCCACAGACACTCCAGGTGCAAACCACGCCCTCACCTTGGAGCCCCTGGCCTGGCCAGCACACAAATCCACGGAGAAGGAGGTGAAATTCCCTGTTGGTGCTGCCTTGCCAAGCTGGGATTAGAGTCTGGGGCTCCTGGCACCCACAGGCACCATTAATCCACCAACCCCCAGCCCAGGCAGTTTCCATGTGCCAAAGCTGTGCCTGGTGCTGCAGCAAAGTCTTCTCCACCTCCAGCAGAGCCTGGGCTCTCTCCCACATTTCCTGGAGCCCATCTCCTCCTGAGGGAGCCCGGAGGGTCAGGCTGGTAGGAAAATCCCTCTCCTGTGCCAACCGTGCCATTCCCCTCTCCAAACCACACAGAGAGCCCTCAGTGAGGAGCAGAGCCCCAGCAAGGCTGGGAGGAAGGCCCTGCACACCAGAAGGGAAAGAGGAAGGGAAAATGACCCATTTAACCAGAACACCACTGGACTGTTCCATCCACCATTCCTGACAAGAGTGGAAATGTTCTTTTCCACGGGCAGAGCTGCAGGTCCCACTACAAATAAATAGTCCAGGCAGGGATGGAGGCCATGTGTTTCCATTAATTCTCTTGGCACAGGAGCCCATGTAGATCTTGGATGCAGCTCGTGCTGGAGCAGGAGAGCTGGGGTGGCCAACATACATCCCAGCACAACCCATCTGGCCCAAATCCATCCCTGACCTGCTCCAATCCCCACTTTTATCATCCTAATTACGAGCAGATTCCCAGCTCCCTCCCTCCCTCCCAGAGGTCCTTCAGCTGCCCCCTTTTCTCCCTCCCTCTGGCTGAAATCAGCAGGTGAATGCCAGCCTTTAGGTTATTTTTGCTCCACTACTGCTGGTGGACAAAGTTTCATTTTCCTTTTCTTGCAGCCTCTTTTGTGGGCATTAAAATCATCGATACCGATACCGAGATCTGCCCCCTGCCCCTGGTCCCAATTACTCGCACAGGCTGGGGATGCTGCCTCCTGCATCTGACAGGAATGGTCTCAATTACCCCTCTGGGCTCCAGGACTGATGCTGGGGCTGATCTGGGAGAGCTGGGATTATTTTGGGGCTGATTGCTGTGGGCTGGGGTCAGCGCCGGAGCCGGCCGGGGGCTGGCTCCGAGCTGCATTTCCCCCGAGTGCTGCCAGGTGCCTGGAAAACTGGGGAATTTCCTGCAGCCAGCCCCGTGTTCAGGGTGAGGAACGACAGCACTGAAGGGGCTTCTCATCCCAAGTTTTGCTCGGGATGAAGTTGGATCCTTGGTGTTGTGGGGGAGCCGAGGGAGCGGCAGCTTTTGGACAGCCCCAGCCCCGCAGTGAGGGGGGAAACCCCAGGGAAAGTAAAGGAGAGGGACACAGAAAAGGAGATTCAAAGCTGAGGAGGCAAACACAGCTTTTTGGACCTGCAAAATCTTATTTCATACGGTCATGGAATTGTTGGAAAGCCCTTTAAGATCATCAACAACAGCAATGCCGACCAAGTTCATCACCGTGGCCTCAGGTGCCACCTCCACGTGGGCTTTGATCATCTCCAGGGATGGGGACTCCACCTTCCAATGCCTGATCAGCCTTTAAGGGAAGGAATTTCCCCCAAAATCCAATCTAAACCTCTCCTGGAGCAGTTTGAGGCCGTTCCCTCTCCTCCTGTCCCTGTTCCCTGGAGCAGAGCCCAAATCCCCCTGGCTGTCCCCTCCTGGCAGGGACTTGTGCAGAGCCAGAAATTCCTCCTGATCCCCCTTTTCTCCAGGCTGAGCCCCTTTCCCAGCTCCTCCTCACCAGACTTGTGTTCCCAAACAGTTGATGGCCACGGATTCCAGAGCAGAGCCATTATAACACCCTGGGCCACTTGTGGTGGCTGTGAGGTCAAATATTCCTTCAGGACCATTCCCTTCACCAACCCCGAGCTTCTCACCCTGGCAGCATCGCTGGCTGCAGCATTTTCCTTTTTCCCACCACCTCTATAAAACTCAAATGCAAAAATAGAGGTGAGGAGAGAAGGGGAGCCGAGTTTGCCTCTGTAACCAGAGAGGAGAGGAACCCAGAGCCAGCAAACCACCCCCAATTTATAATCAGAATGCAACATAATCACTGCAACAGATGTCAAAGAGATAAACCCAGGGAGTTCTGCACTGCCAAGGAGCTGCTCTGCATGTTGGAGAGCACAGGGACGCTCTGTTTCTGTCAAATGGCCACTTTTTGGGGGTGTAAGCAGGAACACCACCACGAAAAGCTCCTTTCTGTCCCTGCCCTGCAGCAGATTTACAGTGGAAGTTCTCAGGGAGGCTCAGGTTTGCTCCTGGATCCACGGTGGGGAGGGGAGGGAAGGAGAGAAATTGGTCTTTTAGGACTGTGGTTGGGAAAAACAGCATCACCCAGCTGGCACGTGGACATGGCCTGACTGCCAGAGGCTGGGATGAGGAGGGGAAACGTGGAGAGCTGCCTGGCAGGAGAGGAAAGGTGGGGGGAAATTATTTCACCAAAGAAAAGCAGACAAGAGAAATGAGGCTTTGTGTGCACATCGCTCACCTCGTAGTGATAATCCATGCAAGTTAACTCCCTCCAGCAGCGATCTCCTCGGATTTTAATCAGCCCCTGGGGGGAAAAAAGGGCAAAAACACGGTCACAGATATTTTATTTTACTTAATTTTGTGTCTCAAGGTGCCAAATCCTGTGGTGAAACTGCAGAGATTGAACAAGACCCGCGGCACATCCGCAGCCCGGGTCCAGTTGCTGTTCCCAAGGGAACATGGTGGATCTGACTCATTCCATTGCCTGGTTACTGAAAATCTGACAGAAATCCTTGTGGAACATGCCAAATTCCCCTTCCAGGGAGAAGCCTCAGCCACACCTGAGCCTTTGCTCAGGTCTGAGCAGCCCAGGGCTCCTGGCATCGCTTCCAGCATCCCTGGGAAGCAGCAACAGGAAAAAGCAGGCTGTGCCCCTGGGGTAACAGACAAAACCCAGCAAGATTCACAATCTGAACATCCAAACCCAACCCTTTCCCTCGGGCAGAGCCACCTCTGCTGCCTGTGGAAAAGGGAGCTGGGGATGGGGACGCGGAGCAGGGATGGGGACACGGAGCCAGGTGGGGACACGGAGCTGGACACAGAGATGCAATTAAAATAATTAGAGAAACACAAGAGGGGCAGGGGAAGGAAGCTGCCAGCCCCAAACACAGCTGGCTGCACTGCTGACAGCTCTGCCCCACCTCAGGTTAGAGGCTGGGCCAGCAGCTATCCCTGCCCTGGGACTTCAGAACAACAAGAGGGGACATTTCCAAATCACTGGGTCCTTTCCAGGGCTGGCAGCAATCCTGGGATTGAATTTCTTTGCCTCAGAGATGAAGAGCAGAAAGGAATCAGTCGGCCAGAGCAGGAAAGACACCTGGGCAGGGATGGGCAGGAGCAGGAAGCCGAGCAATCAAGGCCGGCTTTGATGTCCAGGAGAGGTCCCTGATTAGGATCACAATATCCCAAATTGAGGAAAGCTTCACTAGTCAAAAGGTTGAAGCAGCTCTGTCATCTGCATACAATTAGGGGGTATTTGCCTGCCTCTGACATTGCCCTGATTGTCGTGGCTCTGCCTTCCCCAGGAGAAAAGCCCTGGGAGCTTCGGAAGGTCCCGTGGCTGCTCCAGCATCCTGAGGCTTCCTGACATTCCCAGCAGGGAAGGGATCAGTGACCTTCCAGTGCTAAAATCTCAGCTCAGAGGAGGAGATTCCAGCATTTATGAATTCAATCTACATTCCCAGAACTGGAACAGGTTGGAAAAGACAGTGGCTCCTCTGCTGGAGCCTCCCTGCTCACACTAAAACAAATCTTCACTTGCAGCATGATATAAAGCCTAACATGTTTGGAGCTCAAAAAATTTTCAAAATTCCAATTAAAGACCCTCCAAAACTGGCCAGACCTCAGAAATACCCAGGAATATGCAGTCCCCAGGGCTGTATACCTGTGTGTGTGAGCTGAGAGCACAGGGCAGAGCAGAGTTTATCAACTCCTGCCTGGCAGAAAGGGGACGCAGAGTGATGTCACCCAGGATTTCTGGGATGGCAAAGCAGTTTTATCTCCAGGGAGTTACTCAGCACATCCCAGCTCTTTCCCCTCCATCCCTCTGGAGCAGGGACACTGTCAACAGCCACTCCATCCTTCCCTTCCTCCCCAGCCATCCCTGGGCTGTCCTGCCCTCCAAGCTTTTCTAAAATTACAGGATCCGGCGATAGCATCTCCAGGATGTGCTGCAGCTCCAGCCCCGGCAGGGCCAGGACACACTGAGGAAGCTCTGTGCAGGAATGCTGCAATATTAAAACAGGACACTTATCTTGATGACCTTCCCTCCTCCCCTGCCCGGGCTGTTATCAAGCTCTATTATTCAGCAGGGATAATTAAAACTCCAATTAAAACAAGGATCGGGGAGAAAAGCAGCGCTCTGAAAATCCCGATTTTCCCTGCAATGACTCCCTCAGGCAGCTCATCCCTTTCTGTTTACTAGAAAGCTTTCAGACAGGAAAGTCTTCATATCAAAGATGTTTTGCAGTAGAAAAAACTCCCACTCTCATCATTAGGGGGCTTTCAAGTCAGCTTCACCCTGAGCTCTCTTCGAGGCCGCTTCACTCCCACACGGGCACCTGAGTTTTCCAGTTTTCCCAAGGATTTGGACCAAGGAACGAGAGCAGAACGTGCACAGAGCATCTCCGTGTCCTGAGGCTTCGGCTCTGCCGAGGAGAGGCAGGGGAGGAGAAGGAGGAATCACAGAATCCTCAGGAACTGCTGAGGCTGGAAAAGATCTCCGAGCACCAGGCACCCCCCGGCAGCCCGGCACATCCAGGGGATGCCCGGAAAGCGGGAAGTTTTCAGGAATACCAATGAAATCTGAGCTCAAGGCAAGCGACCAGGTGGCCAAGTGAACCAGCAGAGGCCCTTTCACCCCCGTGGCCTCGCGCTGAAGCCAGGATTATTAAATTCCCACTGCTGGGCTGGTGGCTGCAGGGACACCGGGGTCGGGCACTCGGCTTCCTCGGGATAATGAGCGCTCCTGGCCTGGGAAGGGGGAACTCGAGGTCCTTGTCACAGGAATTTACAGCAGGAGGAGCAGAAAATGGTGCCCCTGGATTGAATTAAGCTCCAGAATGAAATATGGGCTCAATTCCTCCTCCCCTGCCAGGTTTGCTCCCTCCAGGGCACGGCCGAGGAGCTGGGGGCAGGACGGAGATGCAGCACCTGCCCGGACTTGGGAAACTCCAAACTCCAGGCTCCCCAAATTAAGGGGAATTAAATCCAGCAGCGTTTCTCACAGGGCAAGGAAAATTACATTTAGGATTTTCTTTTTTTTTTTTAATTTACTTTAATGGCAGATAATAAAATTCCTGGGTTTAATCACTTTGCCCCCTCGCTGTCTCCATCCTCCAGCCCCGCTCTGGAACGTGGGATAAAACATTCCCAAGGCAGAGGAAGCGTTCCCTGATTTACAGGATGCCAGCAAAGGGGATCCAGGGGGATCCCTCAGGGATCCAGGGGGGATCCTGCCCTTTCATCTTCCCCTGATGGCTGTGCCCAACCGTGCCCCTTCCAGGCTGCTCCACTTGGGTGATTCAAAGCGAAGAAAAGCCGGAATAATTAAAATGTCATTCAAGCCCTAAGCCCATGTGAGTCACTGTTCCAAAAAATATCTGAAAAATTCCTTCAGGAGTGGGGGATAATTATATTCCTCCCTATCTATTGATTTTTCTCTACAATGCAGATGTCAGATTTTCCACGGGGTTTTTTTTTTTTCCTCCTTTTTCTCCTCTTTTTTTTTTTTTCCTCGTTTTTTCCCTGGAGTGAGTGTCAAGGAGGAACAAAGCACTTCTTTGAGACTTTTTCAGCCCAAAATTAATTCTGAAAAAAAATGGTACAGACAGGCCAATAGCATGGGAAGCTGAGCAAAAGCCTGGTGACTCAAGCTATGTCTGCAAAATTCCCTATTGATCCCAGCTCCAGAGGGAAGGGTGGGGAATGGGGCACCCACGTTATAAATTTAGAGTCAATTTAAAGACCTTTCTGTGTCTTTGCTGTACGAAAGATGGGCAAAAACCCACCCCAAATTCCCAACTAAAATCCAGATTTGCATTTTGCTCCTGCTATAATAAGGAATGCTTCCAGAGACAATGCCAGATCTGTGCACTTCCCACCTCTGCTACCCACAGGAAAAGTGGTTTCACCATCTCTGTGAAAGCCAAACCCTCACCAGGGTATTCTGAGCCAAATTTAGATCCCAGTTTGGGGGACAGGAAGGAGCTTCCCAAGGTGAAATCTAAAAATAAAACCATTTAAGGATTACAGGGCTGGGCTGGAAGAGGCTCCTGGAGAACCTAAATCCAAGGAATCCAACGAGATCAATTCAGCTGGGGGTCTAAAACTCCCCCAGAGCTCCAGGACCCCAGAGCTTCCACATCTCCCTCCCTGCTGATGGCTCAAGGCCCGTGGTGCAGGAAGGATGAGCTGGATCCCAGGTTTTCTGTTCTTCCAGGGAATGTCCCACAGGGAGCAGGTGACACAGGAACAGCTTCTGCCACGGCTGTGACAGCAGCAAACCAAAGGGGTGAACCAGAGCTGTCCCTGATGCTGCCACCAACCTCACTGAACTCAGATTCCTGCTGCTTCTCCCACGAAAAGAGAGGAGTAACAGGATGCTCCATCCCTGGGAGGGTTTGAGGCCAGGCTGGACGGGGCTTGGGGCAACCTGGGCCGGTGGGAGGTGTCCCTGCCCACGGCAGGGGTGGCACTGGATGGGCTTTAAGGTCTGTTCCAACCCGAAGCATTCCACGGTTTACAACTCCCGAGGCAGGCAAGGACAGCTCCCTGCTCCTCAGCTGACTCAGCTTTGCTCTGCACCTTGCCCACCCCCTCCCAGCCCTGCTCAGCTCCAGGCCTGGCACTTCCACATCACCCTGAGCACGCTGGAAGCGTCCAAGGCCAGGCTGGATGGGGCTCGGAGTGACCTGGGACAGCGGGAGGTGTCCCTGCCCACCAGGGTCCTTTCCAACCCAAACCAGCCCAGGATCCTGTGACTGCCCAGCTGAGCAAACCCCTCCTGCACAGAGTGAGAGCAGTGACAAGAGTTGGGTCTGCTGGAAGGTAAAACTGGCACTGAGAGATGACAGAGACAATGGGAAGGATTCCACCGACTGATGAATGGAAAAGAAGATGTTTGCCTTTACAAACAGACCGTAGGTTTGTTGAGAAATGGAACTGGATATTGAAAGATGAAAGAAGCAATGGGGAAAACCCATAAATCCCATAAGAATTACAAATTAAAAGAGGGCTTATATATTAAAGAGGAATCTTAGGCATTAGGCATTCCGGGAAGGCTGCGCCCCTCAAGTACCTCAGCCAGTGGGGAAAGAGAGAAGGAAATGAGGCCGGGAAATTGGGATAAAAAGGAGGCTGCGTCCTCCAAAAATGTGAGAGACCCCAGGGGAAATGCCCCATGGCCTCTCCCTTCACTCCAATAAAGTGAAAGGACTCCTCTGTCTCCTTTTTGGACACAACCCCCTGGCGTTTGTGGATTAATTTTCCCAAGGGAGGGGCTCTGAGGTGGCCCCAGCTGCAGGAGCTCAGGTGACCCTGCACACCTTGCTGGGCCAGCAGAGCCGACCCGGAGCCACCAGAACCGCAGGAGAACTCCCGGCTGCCGCCTCTGCTTCCTGGGATTTGTCCCCCTCCCTCAGCTGCCCCCAAAGAAGGCCCTTTGAGAAGCCAGCAGCAGCATCTGGGGGGGCTCTGAAGGCAGTGGGTGAGAGGGATTCTGCCAAACCCTTGGCACCGGCGGCTCCTGCCTTTTGCAGCCACCGAGCAACAACAAGCCCCGCTGCCAAGGGCTATTACCAGACCAAGGGAGAGAGATCAGAGGCACAAAGGAGGTTGCTAAGGAGTCAAGTGTGGGATCCCTGCAGAGAGGAGGAGGCTGCAGCTGGGACGGCAAAGGTCAGAACATTGCAGACATCATTTTCCAAAAATTCCCATGAAGGCCCGGCGCGGGAGCCGGGAGCCGGCCCCGCCGTGCTCGCCCAGGAATAATGAGCGAGGCAGCGAAGAAAGCTCCCTTTCTTCCCTCCTACCCACGCTAATGTAATAAAACAAATTAGAATAATTATTCTCCGTTTCAGGCCCGTCATGCCCGGGATGGGGGCACGCCTGTCACCCAGCTGACATCTACATCCGCCGCCTTCTGCTCCCCTTTCGGGGCTCGGGATCGCCCCGATTCCAGCTTTGATTTGATTCCACGTTCCTGCAGGCATCCACATTCTGTTTGCTTCAAAGCCTTCCTTATTTTTGCCAGAAAGTTCATCTCCCTTCTTAGCTAATCACAGCCCCACCCTTTCCAGTAACCTTTCAAATGCCACCCACGTCCTGACACTTCCAACAGGCTCCGAGCAAAAAACAAAACGAGGAACACCAAGAGTTTCACACCAGCCACAAGGCTCTGGAAGGATTTGCTGCAGTGGGTTAAAAGAAGTATTTTTTAACAGCAAAGAAAATTCAAAATCGTTTCAAAACATATTAAATATCAAGTGATGTATAAATAATCTGGAAGGAATTGATCCTTTCTCTGTGAAAACACATCTCAGAGAAAGAGCCACAGGAAAAAATGCTGATGATTTAAGGGGAAAAATAATTGATTATTATAACTCTTTCTGCACTATCTTTTTCCCCCAAAACTGTCACTTTAAATGATCTTTTATCCTCCTGCAAAAGAGGAAAATCTCTCTTGTGTAGATTAGAAACAGCAGAAGATTGAAATTATTTTCTCAGTCTCTGCGTGCCAAAAACTGCTCCCAGCTCCTCTGCTCTGCAGCCACTTCCGAGGATGTTCCTGAACAGCTCAGAGGGGCTGAGCCTGGATTTGGGAAGAGGGGGGCCATTCTGACAGAAAGGGAAATCTGGGAAGTGGGAAAAAAACTAGAGAGAAATGTTGTTTACAGGAAGCAGAGCAAAGGGAGGCACGGCCAAGTCACAAATCCCAAGTGCAAAAGATGCTCTTGGGTTTCCCTAAATTTCCCTAAACTCCCCCTAAATTCCTCCTCAGAACCTCGTGTGTGACGGGAGGAGGAGCAGAGGGAGCAGCTCCTGGGAAGGGCTCTCCAAACTGGGAAGAGAAAAGGGGGAAGAAAACCCTTCCTGAGGGACCCCACCCCAGATCCTGCAGGTTTCAAGGGCATCACACAGAGAAGGTGCTGAGGGCACTGCACACAGGGCAGAGTATTAAAGAAAATTACATTTCTGTTAGAAAGAATAACATTATTACAGAACACACCTATTACAGGATCTCATTCCTGGGATAAACCCGAAGTTTGGGATGGGGCTCATGGCCCCAGGACCCACCTGGACACAGAGCCCGGAGCCCTCCCAGCCCCAACACCTGCAGCAGCCAGGCAGACATTGGCAGCTTTAAATCTGAATTTCCTTGCTTTGGGCACTTTGAAATTAAAGTGGTAAGGTGCTTTAAATCCCGTTTCCCTGCTTTTTCACTCCACTCCTCAGTGCTTTCCTGCAGAAACTAATTAAGATGTCTCAGAGCCACACTGGCTGCTGCAGCCACCCTCCCTGGTAACTCATTCCACATGTCTGGGATCCTCGGCCAGGCACAGCCCCACCTCCATGCCCTGTTTATTCCCAGTTTTCCAACGTGCTGGTGCACCCCCGGTGCTCAAAGCTCCCCCATCTCCTCCGGGCATCCCCAGCAGGGATAATTATTCCCTGTTTCCCTGAGGAGCTGGGGCTGCCCCATCCCTGGCAGTGTCCAAGGCCAGGTGGGATCACCCGTGACAGTGGAAGGTGGGAACTGGAGGAGTTTTCAGATCCTTTCCAAGCCAAACCATTCCAGGATAATATTCCTTGTACAGAACACCATCAAGTGGGCACACGTGAGCCAGGAGTCCTTTGGGTCATGGACACATCCCAGCAGTGCTGAGAGGTCCAGGAAAATGCTGATGGACACCAACCAAGGATTCCCAGGGGCCAGCCAGGGAATGCTGCTCTTGCATCCCAGGAAAAGCCCAGGGCAGAGACATCAGGAGAAGCCCCAGCACTGCCCCCTCACCCACTGCAGGGCTGGAGGATGAACCTGCTGCTCCAGGGCTCTTCCCAAAGCCCCCTGAGATCCCATTCCCGTGCTCTTGTCCCTCTCCCTGTGCTCCTGCACTTTCCAGGTGTGCTCAGCACTGCTGCAGTTGCAGGCAGCTGTTGATGACAGCCCAATTCTCACATTTCTGAGCTCCTGCTCCCTGCACTGATGAAGAAACAGAAACTCTCTTTTATGGTTTAACAATCCCCGACGACTTTCAGGGCACAAGGAGCTACTCCAGGCTTTCCCCAGGATGCTGTTGGCAATTCAGCAGCTCCAATCCAGCCCTGGGCAGGAATTTGGGCTCCCCCAGCACGTGGGTCTCACCTGCAGCAGGGAATTCCCCACAGTGTCTGGACTCCATGAAGTTGGCATCTACTCTCAGGCCCTGCAGGAAAAGCCCAGGACTAACGTTGGCTGAATGGGGTTTTAGCCACAAGCTGGATTTGATGGAGAGCTCCTGAGCAAGGCTGCTGCCCAAAAAAAAACCCCAAAACAACCCAGAAATGAAGCAAAAACTCTTCCAGTTGGGAGGGAAAGCCTCACCTGGGAAGCACAGGATGGGGGTTCCATCAGAAGCTCCCCCAAAAGCTCCAGGCAGAGCTGGCTCCAGTGAGACTGGGCTTTGGGAATCCGTAAGATTCAGGGAGATGGGAAGCACTGCTCCAACCAATCCCTTTTTTTGGGGAACCAGGGGTTATCAAACTCTGCCCTTTGGGAAAAGGGCTGCCAGGAGCCCCCTCAGGACCCCCAGCCTGCAGTGAGAGGCTTGGAGAAGGGGCTGACACCACCCCAAACCCATCCAGCACCGAGGGAACGGAGCAGCTGGAAAACCAACTCTGCCTGCTGGATCAAACATTTCTGTTTGCTGGAGAGAGGGACAGGGCTTGGAGAGCACAGCAGAGTCCCCAGGCAGCTGCAGATGACAAAACCCCTCAGTGCCACCAAGCCAAGGACCCTGCTGGCAGTGGGGCTGCTCCTCTTGGGAAGTCCCTGTGGCTTGGCCAACACGGAATCACAGAATTATCTGGATTGGAAGGGACCTCCAGGACCACCCAGTGCAAGCAGCAGCCCTAAACCACATCCCCAAGTGCCACAGCCCATGGCTCAAACACTTCCATGGTGACTTCACCACCTCCCCGGGCAACTCATCCCAATGCTGACCATTCCTTCAGAGACAAAAAGAGACAATTCCAGTCTTTAATCTGACGTTCCTTCAGAGACAAAAAGAGAGAATCCTAATATTTAATCTGACATTCCTTCAGAGACAAAAAGAGAGAATCCTAATATTTAATCTGACATTCCTTCAGAGACAAAAAGAGACAATTCTAATATTTAATCTGACCCTCCTGGTGCAAGCTGAGGCTGTTTCCTCCCATCCCTTCACCTGGGGAGTGGCAGAAATCTCAGCACACCCCTCTGCCTCCCACCTCGTGACTCTGGTGGGATCACAAACCCCGACTTTGCATCTTCCCAGCCTCAAGAAATCCGAGTGACAGGGAGTCACAAACAAAATGATGAAGCCATCAAACCACCCAGCTCTTCTGAGGGAAAGCAGCCCTGCAAATGTGTGTTTGCATCACTTACTGCTGGCTCACACAAAGAGCCCCTATTCTGTTGCCTCAGCGTGTTCCTGGGAAGCATCCCTCTTTACATCCTGCTCTAATGGATGATTAGGAACATCAAACATATAGATGGAATCACGTAATTATGCCTTTTAAAAAGGCAGCAATATTTGAGCTCAGCCCAGCACTCGCTGCCAATCAAACCCCGGCAGCAGCGCCTGCCTGAGCTCCTCGCCTCCCACCACAGCCAGGGTTATCCCACTCCTCCTGTGCTGTGTCACTCCTGAACAAGCCCAGCCAGCTCCTGTGTGCAATAAAGCAAGGCCTGGACGTGATTTTTTGGGTAGAGGTTTAGCCAGGAAGCAGCAAAACTCCCCAGTCGTGAAATGGTTTGTGTTGGGAGAGACCTGAAAGATCATCTCGTTCCAACCTTTCCTCCAACATCCTCCTCCAAGGCAGACCAGGTCTGCTCAGTGCAAAGCCCCAGATTGTCAGAGCTCCACGTAGAAGAAGATCCCAGATACGAGGCAGTGAATGGAGGGAAAAGGGGCTGGCCAGTGAGGTCAGCCCCGTGGCCCAGGAAGCGACCATGGAAAACAGGAGAGCGCTGGGATGAGAACCTGGACAGGAGACAGCACCTCGCCCACCCAAGGAACATTTCCAAAATGCTCCCCAAACAGCCAGCACGAGGTGAGGAAAGCCCAGCTGCCCCCAGGGAATGCTGCTTGCTTGGAGGATTTCCCAGGGAAAGCCTCCCCCCAACCAGCCCGAAGAATCCCGGGAGCAGCGCGCGGGAAAGCTGCAGAAAACACAACCACTGCCAATGCCACCCCTGGGAAAAACAACTTCAGACACACCAGGGTACACCCTCAGCTCCTGGCCAGGTCAGCAGGAAACCAAAGATGCCCTGGGAGCAGGTGCATCTGGATTCCAGGAGGATTCTTCCCCCTCCTGCTGCCTGCCAGGAGAAATCCTACACGACTTTGGGCCCCAAAACGTTAAAGATCCCATCAATCACTCGCTTGTGGGGGTCCCCACTTAATGACCTTTCCATGTTTTCCTCTCCCGTGCCTGTCAGTGATAGATCAGCATCCCAGGCACACAGGGACACCTCTCTTCCCCAGAATATCAGGAGTTACTAAAGCTGAGAGCAGCGCAGAGGTAACGGGAACAGAGATGTTTGGGAAGCACAGTTTTCCTTCACATCCAGCCTGTCCCATAATTCAGAATATATGAGACACATCAGCAGGAAAAAAGCTCGGGCAGATCCCAGTTTAGAAGGAAAGCAGGATGCAGATTGGTGATCAGATCCATCGTTCAGGAAATCAGGGATGTTTTGTGTCAATTCACTCAACAATCGAGAGCCACAGAATCCTGGGATCACTGAGGCTGGAAAAGACCTCCAGGATCATCAGCCTGTGACCAATCCCATGACTGTCAACCAGAGCAGAGCCCTGAGGGCCACGTCCAGGCATTCCCTGAATCCAAAGGAGCATCAAGATCCTGGGATTCAGCCTGCATCCCTCGGGGATGAAGTGCCTGTGCTGACCTCTGGTTAAGATCCCGTTGGTGAAAAACATCCCAAAGAAAACCCTCACCCTGAGACCCCTGAAAAAATTCCAAGCCAAAATTCCAGAAAACCCAACCACTCCTCCTACAGTGAGGACCCTCAGCTTTAAAGTTTTGGGATGTTCTGGAAGGTCTAAGCAGATGGAGCTGAGGGAGAACGCCCCTGCCACGCCCTGGTTTTAACAGGGATGTGTCAGTTCCTGATGGATTCCCTTACAAGCTGCTTGGGAATTCCCTCTGGCACCGGGACAGTTCTGCAGCAATTGTTCTGTTTGGAACCACAGAGCAGAGAGTGACAGCTCAGAAAAGCAAAAACAAAGGAGAAGAAATCCGGGGAAAGCTGGGAATTACCCACCAGATTCCAACAGTCTCGTGGAAAAGCCACAACACCCAACTTCCCTTGAGTTCCTTTGGAAGAGCCACTCCAGGGCAGCGCCAACACATCCACACAGATCCTCCCCTCCTGCTTTTCCTCCTCAAAAAACAAACCCAGGAGTGAGCTGAAGGATCCTGAGGACCAGAGCAGGAAGCTTTTCCTCATAACCAGGAAAATTGGATTGGAATTTGGAAATTGAAATTTGGGGAAAAAGAAAATTGAGATTTGGAAAACTCCCAAACCAATGGATCCCGAGGCACTGGACTGGGGCAATTCCCAGCTGGGATGGGCCATTCCTGCTGCTGTCCCCTCCCTGCTGTCCCCTCCATGGATTGGGGCAATTCCCAGCTGGGATGGGCCATTCCTGCTGCTGTCCCCTCCCTGCTGTCACCTCCATGGATTGGGGCAATTCCCAGCTGGGATGGGCCATTCCTGCTGCTGTCCCCTCCCTGCTGTCCCCTCCATGGATTGGGGCAGTTCCCAGCTGGGATGGGCCATTCCTGCTGCTGTCCCCTCCAAGAAGCCACAGGTGAATTCCCACTCACCGCTCCCAGCATGATCCTGAAAATCAGCCAGCGGAAGCTCCAGATGACAATCCTGGAAGGAGGAGAGCCCTGGGGCAGGCGGGACAGGGTCCAGAGGGGGCACAGGAATATTCCCAGGAATCCTGTCTCCAGGAGCTGGGATTCCCATCCTGCAGGGCCAACAAGAAGTGAAGAAGGAAATAATTAGGGTGCGAGTGCTGGAAGTTATCCCGGAATTAAATTTCAATGGGAGGATTAAAAGGAAAACCACCTTGAATGCTTTTTAAGGTTAATTTGGGGGAAATCAGACATCCCACACGGGGTGGGAGTCAGGGGTTTGAAGCTTTGGGGCTGTGTTGTTCTTCTCCAAGCACAAACTGGACAAAAGGGGGGAATTTTACAAAAATTAAGAGCTTCTATGAAGCAGAAAAAGAGATTTAAGTGCCCTGGGAAATGGCACAGGACAAGCAAGCAGTGCCACTGATTCCTCCAGTCATGGATGGATCCAGCAGTGCCATGGACTGGGCTGGATTTGTGCCAAAAGGGGGCAGGTTCAGCTTCAAAAAATAGTGATTAAAATCCTGAATGGACATTCAGTGCAATGAGCAGCTTGGAATTTTAATCACAGAAATGAATCAGAACGGTACCAAAATTGTCCATCAGGCCACTTTTACCAGGTGCTGCATTTCACACATCCCTGGATTTACCTGGACTGAGCTCCAGGCAGAGCCTTGGGATCCCACCAGGAACCCATTCCCTGGATCCTCTGGAGCAGACAGGCTCCACCTCATCCATGCAAATCTGTATTTTGCATTTTCTCCTCCATCTCATCCTATAAATATTGGAATGATAATTCCAAGAGAGGCGGAACACACAGCTCTGCTTTGACAGGTGAAGTCCAACCCCCACCACGTCTGGAAGCATCAATTTCTCTCTGCCAAAACTGAAATTGCTCCAGCTTTGTCCCACCTCCAATTATCCTGACTCTCAAATATTTCTGTGTGATAGAATTGTACTCTGAAACCATAAAAAATTAGACACTAAATGGCACATTGGTGAGGAGAATTCCCGAAAATCCCTTGGTGGAGCCAAGTTAAGGCACTGATATTCTCAGCTATGTCAATTTAAGCAGGCAGTGTCCATGGCTCCTGTTCCTTCCCAAGGTTTCTCCAGGCACTTCACCGGTTTGATCCTTAACAACTCCCTTTACCCAGCCCAAACAGGCAGGGAAACATTCCAAACCCACTCCAAACCCACTCCAAACCCATCCATCCCTTCCAGCTTCAGCCTGAGCCCCCTGATCCCCCACCCCAAGATTTTTCCAGCCCCTGATTTGATGTTGTCACACAAGAAAAACCACTTTGAATTTGCTTTAAAATATTTTTAATACCAGTCGTGAAATCTCCTTTTTTTTTTTTTTTTTAATCTTAACGTTCAAAAACCCCTTAAAGCAAGATGGAATTTTTAAAACTCAGATTATTACACATCAAAGCCATTCAAAACTCCCCCTCCTCCCTCCACACATCCTTTGGTTCCCAGCACAGCCCTCCCCCTCCCAGATGCCCAAATTAACGTTTCTGGGAGGAGAAGTAAGGAATATTGTCCCAAAAGCAGCTGCAGCAGGAAAGCACCGGCTCATCCCAAAAGTGAAAGGTTAATTGTGCCTGAACCCGGCTCCGGGGCTGACTGGCACCAAAAGGGTCGTAGATCTCCCTCATTCCTGCCAGCACAAGAATCCCACTGTTATCCCTGTTTTCATATGGTAATCACCACCCTGGCCTGCTGGGGATGGGTGTCGGGGTGGGATCCAAACTCCTGCATCCCTGCGCATCCCTTCCCTCACCCAGCGGGGCACGCCGGCAGCTTTCCCCGCTTTATTTGGAAGCCCGATTCCCGGGAAGGGGCACAGAAGGATGCCGGCAGCTTTCCCTGCTCTGTTTGGAAGCCCGATTCCCGGGAAGGGGCACAGAAGGATGCCGGCAGCTTTCCCTGCTTTGTTTGGAAGCCCGATTCCCGGGAAGGGGCACAGAAGGATGCCGTGATCCCGCGGGACGGTTCCCGCACATCCCGTGGCTCCGGGAGGATGCTCCCAGCACCCACGTGGGCCGAGCCAAGCTGAGCCTTCCTGGCATGGCCTGGCCTCCCTGGAGCACGAGTTCAGCCTTGCACCTGTGCTTTTATCCCGAAGGGATGGGTTGGAATCCTGGCACCGGCCGGCACAGCGGGACGGAGCCGTGCCGGGAAGGGGACGGCGGAGCACGGAGTAAACAGCGCTGCCAGCTGCTGGCACGGGGCTCTGGCATCCCCGGCTGCTCTGCAGCTAAGCCGGGTCTAACCGCAAGTGCAGCCAAGGACAAACTCTGCTCACAGGCGGGGACAGGAGTCTGGGTCCCAAAATCCCCCCCGGTTTGGGGTTGAATCCCGCCCGGCTCCGGCTGCTCCCTGGTGTGGCATGTGGGGCTGTGCTCCTGCCTCGGGGCACGTCACAAGGTCCTGCTAAAACCAGGTTTAGGGGCAGATAAGCTGGGAGAGGCTCTGATTTATTCACAACCCCCTTCCTGAGGGACGGAGCCTCCACAGCTGCCTGTGTGGGATCAGTTGTCTGGGATACATCACCCACTGTGCTTCTTCCCAGCCTACCTCCCTCCATCCATCCATCCATCCATCCATCCATCCATCCATCCATCCATCCATCCATCCTCACCCTGGACCTCTCCTGGCCAAAGCCTCCCTTCTCCCCAAAGCTGTCACCCCAAACCCTTCTCCATCCAGCATGGACTCATCCTGCCCATAATCTGTCAATCCTAGACAAACATTAAGCTTGGAGAAGACTCCAAGATCCCTGAGCCCACTCCTCTTTCAGGCTTCATCTCGTGCAAACAAAGTGCTGCTGGGTGCTGCTCCGTGGCCAGTGGAAGAGCTGGGGGTGGTGGGATGACCCCAGGTGCTCTTGTGCCGTGGTTTCCATCAAAATTCCAGCTCAGTCAGGAAGATTTGAACATGTTGAACGCCACAAGTGAATCCACAGCTCAGCAGATGAGGGGGGAGCCAGGCTCCAGCTCACCCTGGCTGGGTTGTAAGATGATACCAGGCCCAAGATTACCAAATCCATCAGCAGAACCTCTGCTCCTCCCCGCTGGCTCACACACAGTTGTTCACATCTGCCCTGAAAGCCTCAGACTCCAAATCCTTCGTGTTCTCAGACAGGTCTGAGGCTGGAGCCACGTCCCTGCTGAGGTTGGAGTGTTGTCACCTCTGAACAGCATCCAGGGCTTCACAGAGCCCAAACACCCCGTGACACCTGCAGGGATCAGCCAGGTCACCCCAGCTGGCCGGGGAGCCCTGAGGAGCAGCTGCTTCCTCACTGACCCTTCCCAGCTCATCAACTCCAGGATTTCTCCAGGGTTCCTCACTGACCCTTCCCAGCTCACCAACTCCAGGATTTCTCCAGGGTTCCTCACTGACTCTCCCAGCTCACCAACTCCAGGATTTCTCCAGGGTTCCTCACTGACCCTCCCAGGTCATCAACTCCAGGATTTCTCTCCTGGTTTTTGCCCTCCTCTTGCTGCTATCCAATGGGAGCGGTGATGAAGGTGAGGAAGGTGATGACTTAAGGTCCCTCCCAACCTGAGCCATTCCAGGATTCCAGAAGGAGATGCGTTTGCTGACGTGGCAGTGCCAGGAGGTGAACACAGCCACATCCTCCACGTGCACCAAACGCTCTGGGAAGCACATCCCAAACCTTCCTCCAGCTGCAGCAATTCCCACCCCTGACGTTTGGTAGGGCAGCAGAAAACACAGACATGGAGCAGTCATCTCCATGACCAGTCTCAGAGAAGAAATTGGGATAGAATCACGGAATGGTTTGGGTTGGAAGGGATCTTAAAGCCCACCCAGTGCCACTCCTGCCATGGCAGGGACACCTCCCACTGTCCCAGGCTGCTCCAAGCCCTGCCCAACCTGGCCTGGGACACTTCCAGGGATGGAGCAGCCACATCTGGGACAGCCCCACTTTGGGGCTGTGGGATGGGAAGGCAGATATTGGTCATTGGGAGCTTCAGGAGCACCCACATGGAAGCCTTGGAGCATCCCAAAACCAACGAACAACCCGGGAACGAGGGGAGCAATGACCTCCTCCAGCACCATCCTCCAACCCTGGAGTTTTGGGGGTGAAACCCATCCCCTAAACAGCAGCAAACCCCGCCAGGGCTCTCTCCAAGAGACAATTCCCATCCTCCAAGCCCCAACCAAGGCATCCTTATGCCCAAGCTCCATCCCGGGGCTCGCTGATACTGCTGGGAACGAAAGGGTCACGTTGTTGACCCACCTGCTCCTGTTTTCCTCACTTGGATCTCGTCAAATTTCAGCAGCTGCAGGGCAGCACAAAGCCCCCCATTGTTATCTCTGGCGCAGCCGGAGAGGGAGCCACGGGCTGGGTTTTTTTTTTTGGGGGGGAAAAAAAGAAGAAAAGGGAATAAAATCAACGGGCGATGGCGGCTGCGCCCGCCCCACACGCGCCCCCAGAGCTCGGGACGTGCTCGGAACCCGGCGCGGCAAAATCCACGGTTTGGGATTTTCCAGAGGTCTCTGCTGGGGCAGGGGAGGAGGAGGAGGAGAGGGGAGGATGTGCCAAAGGCGAGGAGGGAAGGGAAGAAGCAAACCCCAAGGCTAAACACACTTTCCCCCAGTCCTTTCAGGGTTTTCAAGTGTTTTGCCTCTTTCAAAGGCTCGAACCCCTCGGGCAGTGAAGGGTTTGTGTCTGGTAGTTCCATGTCTGGTGATGTCCCATCTTCACCTTCATTATTTACCAGAAATAAATTCACCAGCCCAAGTTCTCACAGCCTGGCCATGGCTGCAGAGGAGTCAGCACAGTCCTTTCCCCCAAACTCCACATCCCAAACCAGTCTGTTGGACAATCAGGGAGAAAGCAGTGAAGGCTGAAAGCCTTCAGAAGAGAAAAATCAGTTCCAGAGATAGTGAATTTTCTTATTTTCTGTTTTTATGACTCAAAAATTCACCTGGCCAAAATCAACCCTCATAGCTGGCTATGCTGGAAAGAGCTCAGGTGATTAATTCCTGTTAATTCCCCTTCCTAAAACAGGGGGTGAGGCGAGAGCAGCCGGGTGTTTCTCGTGGCACAGAAACACCCACACATCAGATTTCCAGGGAGCACGTCTGCACGGCACACACAAATGCTGCTCCAACAGATCCAGATTTTCCAGCTCCCAGTGCAGCTGTCTCCCTATGGATATTGTGTGTCAGACAGCCCAGCAGCCAAGGGGAGGCAGACATCCAGCCCACACTGCCTTTCCCTGGAATTAGACCTGCTCCCGAGCCCACCTCCCCGAAACCCTGCCTGCTTTGGTTTCAGCTCCAGCCTTAAGGCACCTGTTGGAAATATCTGGGTTGTGCTGGGGACCACGGGATTTCTCCCTGCTCCAGGGTCTGCATCACTCCCGGTTTGGGGGCTGACTTTCAATCCCAAATGACACTTGGGGATTGAAGCTCTCCGGGCTCGCAGCACCCACAGCTTCCAGCTCCCATCCCGAGGGTCTGACAGCCAAAACACCCAGAAATCCTGGGGCCTTTTGGGACAAAGCTCCCTGTGCTGTGCCCACGGAGCTGCAGCAGGGTGGGAACGGCCCCGGGGCACAGGCAGCTCCCATGGGGCCAGCCCATGGAAACATCAATGCCACAGGGGCTTTGCTGCAGCTCACATCTAAAGGGTTCACTCTAAACCATCAAATCTTGACTGTAAAATCCTTCCCCTCCTCGCCCTGGGCAGTGGCTGGAGCTGGGAGGTTTTGGTGGGATATTGGGAAAAGGGCACTGCCCAGGCTCCCCCAGGGAATGGGCAGAACCCCGAGGCTGCCACAGCTCCAGGAGAGTTTGGACAATGCTCCCAGGGTGGGATTGCTGGGGTGAGACTGGATGATCCCTGTGGATCCTTCCATCCTTCAACAACTTCCTCAAAGGAAAGCAAAGCTCCAAACCACCCTAAAAGAGCTGCCTGGACAACACATCCCCCAGCCAGTCAAAACCCCAGAAATGCCCCATATCCTGCTCCTGCCAGCTCAGCACAGACACCTCGTTTATCCCCAGTGTGGATCACCAGCCCCACTCAAACCAGAACCACCCCCAGCTCCTGCTGGGTTTGGCTCCCACAGGTCCCAGTTACCACCTGTTGGAATGAGTTGGTTTTCCCAGTCATTTTTCCTTTTCCAGAAGGACAACAACGCTCCCAGAGGGACAGACTCTGCCCCTTCCCTCCCCAGCTTTCCAATATCAGCAGAAACAGAGGCACAAAGACAAGAAATGCTCCTGTTCATGTCGAGTTTTCCACGTTTCCCTCTAACTGCACAGGATTTGTGGTGATTCCTAATGGAGAGCCCAATAACCCCAACCTGTAAACATCAAACTCCTGTTAATAACCTCCAAGAGCAGCTCTGAATCTCCTCCATCAACAGGCAGAGCACACGTGTGAGGATTAAGACTGAAATAATTCAGGTTCTCCAGCCAGTGGGAAAGCAAAGCCCAGGCACGTGCACAGCAAAGCTCCCTTTTTGACCAACACAAAGCAGAAAGTTTCAACTTTGTGACTTAAAAACACCGCTGAGCAACACGGATGGTTCATTTTGAGGTCACCCCCAAAAAACTCCCCCCAAAATTCTGAGGTGCTGCTATGAGAAGGGGAGCTGGACCAAGGCAGAGAAAAGATAAATGAGAAAAGATAAATGAGAAAGGAGAAAGGAGAAAGGAGAAAGGAGAAAGGATAAATGACTAAAACAGGGAGAAATTGCCCATCAGATCTGCGAGGAGGAGAGGCTGTGATTTCCTGCTTCTCACTCAGCAGTGCCCCTCACTCCCAGACCCCAGAGCAAAGGGACTCCTCTCACAGATGGGGTCTCCAGGCTTTTCAGGGCTCTGAGAGCCAAAACTCTTGGCTGAAGCTCAGAATCCCCTCTGGACAACATCCTGGGCAGGGCTGCTAACCCCAGCCCTCCACCCCAAGCCCAGGACACCACAAACCCAAGATCTGACCCAGCTTCCCACTGCCAAACCCCTCCTCAACCACCACCATTAAATATTTCCCAGTTCTTGTTCACCAAAGTCACCTCAGCCTGGGGACACTTCACACTTCTGCAGCCACCAGAAAAGTTCTGGCTGTTGTTGGAAGATTTGGGAGAACGTTAGCAGGAACTTTTTGTTCTTGAAGCATAAACTACCCAGGAAAAAAAAAATATAAAATTTAGCATAAAAACTTTTAAAAGCTTCCAAGTGCTCTCCAGGGTAGTCATTAGGAACTACTTAGGTAACAGGAGGGTGATAACAGGGAGTTAATGCAGCGTTAAATTAGCCCTCCTTCCATGCAGAACTTTAAGTGACAGAGGAATCAGCTGGGAGGATTTTTATTTTATTTTTTAAATAATGAAGTTAATGGATTTCCTGTTTTTAGCTCTGTGGGCGGCTGTCAGTTTCAGGGATCTGTACATACTGGATTTAATTACTCTGTCTTCAAGGAAGGAAAATAAGCTCAGCCCTGTTCCTACGAACTCCAGGGCCACCAGGAGCTCTCCAGCTTGGCCTCAAGGTGAGGAGAAGGTGCCCACACTGGTCAGGGAGGGCGAGATGTCCCTGGAGATGGGAAACAGCATTCCCTGAAATCCTCTTGCCCAGAGAATTTGTGGCTGCTCCATCCCTGGCAGTGTCCCAGGCCAGGCTGGACGGGGCTTGGAGCAGCCTGGGGCAGTGGAAGGGGTTGGGGTTGGAACTGGATGGGCTTTAAGGTCCCTCCCAACCCAACCCATTCCCATTCCAGGGTTCTCAACATCTCGATCATCCCTGAAAATCCTCACGTGAGGATTTTCCTCAAATCCCAGGGATTGAGGGGAACAAGGCCCAGGAATGGCTCAGAGCCCAGAGAGGGCAGAGCATCCCCAGGGTTCCCCCCAAGTCAGACAAAGACAGCAGGGGTGAGGCTGGCCACAGAGAACGGGGCAGAATCCCAGGATAATTAGGTGGGAAGAGCCCTCCGAGGTCATCAAATCCAGCACCAGGTACTTCCCATCTAACTGCAGGCCATGTCATTCCCAAATTATGGGACACCAGGATCCAACTCTCTGCTTTGACACCAACGTTGGAAACAATTCCAGTTCACTTGGCAACGCCTCAGTCTGAGCCTTAACGCAGGAGAACTCCACCCCTGACAGCCACCCCGACCAATTCACCTGTCCTGATGGAAATCATGGAATGCCACCATCAGAAAAGTTGGGAAACACCTCCAGCATCGCCAAGTCCATTTTCAGAGCAAGATCACAAGATCCCAGAATCGCTGAGGTTGGAAAAGCCCTCTGGGATCACCGAGTCCCACCCGTGCCCCATCCCCAGCCTGTCCCCAGCCCAGAGCTCCGAGTGCCACCTCCAGGAATTCCTGGGACACCTCCAGGGACGGGCACTCCAAACCTCAGCCCCTTCCAAGGCCTGAGCACCCTCTCCATGGAGAAATTCCTCCTGATGTCCAACCTGAAGGAAAGCAGAGCTTGTGGGACACAGGGCCCACGTGTCCCACAGGGAATAAATGAAACGGGAAGGGCTGAGAAATGGGAACAGCCAGGCAGGAGAGGCCCAGGACAAGTGGCACCAGCAGCAGCAGATGATCCCAGCTACAAATCTGCTACGAATCCATGAAAAATAGGAAAGCTAAAATCCTCCAGCACGGCTTCAGCCCCGCGCGAGGGCACGGCGGCGCGTTCCCGCTCATCCCACAGCCATTCCCAGCTTTTGGCACAACCTGCCACGCTCATCCCGTCTGCTCCTCCTGGCCAGGCCCCCTGCCATGTGCCTGAGGAGCTGAACTGCTCCAAACAGGTGTCTGCTGGGTGTTAAATCTTCCTTCTTTTCTGGCAGCTCCAGGAGCCCCGAGCAGCTGCTCCCCCTGATGCCTTAAGTTTGAGCTTTCATATTTTCCAGATTCTACACTGGATTAGGAGAGAACTCTGAACTTCATTTAAAAAGCATTAGCAAGTTCTCCTCACAGCTCAGTCAGACAAAACAATCCTTTTCCACCGCAGAACCAAGGACACCCTTGCAGCTTCAGGCCCCAAAAGTATAAACAGCAAACTGAGGAGAGCAAACTGGGAGGATGGGACTTCATAACCTGAAGCTGTAATTGGACAATTAACCCCAATATGTAAATGGACTAAAACTTATAAAAGTGTGAAAACTCGTGACCCCTCATCCATCTTGGGTCATCTTGGGTCCATCTTGGGTCATCTTGGGTCCATCTTGGGTCCATTTTGGGTCCATCTCGGGTGCAGCCCTGGCCAGGCTCTTGCACTGCCCAAGGGGAATCCTTTGAAGGCCTTTTTAATAAATACCCACTTTATTCCTTTAATTCTGCCCAGCCTCTGCTCCAGGCAGCCTCCCAAGGCATCACCCCGATCCCACCCTCTCTCCTCCCCATCCCAAACTGCCATTCCTCCCTCCAACACTCCAGCAGCAACAAATGAAACCCAACACCACGAAGGCACCTGGCAGGGCTTCTTCAGCAGAGAGTGAGCAGAAGAAAAAGCAAATCAAAGCCATTTCTCCTGCCGTGTCACGTGAGGCCACTGCCACCCTGCAGAGATGCAGCCTCAGCCTCGTGCGAGCACAGGTGTCACCCCCAGTGCTTGCAGGAGATAAATCCAGGCCAGGGGATGATTTTCCCCATGGATTTGAAGTGAATCTCTCATGGAGTATCAGCTCTGCCTCCCTGATTTATTTTTTTTTCCCCTGAATGGTGGTTTTAAAGCACGGCTTGTACACGGAGCAGGGTGGAAACTGTTGGATAACTGATTAACCTCAAGGCTGATATCCCTCCCCAGCACCCAGCAGACACGGGAGGGACACCAAAGGTGGGATCTGAAAGGTCTGTGTGAGAATTGTGCAATTTTCAAGGCTGGAAAAGATCTCTTAAATCGTCGAGTGCAATGGTCACTCCAGAGCCACAACGTTCTCCGTGTCCCCAAGTGCCACATCCATGTGGTTTCTCAATTCCTGGGATGGTGATTCCACCAAAGCCCTGGGCAGCCTCTCCCAGGGCTTGACAACTCTTTCCATGAAGGTGTTTTTTTCCTAAATTCCAAGAGGAGGCCCTGAGTGGTTTCTGGTGGAATTTACCAGTGCAGAAGGAGTTATTTCATGGAAAGGGTTTCAGGCCTGGGGAGGTTTGAAGTCCCCATCCCTGGAGGTGTCCAAGGAAGGACTGGAGGTGGCACTCAGTGCTCTGGGCTGGGGACAAGGTGAGGACTTAATAGGCTTGGAGGTCTTTTCCAATTGGAATGATTCTGGGATTTCTGCACCATCTTTTACACCCAAAACCTTAAAAAAAAACAAACCCAAACCAACCAAACAACAAAAAAGGATCCTATTTAAACAAGAGGCCGTGACAAAACCCCTCCAGTACCCACAAATATGATTTTTCTGATTCTAAAAGGGGATTTGCCCTGTCCACGCCCAAGGCTGTTTTTCAGGATTACAGTGAAGTAAGAAAATGGGAATTGCCAGGTCCTTTTGGACATCCCTCCATCCCAACAAAAGCAAACAAGAGTCTCCATTCAGCCCCATCCCTCGTGGAACTCAACCAGCTCCGAGGAAGCCTCGGGGCTGGGAATCTGCTGCTTTCATCCAGGCCTTTTGCAACACCATGAGCTCAGAAGTGACCAAAGTGACCCCAACACCCACAGCCTGAACCTCCAGGAACCTCCAGGAACAAAGGAAGGGGGAGCAACAGGGAGGAGACCAAATGTGGATCTCAGGAAATCAAAAAGCTGCTTTCAAAAGCTGATTTTAACGAGATCTGAGGAGAGGGAGGAGGAAGCAGCAGCTTGCTGGTGATTATGGGACAGATGGCAAAAAAGTCAGCTGGGGTAGGAAGTTGTTCTCTCCCTGCACAGGGCAAAGAGGAGCAAACACACGCAGGGGCAGGAGTGCTGATGGTCAGACACCTGAATTATGGGCCAAGGCTGAAAATCTCCCTGGTGAGCCAAAAACAACCAACCCAAAACAAAAAAACCCAACAAAACCCACCCCCCCAAAAACCAAACCAAACCAACAAACAAACAAAAAAAAAAACCCAAAAAAACCACCCCAAAAACCCCAAAACAAACCCAGTTCAGCAACCCTTTCATAAAGTAACAGAGAGTGCAGTGAGAATTCTAAGTCAGAGAATCCTGGGATGGTTTGGGTGGGAAGGGACTTTCAGGACCAGCTCATCCCACCCCTGCCATGGCAGGGACACCTCCCACTGTCCCAGGCTGCTCCAAGCCCATCCAGCCTGGCAGGATCCTATCCAGGGATCCAGGGGCAACCACAGCTTCTCTGGGAATCTGTGCCAGGACCTCTCCAGCCTCATTTTCCCGGCTCCTGGAGGAAGTCACAAGGTTGGATCATCCAACAAAAATCCACCTAAGGCAGGTCCAGAGCTCCCCTCGTGCGGCCCCGCCGCGAACACCGCGGAGCCCTCCTGGTGAAGAGAGCAGGGCAGCAGAAAAGCACCGTGTCTTCCCCCAAATATTCCCACCCCCTGAGCGCTGCTCCAGCTGCAAGGACCCAGCAGCTCCCTGAGAACACAAGCCAGGGTTTTCCTGCAGCCTGGGTGGTGGCTTGGCCACGGCGGTGACATCAGGGCCGCTGGCGAGCGCCTTCCCCGCCGCATCATTAAGGATTTTTGCTTCTCATTTGGAGCAGCAGCTTTTTACATCTCGCTGGAAACCGCCGGGCTCGACCACATGAAAACAACAATGGGCCAGGGTAGTGACAAGTGATATTAAACAGCTCCTCACAGATGTCCCAGCACCACAAAACTTGTTCGCCCTGTAAGGAATCCAAATGACTTCAGTGCCTAAAACGAACCAGATGAATGATTTCAGTCCTCACTCTGCACTTATTAAATCAGCCTGGAAACCCTGCAGTGCTTTGGGGTGGGAGGGACCATCAAGATCATCGTGTACATGCCCCCAGAAGAGAAGGATCCAGCAAAAAGAAAAAAAAAAAAAAAGGCAGTTTTTAAAGTGTTCGGCAGCATGAAACGAAGCTGGAATTGTAAAACTGTAAAAAGCAGCTACAGCTCAGGGATTCTCCAGACAAATAATCATCCAGACCCTAAAGCCTGGGAAAGCATCCTGCCACTGCTCTCATCCTGCAATTTCAAGCGGATGGCAGCACCTCTTGCTCCAAGAATGAATCCAATTTCTCCCCAGAAATCACTGCAAAGGCTCAGTCACTGATGGGGAACCGGGCAGGGAAGCTGGGGCTGGAATTCCCTAACTGGAACCATGTGGGAAGGCAGCTGGAACACCAGCACTGCTTATCCTGGTGATTTATCAACCACCCCAGGCCACGTGTGGCACCCCAGTGACACCCTGGGTGGAAGAGGAGGGAGAAATGTTCTGGTTAAAAATCATTGGAGATGAGAAAAGGGAACCAAATCCAAACTGAGAATATCTGCTGTTTGGTAAAATAATTAGTAACCAGCCAGTTTTTAAATGGTGTTGGGCTGAGGACTTAATAGCCTTGGAGGTCTTTTCCAATCTGAAGGATTCCTGGATTCCTCCACCATCTTTTACACCCAAAACCTTAAAAAAAAAACCCCAAACCAACCAAAGAACAAAAATGGATCCTATTTAAACAAAAGGCCGTGACAAAACCCCTCCAGTACCTACAAATATGATTTTTACATTTTTGTTTTATTTATTTGACATTTTTACATTTTTATTTATTTTATATTTTTACATTTTTGTTTTATTTATTTTACAAAAATACTCTTCTTTTATAGAATCACAATGATTTGGGCTGGAAGGGACCTTAAAAATAATCTAATTCCAAATTCTCAGCTGGGCTGGAAAAGGATTTAAGAGATCAACCCTTTGTAAAGTGGGAGTGCCCCGCTCTAAGCGACCACATAAGCACAGATATTAAACACAAATTATTTTCTGAAGTATCTAAAAATGTGGAAATAAAGAAAAGAGAGCACAGCAAAGCTTCCCAAAGGAGGGAAAATTGCATTTCCAAAGAAGAGCCCAGAGCCTCTTCCCGATGCATCAGCAGAGAGGAGAGTTTTTAGCATCCGTGGCATCCCAGGACTCAAAACTGCAACCAAAGACTTCAAGATATTCCTGTACAGGAGAATTTTCCAAAGAGAAAGTGCTGACCCTTAAGGAGCAGCACGTGTTGGGAGCTGCTTTAATTTCATTTCACTTTAAAACCTCACCAAGGAGAAGCTCAAAATGCTGTTGGTGACTGAGCCAGAGTTAAAAGGTACTCAATAAAAACCTGCACCGACTTCTTCTGGCCATAAATCCAAAAGGTAAGATTGTGCAACACCAGTCCTTCATATTTAATAATAGCAAACAGATGGGAAAATATTCTCATAAATTACTTGAACTGTCCAAGCTGTGTGCCAGAATGTCCTGGCCAAATCCCCCTGGTTCACCATCTCTGGAGCACTTTCCCTGCAGATCTCTGAGCTCTCCCTGTTCCTGGAGGGGGAAATATCAGCATCCAGTGACTTGACTTGAAAATAAGTTTAAAAAGAGAGGAAATCACCACTGGAGCTCCATCCTAGGGCTGCCACAACATAAGGAAGGGGTTTCCACGACAGAGAAGGAGCTACAGCATGGATCAAACATCAGGGATGGGGATTTCTCCCTGCTCCAGGGTCTGCATCACTCCCGGTTTGGGGGCTGACTTTCAATCCCAAATGACACTTGGGGATTGAAGCTCTCTGGGCTCAGAGCACCCACAGCTTCCAGCTCCCATCCCGAGGGTCTGACAGCCAGAACACCCAGAAATCCTGGAGCCTTTTGGGACAAAGCTCCCTGTGCTGTGCCCACGGAGCTGCAGGAGGGTGGGAACGGCCCCGGGGCACAGGCAGCTCCCATGGGGCCAGCCCATGGAAACATCAATGCCACAGGGGCTTTGCTGCAGCTCACATCTAAAGGGTTCACTCTAAACCATCAAATCTTGACTGTAAAATCCTTCCCCTCCTCGCCCTGGCCACTGTCTGCTTGAGAAGCTGAATCAGCCAGGAGAATGTTGTTTGCAATGTCATTGGGAGCATTAAAAAGCCACGTGAATGGGAAATATTTATATTACACGTTGTGATAAAGGGGACAAAAAGTGGGATTTTCAAGCTTAGCAAAGGACAGATGGGAAGAGCTACAGCCCTGCATTATCCCCTCAGACACCTCGCTGGCATTCCCTTCCCCATCCCTCTGGGAATTCCTGTCTCTCCAGGCTGTGCTTTCCCCTGGCTGGGATATCCAGCACAGGGGGGCAAACCCAAGTGCCCTGACCCTGTCCCACATTTACACCTGGGGGTTCCCCCTGGCCTTTCCCAAGCTGTGTTTAATGGAATGAGAAGGTCTTGGTGACAGCCAGTGACCAAGGGCTGTGCTGTCACTCTGGCAGACACATCACACGGCTTCTCCCTCCCAAAATATCAGCATTCCCTCAGGAACCCAAAACAAGGGACAAGAACCATTCCCCTGGAGCTTTCTGCCCCTCATCCCTCACCTTTTCCACGGCTCTTTTCCCCCCTGAGGATCCTTTCACACCTGTCCCACTCCAAGTGACCCCATAAGCACAGATATTACAGATAATTTACTTTCTGAAGTAGCTAAAAACGGAGAAATAAAGAGAAGAGAGCGCAGCAAAGCTTCCGGCGCCAAAATCCCCAATCAGGCCAGCTTGGAGCTTCCTCCCCTCCAGGCTACAACAAGGACAGGTAATTTTGGGATGCATCCAGGCCCATCCCTTAAAAAAGAAGAGGAGAACATCGGAGTTGTGCCACAAAAGCAGTGACTGCTCCCAGCCCAGGCACGGGAGCCGAGGCGCAGCGGAGATTCCAGCGCCGGAATCTCCTCGGGAACCCTGACACTTCTCTGCTTGGAGCAGCAGCAAAAATGTACCTCGGCTCCTTCAGCTTCCCAGGCGTGGCTGGGAAGAGGATGGCTGGGAAGAGGATGGCTTAACACTGCGGTTTCACCCAGCTCAGGGCTGGGAAAAAAAGCCCATGAGAAAAACGACTTCGCTGGGCTCCAAGTAAATAAATGAATCCCGTTCCTCGAGGAGGTCCAGGGATGCACTGAGGGGGTGGCCAGAAATATTTGGCTAGGTAGCACTGCCCTGAAATCAGGAAGGAGAAGATGAGCCTGGGACACCCCAGGGCTGGGGGAATAGCTCAGGAAATCGAGGCAGCCCACACAGGGCTCAGCAGGAAGCAGCTCTGACTCGCCAACGACAGAAAAACACCAGAAAGATTTCAGCTCCCAGGAAATTCCTGTCCTCAAACAAAGGCTGGGGACAGCAGGAGAAGTGGCAGCTCCATTCCTGAGCTCCCTGATGTTTTTGGGACACGGCTCAAGCACGGCACCCGCTTTCTGCTCCTTCCCTTCAGGTCCTGCACGTCTGATCTGGGACTGATTTAACCCCGAATCAGTTCAGACGAGGCAGTGAATCCCCATAAAGGCCCTTCCAACCCTGATTTTTAATTGTGCTCGGCCATTAACGAGCTCCTGCTTCCACGTAAAGGGAGGAGAGGCAGGGAAATACAGAAAATCATGCTGCTAAGCTGTTCTTCACGTGCACAAACTCACTGAACCACGCAATTTCTGTTACCACTGAAGTCTAAATTTGTATTTATCTCTCAGCTACGACATTTTCCTCCTAATTTGAAGATGGCAAGGCAAAAAGAACTGCATCAATTCCAAAAAAACCTGACTTTCCTTTTGTTGATCCAGAAATCTGCTCAACCCCAGAGCATTCCCACAAATAACAGCAAGGAAAGAAGATTTTTGGCCAAAGGAACTTCAAGTGGAAATCCACAGACAGCTCCATTGATGGAGTTTGTTCCCTGCTCCGGGCAGATCAAGGGGTCTGGAATTAGAGGAAGATCAAACCTGACCTCTGGCTCCCACTTCCACCAGTTCTGATGCATGGAGGGAACACAGAAAAATGCAATAAACCTCAAAACAGAGACTTGTGAAGAACCCCAGAGAATTCCAGAAGGGGCTCTGCCAGCATAAATACAATGAAACAATATTTAACCTTCAGTAGCATCGAGCTGTCAAATAAATATCCCTCAGAAAACAACTTAAAAGAAAGGAGAAAACCAATCCCACACCATTCCTTCTCCTCCTTCCAGCAGGGAAAAAAAGGGATAAGAATAGATAAGAACACAGGATAAATGTCCTGGAAAAAAGCCTTAATTTTATTGCTCAAACCAATGGGTTTTTAATCCAAGGCCAAAAGAAAGCACCAGATAGGAATGGGCAGGAAAAGTGAACTTTTTTTTATTATTATTTCCATTGCAATGCTGTGGCTGCTTCCAGCTGGGATCCTGCAGGGAGATGGAGAAGGTGCTCCAGACCAAGAGCTTTTCCAATCCTCTCACTGATTGAAAAAAGACAAAAAAAATCAAGGCCATTTAACCTCACCCAAACTTCTTCTCTGCTCATCAAACATTGCTGATGGAAAGCAACCAAAACCCACAGACTTCCACCCAAACTTCCCCACCCCAGATCAGTTAAGAGGATGGAGAATATCCTAACAGTTGGATTCCTCAGAAAGGGTCCAACCTTCCCCAGAGCTCCCCACACAACTTCCAGCTGCCCTGAGATGTCCAATGCCAAGATCCCAGCCCTCCAATTCATAATTCTTCCACAGAAGAACATCCACCAGCACTCAGCATCCCCAGGAAAAAAAAAAAGGAGCTCCAGAACTCCATGGGAAGAGCTGGGATCACCCTCATAAATCATGGCAGAAAGCTCTGATGGGATACAGAGCAGGGCAGAGAAAGGGCACGGAATGAATGAGCCACAGATGAATCAGGTGCTGGAAATGATGCTGGAGAATGGACAAGAAAAACTCCAGCAGTTCCTGGGATGCCCTTTGGTTCACTGGGATTATCCAGGGGTTACTCTGCACGTCGAGGTTTACTGAACTTCAGGGAAAACACAAAAATAAAAACCAAAATTCTCCCCCCGTGCCAGAGCCGAGCTTTGGATGGAAGCAAGGCTTGAAGGCAGCTCTGCCCAGCTCTCACCCTCCCTCCATCCAAAGGGAATTTCAACAGCTCCAGGCTGAGCAGTGGCAGCCTGTGGGAGCCAAAACTCAGCCACTGTTTGCGCTGGAGCCCCCCCAGCTTGTCCTTCTCACTAAAAAACAGCAGAAAACCTTCTTATCTCCCACTTGGGAGGTGGATTCTGCTTTTAGGTGAGTTCTGGGCTCACAGAACATTCCCTAGAGCTGATGGTTTCCAGGTGGATTTCCCCTGGAGGTTGGCACAGCTGGCAAATACTGCCGGGACAAGAAGGGCCAGAATTGCTCAGCACCTCAAGATCCTTCAAGCACAAAGGTTTGAAATCCAGCAGAATTCCATAAATCAGGTGGAGACCGGGATGGACAGGGCTTGGAGCAACCTGGGATAGTGGAAGGTGTCCCTGTCCATGGAACAAGATGAGCTTTGAGGTCCCTTCCAACCCAAAGCATTCCATGATCCCATAAAATAAAGCCAATGTCCTCTGCAGCTGCTGCAACACCTGCCAAAAAATCCTCTTTAAAACGCTTCACTGGGTTTGGTTTGTTGAAAAAATAGAGCAAAAGGCTCTGCAAATAATCACACAAGACATTTCCAGGAGCACTTAGTGTGGGTACTGCAGGGCAGCCTCGCTGGGGGACTTTGCTCTGGTTTTCCAGAGGGAAAACTCATCCTTTGTCATGGGAACAACCAAAAGAGGGAGAAGCAACAACTCCCAGGATATTTGTGACCACAGCTGTGGCAGGCTCAGAGCAGTCCCACATCCCTGATTTTCATTCCCAAATCCTTCTGTGCCCCAGGGCATGGGAGAAGGCTGCAGGTGACAGTGGCAATGCCACAGCTCCCAGCCCTGCTCCCTGCCAAAGCCATCCCCATCCCAGCACAGCCTGGGCAGGAGGGGCTCAGCTCTCCTGAAGGATGCACAGAATGAGGATTGCATCTCTGGGGAGGACTAAAATATATTAAATGTAAAATTGTACTATTGATATAAAATAGATGTTACGTAAATAATAGAATTTAATGTATTTTAATACATAAACACATTAAGATGTATTAAAATTTCCACTCCCTGAAGGAGTGGGGGAGTCAATCACCCCCTCCCAGCCACATTCCAGCTGGGGAATGCCATGGGATGTCCTTGGACCCCCAAGCAGTGGGTGCTGTGTCCAGGTCACCCTGTCCCACCCTGAGCACTGTCCCCGGGCATTGTCACCCGACCTGAACTCCAGCCCAAAGTGGAGGCAGCATTTTGGTGCTGGGCAGCACTTCCCTGGTTTGTAGCGAATTTGGAACAGGCTTTTCTTTGTAAAAAACCCCTTTTTTAGCACAAACAGGGAGCCATCAGCCCGAGCTGGGATGTTTGGACATCGAATCCTCCCCGAAACGTGAGCTGTAGCTCGGCTCCACCTCGCTGGGAAGAGGCTGCTGTAAGACTTTGGGTTTTTTTAAAGAACTGAGCTGGCACTTCCCCTGAAGCCCAGGCTTGTTGCTGCTCTTGCTCAGAAGGAGAGCTGGGAACAGGCAGAAAGGCGAGGGTTTAATGGGAGGCTTAAGACAAATCCGGGGTAAGCTCAGGAGAGATAACAGAGAGGCTCCTGAGAGATAAGAGCCAGTGCTGGCTTGATAAGGGGCCCAGGAGAGCTCAGGGCCAGCACCAAACTCTGCAGGTGAACCTGTGAACAGGATCAGTCCTACACACCAAGAGCAATTACAGCTAATTAATCTAATTGCCTTTCCCCTAGTGTAGAATCATTAATGGTTTGGGTGGGAAGGGACCTTAAAGCCCATCCAGTTCCAATCCCAACGCCTGCCACTATCCCAGGGCGCTCCAACCTGGCCTTGGACACTCCCAGGGATCCAAGGGCCACCACAGCTTCTCTGGGAAAGCCATTCCAGCCCCTCCCCACCCTCACAGGGAGGAATTCCTTCCCAATATCCCATCTAACCCTGCCCTCTGCAGTTTAAAACCTCTGCCCTTTATCCTGTCACGATCCATCCGTATAAAAAATGCCTTTCCCTCTTTTTTAACCCAGTCCAAACTGGGAGATAATTCCCTCAGCCACGTCCAACACCAGGTACTTCCCATCTAACTGCAGGCCACGTTCTTCCCAAATTATGGCAGACCAGGATCCAACTCTCTGCTTTGACACCAACGTTGGAAACAATTCCAGTTCACTTGGCAACGCCTCAGTCTGAGCCTTAACGCAGGAGAACTCCACCCCTGACAGCCACCCCGACCAATTCACCTGTCCTGATGGAAATCATGGAATGCCACCATCAGAAAAGTTGGGAAACACCTCCAGCATCGCCAAGTCCATTTTCAGAGCAAGATCACAAAACCCCAGAATGGCTGAGGTTGGAAAAGCCCTCTGGGATCACAGAGTCCCACCCGTGCCCCATCCCCACCCTGTCCCCAGCCCAGAGCTCTGAGTGCCACCTCCAGGAATTCCTGGGACACCTCCAGGGATGGGCACTCCAAACCTCCCTGGGCAGCCCCTTCCAAGGCCTGAGCACCCTCTCCATGAGGAAATTCTTCCCGAATTTCTCCCAAGAACGAAACCCCTGCCTGCAAAAGGCATTTTTGTTTGTTTCCTTTTTCTCAAGGCCGGGCCACAAGGCCGGTCACAAGAGCTGTGCAGGAACAATTTGCTCAGGGAAAGGCTTTCCCAGTTTCTGCAAGGCCAGCGTTCCCATTCCACCCACTTACATTCCTGGATTAAGGGAAAATAAAATCACATCCGCAGCCCGGCCAGCAGTGACACAGGTCGAGATCCAGGACCACGGCAAAGGGCTGCAAGAAAATTCCAGGCATGGAAAGCTCTTTGGAGAAGCTCTGCACTCCTTCCAGCACCACCATTTCCATCAGGCCTCGTTAAGGAGTATTTTCTCCCTTCAGCTCATTTGCATAATTGCCGCAATCAAAGGCGCTACTTTACAGTAATAACTTTAATGGCAGATTTTTCCTTAAACATTCTTCTTTAAATGCACCCCAGGTCGGTGCAGCCACGTGCCAGGAGAAAAACAGGCAGGAGGTGACACTTGGGGAACGTGGGGCGTGGAGAGGGACCAGCTGCTTTTTTGTTTGGGGCTATTTCTGCTTTATCATGCTCAAGGTGCATCCCAGATCCGAAATATTTGTCAATTAAACAGCAGCCTGGTTGGTATATTGGGAATTTCCTGCTTTTTCCCCATTAGTTTTGCTACTATTGTCTTATTAGAAGGGAATCTGGCTCCTTTCCAGGCTCAGTTTTGGAACGGGGAGTCCAAATCTCAACCTTAGGCTTGGCTTTACAGAACCCTGGGCTGGTCTGGGTTGGATGGTCTGGGTTCCATCCCATTCCAACCCCTGCCATGGGCAGGGCCACCTTCCAGCAGAGGTTCTTCCTGAGAAGTTGGAGCTCTGGCCTGTATCCCTCAAATCCATGGAGATAAGAACATGGAGATAACATCTCCAAGGCTTCAGCAGCCTGGTTTATTTTGAAGATAGGCAAGAACCACTGGCCTAAATTTTTAATCTCAAACGCAGACTTGGAGAAAACAAGCTGAGATCCAGCTGGAAGCTCACAGCTGGGATTCCCACCCTGCAGCTCCTGCCTGTGATCCCAAGGGCTGTGTCCTCCAGAAAAGCCAATTTCACACCAAACCCCGGCTGTTCCACCAGTTCACCTCCAGTTCCATCGTGCTGGGCTGCTCCTCATGGAAAAGCTTCCCCGGGAGCACGGGAGCAGCCTGGCTCTGCCCAAGCAGGCTGCACATTTTGGGGCAGAACATTTTGGGGGAACACTTCCCCTAAGTGAGGTTCCCAAACCAGGCAGGCTCGAGCGAAGGCCCTTTAATGCAGGCCTAACAAGACCAAACCCAACCACGGGCAGGGAGTCAGACAAGCCCTAAATGAAAGCAGAGGATATGAAACCCGTGCAGGCTGCAGAGCCGGGGTTAAGGTGGCTCTGGAAGCAGTTTGGGGAAAAGCTGGAGTGGCTGAGGGCCAGCTCTGAGCCGAGCTGCTCCGGCCTAATCGTTTCCTTCAGGCAGCCTACTCCAGCTCACTAATAGGTTTTAATAAAAACTTCCAATTGGGCCAGTAAACCCCTCATTAAGCTGTTTTTAAAGCATGAATTTAAGAGGGCCGGGGGTAAAAGGTCAGGGGGAGTTTTTAATTCAGACCGGCTGGCAAAAGGTGCTGTTGTGATTGAAAACACCAGAGTTCAAGTGTCCAGGGCCACATAAACATCCGACTCTGTCACTAGACCTGCTTAAGTGACAGCTTGAAAAATAGATTTAATAAGACAGAGAGAAAAGTTTCCCACTCTTGCAGCAGCAATAGGAGCAGCAGATCCCAAGATCAGGCAGGAGCAGGAGGGGTTGGGAAGCAGCTCCAGCCCTCCCGTCCTGGGCTGGGGGGATGAAGAAAGAGCAGCAGCCTGAGGCCAGCTGGGTGTCCAGCCATGCCCAGGGGCTCTGGGATGGACACTGGGATCCAGGCTCTCCTGCTGGGGAGGGAGCAAAGTGCTCTGGGAATAATGGAGCAGCCCAAGTCCTGCTGCCAGGCTCTCCCCACACAAGCAGAGCCATGGGATGCAGGGTGGGAATTCTGTGCTGCCATCACAGAATCCCACACTGCACTGGCCTGGAAGGGACCTTTAGGGTGGCCCAGCCCCACCCCTGCCATGGGCACTTGTCCACTCTCCCAGGTCTGCTCCTGCTGGATTGCTCAGTGTCTCACAAACAGGGTGGGACTCTGTCTAGCTGCAGATTTAGGATTTATTATTACCTGTCTATATTACACAAGCAATAAGCAAGAGACACAGGAAAACAACAAAATCTATGCAAAGCAAGATCAGAGACAAGACAACAACTGAAGCAGAACCTTTTAGAGATGTTTTCTCAACTAATAGTTTACAAGAAATAGTTTAGAGTTATATTACTCTAGCAAATCAGAGAATGACCCACGTGGGTTTAATATTAACAAAAGGGCTTCTATAAACTTAAGAAACAATGCACAATAATTTAAGATTGAAACGTTTTCTATCTTTGCAAAGCATATATCTAAGACCTTTGACATCTTAAACTAGCAATCAGTCCTTGTTCTTTATGACAGATATAAATGTATTGATGTAGTTCTTAATTTCCTGGCTTCCCATAAGAAAGTTTTAAGATTCCCAGCCTTTCTCAGCTTTTTTTTTTTTGTCTACCCTCTAGGGCCTTTNCTACCTTCTAGGGCCTTTTTGCACCTTCTAGAGTCTTTTACTTTCTAGATTCCCGCATACTCCAACCTGGCCTTGGAGTCTTCCAGGGATGGAGCAGCCACAGCTTCCGTGCCAGGGGATTCTCCTGGGCAGCCTCCCCCAGTGCACAGGGCCCTGCAGGAATCTCCAGCTTAGCTCTGAGCACAGCTCAGCCCTTCCCCACCTCAAGCCAAGCTTTGGACCTGCCCCAGTGAAGTCTGACCTCGATTATTTCATTTTCCTCTCGTTTTCCTCCATGACCACGGAGCTGCTCTCCAGGCGGGTGCAGCTAAAGGGGAACTTCCCCCCTTCCCTGGGAACACTCAGAGCAGAAAAATCTCCTCCATCTCACCCAGAACCCCAGCTGTGCACTCCAACATTTAATTTTATGTCAATGCACATCTAAAATTCGAGATCCCTGAAGACCTTTTAAAAGAAAATCCTCCTCGGAACAATTTGCATCGAAGCAAAGAGCGAGGATTTAACAAGTGATGGAGAATTGCAAATACTCGGCTCTCAACTTTTTATTCTACCTCTAATCAAAACACACTTCAGCTCAAATTCTGAGCTAATAGATGCAATACCAAATTGGGGGGCATTTGGGGTAGGAGCTCAGTTATTTGCTCATTCCATGTTTACAGATAATGGGGAAAAAAAAAAAACCTCTGGAGTTTGTTCAGGGATTGTCTTCTCCCCACACCAAAATTAGCAAGGAAGTTTACCAGGAGAGGGGGGAAAAAAAAAATAAATAAAAGCTTTTGCTTTTAAAATGTGCTTCTAATTCTGGCCTGCAAGGAGTGCAGGAGCCAGGCTCCCTGGAATGATCCCTAAGGAAACATTTGCTTTGGCTCCAGCCAGGACACTTTGGAGCATCAGGAGTCAGACGGGATCAGCTGCTCCTCCATCCTCTGTGTTTAATGATCCCATTGATAGCCACCAGGGCAGCAGATGCATTCCTGCCTTTCCTGCCTGCTCCTTGCTGGGAACAGGGATTGCTGCTCCCACAGGGATCCCAGAGCCACTGGGATCATTCAGGATCTCTCTGGACAGTGACCTCGTTTTCCCTGGATTGTCACTCGACACAGAGCCACTACAACTCACTCCATCCTTGCAGTTTTCCTGCTTTGAACTCCCCACTGCCACCTCTTTTTGACCAAGACAGACTCAGGACCCCCAAAGTCTCTTCTGAATACCTGGAGCTCCTTAAAACCAGAAGGCAGAGCAGGAAAAGAGGGAAAAGAAATCCTGGGAAAGAGCAGCACCTTTTCCAATCCTCTGCTAGAGCAGGGATAATAAATCCATCCTTGGAATCAGATTTCCATTGGGAAAAAAAAAAAAGAAGAGTCCTTGGGGGTATCTCAGGCAGGAGCTTCCCCAGGAACTCCAGCTCTAGGAGAGAACCCAGGGTCAGGCCCAGCAAAGGTGGCACCACCACAGCCCTGGTGAGGCAGTTTTGGTCTCACTCCAAGGCAGGAGAACTCAGCTCCTGAATTTTCAGGAAGGACAAAGCAGCAAGTTGGCCTTTCTAATCCCAGCAGGAGAGAGAGGCAGAGCTGAGCACACCTGGGAAGGGGCTCCAACAGGGAGAACTGAGGGAAAGGCCTGGGAACAGCCAAGCTCGAGGAGGAGACTCAGGCTGAGGATGGAGAAGCCAGGAAAGCTCTGGAGGAGCAGCCTGGTCCTGCAGCTGTGCTCCAGTGAGGGCAGGCACCACATCCATCCAGCCATCCCAAAAAAAGCCCTCCAGGAAGAGCCTCACCAGAACAATGCCCTTCCAAAAATAAGGAGGAAAGGTGGCCCTGGATCTGGAGCTGTGCCCACCCACAGGGAAGGACCCAGGTGCCACCACCACCCCCACACTGAGGGCACCACGCTGGGTCCAAAGCCAGGTTTACATCAGAGGAACAACAAACTCAGGCCTAAGGGATCCCAGCTCAGCTGATTCCAGAGCAGCACAAGCCCTGGCTGATGCCCACTCCAGGATCTGCATCCCAGAGCAATTCCTCACCTTCCAGGGACACACAGCCCAACCTGGTGCTCTGCATTCCTGTTCCCAGCTCACGGGAGGAGGGGTTTTAATCACTTTTCCCTGCCAGGAGTAAGAGCAAAGAGCAAAACCTGGGGCAATACTGGTTGATCCCAGAGCTTGTTGTTCTTTCCAGGCTCTGGAGTTCTTTAAAATTCCCAGGGACAGCCTGGAGTTTGAAGAGAGGCTACCAAAATCCATCCTGAGATGTAGCAAAACAACCCCAACAAAACAAAACAAAAAACCCCACACTTCCTGGAGGGGGAGAGGAAACAGTCAGCACTTACAAAGAACTCTCCAGGAATTTTCTTTTTTTAAGGATCCTGCTTTGAAGTAGATGCTCCCAAAGAAGGAGGCTTCCAGAGCTCAGCAATATTTAATGCACTGCCCCAGCAATGGATGACAAGGTTGTTGTTTCAGCTATATTATAACAAAAATATTGTGGTTTTCCTGCGCTCTGACAAAAGGAACTGGAGATTTACATCTCCTTCATCTCATTCCGAAGGAGCCCTCACGCCAAAAACGGGGCAGGAGAGACCCCACTGTGTACAAAGGGCTCCTGGGAGGGGGATCTCCACTTGGGACACGGGCAAAGGCCAAAAGAAGATGAAACACCACATGAAAAACAACAAAAAAAACCCCCCAGTTTTTCTACACCCATCAGCAACACATCCAGAGGATGAGGAACTCCAGTCCGGTCCTCTGGCTTTGTGCTGGATTAAACATCCACATTCAATGGGGAAGAATTGTCTGGAGTGCTTCATGGATGGGAAGGGGAATGCTCCACGTTCTGCTCCTCACCTGGAGGGGCTGCACCTCGACGTCCCCAGACACCCCCAGGCAGTTCAAGCACCAGCCTGAACTGCAGACCCACAGGGAATGAGGAGACAGCTGCCGTGCCCAGGAGGAGAAGGGACCAGACCTCCCCAAAACTCACAGAGGGAACTGAGCCATCCCCGTGCCTCCTTTCTGAAGGACAAATTCCAGTTGGGAACACAGGCTCTGGATCCTGGTTGGAAAAGGGATTTTTCTCCACCCACCCCTCCCATGGCACGGGTACATCCCTGAAGGGAGAAATCACAGCCCAACAGCTGATTTAAGGCTTAGTCCATGGCAGCAGCTCCCAGAAAACCAGCAGTTTTCCTCATATTTCCACAGAGAGGAATGCTTCCAGCAGGATTTCTAATTCTCCATTTAGGAATGGGTTGGAAAATTGGAAAAAAAAAATCCAACTGGGAAAAAAAAATCTGATCTCCAAGAGAGCAACACCTGCAGCTCATCCCAGGTAAAAGCAAGTGATAGGAGTAAGAGGTTCCTGATATCCAAATCACCTGTGGAAAGGGAATTTGGGAGGAACAGATTCCCTCCCAGGAATGTCCTTCATTCCCTTCATCTCAAACACAACCCCCCACCAACCCTCCTCAGCCTCAATTCACAGAATTTCCTTTCTTTAAGAGCATTTGGGCAGAAAGAAATGCAGTGAAAGGTAATCAAAAGCTGAATAAAAAAATAAATTTTATAAAAATACCCTTAAATTATTTTTAAAAAATCAAAATTTAAATATGCCAGAGGAAGAGCAAAAAAAAATCAAAAAAAATCAAAATTTAAATATGCCAGAGAAAGAGAAAAAAAAACAAAAAAAATCAAAATTTCAATATGCCAGAGGAAGAGCAAAAAAACCAAAATCAAAATTTAAATATGCCAGAGGAAGAGCAAAAAAACCCAAAAAAACCAGAATTTAAATATGCCAGAGAAAGAGCAAACAAGCTGGAATAATGGAAAAGCTACATACCCACAAATGCATCAACAAAACATGACTGCAGCTTTTGGCTCATTTTTAGTCACTTACCAAAGGAATACCTGCAAAACAAAACCAAGAGAAAGCACGAGAATTAAAACTGGGGTGGATAAATCCGAGGCAACGACGCCTTGTGTTGGTTTTGCTCCTCATCCCAACCTTTGGGGTTTCCAAACGCTGCCAACAACAGAAATCCCACCAAATGTAACAAAAATGGGAAAATGCTGCTGTGTGGGAACGGGAGGAGAGGAAATTCCCGAATTTTCAGGCTGCAGGGAATTGCCCCCTTTGTTGGGATCAAGCAGCAACACTCAGGGAAGCCCCTGCCCCAAATCCCACCATTCCCAAGGGCTGCTCCTGCTTTTCCCACTGCAATTCCCTTCAGCCTCACTTGCACCACGGTGATTTTCTGTAAAAATCACCAGTTCTGATTAAAACTGGCTTCGAATCCCAAAGCTGAGCAAGTTTTCAGATGCTGTTCTTCACGTTGTGTTTATTCCCAGTGGAATAAACTTCAATCCCACAGCAGGGCTTTGTGTTTATTTCTGTTTAGTTGTATTTGCAAAATTATATCCATTTGTGTATCATAGAAATATATAAACATATTTATATTTCATTTGCTTATATTAAACTAACCCAAAATACACAAAAAAACCCCAAATACTAAGAAATACACCAGGTTCCAAAGATTTTCAGAAGGATTTGCTGTGACTGAAAACATCCTGAATAAATTGCATTTTGCACTCATCATCGATGGGTTTTTGGAACTAACCAACCTCAATATTTTGCATCATATTTCACAGCAACTTCCTACAGATTTACTGATGTATAAAGAAGGGAAAAAAAGGCAGGATAATTTGTAATTTAATTAAGAATAAAAGCAGCTTTTCCTGAAGTTATCTGGCACTAAGGGAACCTCGCCTTGCTGATCTCAACACCAACTCCCTGGAATTATTCTCATTTCTTGGCACAAGTTAAGAACCCCCCGAGGCTCATTTAAAACACATCCCCCCCTCCCCAAATGAGGAATTAATAAAAGCCTGTATTTTGCTGAACCACATGAAGTTTTCTGACGTGTGTCTGGTGCTGATTACATCAATCCAGGCTCCCGGCCTCGTCATGTGATGACAGGCAAACACTTGTGGATTTATTTCTCTGAAGAAGCCTGCGAGACAAATGCCAAGGAAACCAAACCAAATGGCCCACTCCGAATCCATAAAACCAGCAGGAATTCTTGCAGGGATTTCTTCCTTTTTAATAGGTACAAGCAGGGCAGGTACCCAATTCCCACAGACCTCAGGTTGGAGTTTAGACCTTAATCACCACTTTGCCTTTTCAAGGTGTCTATAATGAGTTAACAGAAGTATTTATTTAAAAAATGGGGTTTTTTTCCCCCCACAATTTACTATTTGAAACATTCCCAACAGATAATAAGGAAAAACAGGAGTTTGATTTTGCAGGCTTGGGGGTAAATATCACCAACCGAACTTTGGAGCTGTACCCAGAAATTCTGCTGATTGTCAAACCCAGAAATTCTGCTGATTGTCAAACCCAGAAATTCTGCTGACTCAAAGTATATTCCACTTGGATTGCCTCAATCCCATTAAAAAGTGATGTCATGGCTGTTTTCTGCTGGGAGAGACAACATTTTCAGCCCTGACTTGTCAGAGGAAGAAAATTCCATGTCCCACTTAGCCTGGATCAGCTGGGAATCATAAACATCATTTAATATTTGAGTTAAATTGTTTTCACCACCTCGTCCTGATGATTAATTTTAGCTTCAGTATATTCCTGGGAAGTAAAAACAGAGCAAAACCTGGTTTGAACCCCATTATTCCCAAGGAAAACACTCCCTGCTCTCAGGGGTTTGAGGACACAGCTCTGCAAAACCTTCCAGGGACCAGGAATTCCCAAAATGCCACCTTTTCCAGAGAATTCCTTTTTTTTTCCTGCATGCAAAGCACGTGGGATGATGGCTTTTATTTGCTGAAGGAGGAGCTCATCAGCCAGACCTGCCCCATAAATCCACATTTCCTCCTCCACTCAGCTCCCCCATTTAATGCAGGGGTTGTTTGGGATGGGGATCTCTAAACATGCAAAACATTCCCCAAACAACATTCCTGACAGAGTCCATTAAAAACTGGCTAAACCAGGCAGATTCTACCTTTCCATCTAGGGATGTCCTGAGGAAAATCCAGCTGTGTTTGTAATAAGAACTGGAGTCAAACCAGTTCCACGCCAGCAGTGCCCAACACCACCGGCTCCTTCCAGCTGGATTTCCGGAGGCAGAATTCCCTGCTCATCCCTGAATCTGCAGCTGCTGTCAGCAGCTCCCATTGCTGTTCCCCACGGAGAAGATGCTCCATGGAAAGTGAAGCCAGCTGGCAACTTCCATCTCCAGCAGGAATCCCTCTCCTGCCCTGGGCTCTGCAGCTTGGGATGAGGGAGAACTTCTTTGGCTACTGGCACGTTTTCTATTCTGCACCAGGATTTGGTCCCCAACAGGAGGTTTCCAGGAGGTGGGAGCTCCACTGGGAGGTATCCCACCCCTGGGAAGGTTGGGAATGTGGCATTTTAACTCTCCAGGCATTCCCTCTGGCAGGGAGGGATGGAAGCAGGGGATCAGCTCCCCTGGAGCAGCCCCAGGCCGCAGCAGGCAACCAGAGGGAGCTTCCTTCCCAAAATCCCAGCAACAGGGAAAGCTGGGTGAGCCACCTGCCACAAATCCAGCAGGCTGTTAAAAAGGGTGAAGCCATGGAAATACAGAAAATGTGGGAAATCCACCTGTCCCAGGACAGGATTGTGAGAGAGCCAAAGGCCTGGCCAAGCAGGAATTGAGATTCCCCCTCCCTCCCCAGGTATCCAGCCTGGGATTATTCCACGTGGACATTTAGGCTTCTCCTTAAGCCTGTCCTGGATCTTCCTGCCCACCACACAAACCAGCAGCTTCTTGTCCTGTCCCCAGGGAGACAGGACAGAGGACAGAATCCTGGGATGGTCTGGGATCTCTTTCCTGGGTGGGAAAGAGCTCAGAGCTCACCCAGTGCCACCCCTGCCACGGCAGGGACACCTCCCACTGTCCCAGGTGCTCCCAGCCCTGTCCAGCCTGGCCTTGGGCACTGCCAGGGATGACTCCACAACCCCTCTGTGCCAGGCTTCCAACCTCCCTGCTTCTTTCACACACCTTCTCTCTGTCTCCTTTCCCTCAGCTCATTAATTTAATTAGCTTTTTTAATTTTCCCTCAGCCAATCCAACCCAGCTCCTCCAGCTTTCCCCCCCCCCCGTGCCCAGCCTGGGGCTGCAGCCACTTCCAGAGCAAAGGGACACCCAGGCACTGCCACTTCCCTGGCTCTGAGCAGTGAAAAGCTCATCCACAGCTCCCAAAAGTTACTGAAAGCCTGCTGGAAAACCACAATGTACCAACCAAATTAAAGCTGTAAACACTCAGGATGGAAAAACACCCCCTTTTTTCTTTCCTCTCCCTGGGACCTGGGGATTCACTTCCTCAGCCCAGCTGAGAAACATCGCTGGCAAAAGCCATCAAAATGAGCTCCAGGATTAATCTGGTGCACCATTAATTTCAGAACATCATTAACTGAAACGTGTGGGGGGTAAGAAACCTTTTTGACAGCTGGTTTTGGTCCCTGCCAAGCCTTCAGCACCGCACAGCCATGGTGGGGGGAGGAAACCATGGAATGGCAGCAAATGAAACCATTTCTGGTTTCTGGATTCACTTTCTTGTGGTCACAGAGCTCTAAAAGCTGGGATTCTGTGCTCTGCAATTACAACATCCACATTCAAATGGGAGGAACGGGGCTAACATTAAAAATCAAGGAGGAGGAGGAGGAGAGGGTTTGCTCCTGGGTGCTGGGAAAGGTGCCTGGGCAGGGCTGGAGCCAGGCAGGGCACGAGGAATGGGATGTCCCATCCTGGGCACCCACCTGGCTCCTCCCAAGGCATCACATCGTGCCAGGCCTGGCCAGGAGAGCAGCTGAGAATGCTGCAGCTGAGCCCCAGCACTCACCAGCTCTGCCCCTGCTCCTTCCCAAAGCCAAAAGTGATTCCGAACCCTGGCTCAGGTGGCTGCACAATCTGTCAGACTCCAGTGGGGTTTGCTCTGGTCAAATCCTGCCAGTCCAAAAGGAGGTGAATCCCACTGGGAGCTGCTCCTTGGGCTGGACACTGAGTCCAGGGAAAGGGCAAAATGGGGACAGAGCCCAGGCTGAGCAGCCCTGGGCTGGGATGAGCTCCAGCAGCAGGAGCTCAGCTGGACACCGATGGAAAACCTCGGGATCAGCCTCATCCTGGACACATCCAGGACCCAGGACAAGTGGGAATCACCTCCTGAGCACTGCTGTGATGCTGCTGCTACCAGCAGGAAGGTCCTGCAGGTCAAATCCCAGGAAAACAGGATGTCAGTAAGTGCTTGATTAAAGAAGGAATCCTTTCACTGCATGACTGAACCTCTCTGGGGCTGGCCCCTGCTGCCAGCCAGTGCCACCTGCATTCCCCCACCCAGGCCCAGGAACCTCCTCAATTCCAGGCCTCCAGCACTACTCCAGCCACGGATCAGCTCCTCCTGCCCATCCACTCCCAATTCCAGCTGGGCAGATCCCACTGGGATCTCTCCAGGACTGCTCCTACCCCAGCCCCAACCGAGGAGGGAAAAACCCTCCCCATGCCAGGAGGGCTGGGGAAAACCCTCTGTGACTCATTTCTGCCATCAGCCACAACTCAGTTGTCACCTCCCAGCCCAGCCATGGTTCTCATTAGCCTCATTAGCTCCCAGTTGTGCTGCCAGGCAGCCGTGTCACATGGAATTCATCTCTGTTTTCATTAACGTGTCATCCCCAGCGCTCTTTGAAACCGATCCCTTCCCTCTCTTCTGGGTGGGGAGGAGGTGCCAACGAGCAGCTTCCTGGGCAGGAAGGATGACCCCCCGAGATGCTGCAACCCTGGCCTGATGCTTGCAGAGATCATCTCTGCTTGCTGGGGACACAGGGAGGGCGGCTCGCAGCAAAAGGGATGCGAGGCTGAGATAACAAAGGGATTCCTGAGCTTCCCTGCCGAGGCCTGATGAAGGAATAAGATATTCTAACTTTTCTTGTTGGACAGCTGGGGAAATAAAGCCAGGTTGCAAAAAGGGTTCTGTTTGCAAGGCCCTAAACCCCTCCAATTTATCACGCCAAGGTGGTATTGGTTAATGAGATTTATCTAAAGGTGTTTCTTCTTGATGCACAGAACTGGACCCTGGATTCAGGGACAACGGGAATTCCTGCTTCCACTTCTGACTTGAATGGAAAGCTGGTCTCAGTTAAGAATTACAGCCCCTCAGCAGGAGCCTGTATCACTCCCAGACGTGATAAAGCGGGACAGAGACTGATGGGAAGCCCTTGCCAAGGTCACTCTGTCAAGCACAGCTGCCACATCCATTCCTGCCTGTGCAGTGATCCCTGAGAACTTCCCACGTGTCCTGAGAACACCCAGGACACCCAGGTTGCCTTTCCTTCCTTCACAGCTCCTGAATTTCAGGATCTGACCAAAAAAAAAACCAAAAAAACCCCACCAAAACTTCCTGAATTATCCAAACTGCTTAAAAAACCCCCTGATCCACTGATCCCTGCTGCAGCTGGATTGGGAGCTGAGAGCTCAGAGGGGGATCTGTCCCCCTTTGGAAAGGACAGGGCTCCTCCAGGCCAGAGGAAGCCCCCAGGATGGGCTGAGGGATGGAGCTGGGATGAAAGGCTGGCACAGTTGGGATTGCTGAGCCTGGAGAAGCCTCAGGGTGACCTGACTGTGACCTGCCAGGACCTGAAGGGAGCCTGCAAGAAAGATGGGGACAGAGGATTCCCGAGGAATGGAGTGACAGGAAAAGGAGGGATGCCTTCAAACTGCCACAGGGCAGGGTGAGGTGGGATGTTGGTGAGGAAGGTGAGGATGGGGAGGCCCTGGTTGTCCCTGGAAGTGCCCAAGGCCAGGCTGGACAGGGCTTGGAGCACCCTGGCAATGTGGGAGGTGTCCCTGCCATGGCAGGGGTGGGATGGGATCATCCTTGAACTCCCTCCCAACCCAAACCACGCCAGGATGATTCTGTCCCCACTCTTGTGCCCTCACCATCCAAGGGTCACAGACCAACGTGCCTAAAAATGGGAATGTTTTGCCAAATCCAGCCCTGATTCACACTCTGGCTGCTTTCCAACCTGGAACAAGAAACTCTGAGATCTGTCTCCAACCTTTACTGGGCTCTGGACAAGGCACCTCAAGTCTCAAAACCCAAAGGTGTAGAAAATAAGAGGGAAAGCACGGGAAGAGATTCATTTGATGGCCACTGAGGCCCTCCTGGGGAGGGAAAACACATCCTGAGCACCCCCAGCAGGCACTGGAGCCCAGCCTGACCCAAGCCCAGCTCACCCTGATTAAATCCTGCATGGCTCAAGTGCTTCTCAATGAGAATAAACCCCACAAACCCTCCAGCACACAGCAGCCCTGCCTCTTTCTCTGCTGCAGATGAACTCCTGAGGACACATTTAACTGCAATTAAATCACCTGCCTCAGAGCCAAGCCTTCCTCACCTGCTGCACCCTTCCAAAAACGTCCTTTCATATGAAACCTCCCATTTGTTCTGTTGCAGCAGCTAAAGATGAAAATCCACCAGGAACCTGGGGGCAGAAATTGAGGCATCTCCTCCCCTCCGTGCAATTTTTTGGGCTTCAAAGGCCACGTTGCATAAATAAAAAAGGATTTAAAAGGTGCTGCTTGGTCTTTTGTGACCCCCCCAAAATTCCTGCCTGCTCTTTTCTGACCCTCTCCCCAAATTCCTGCTGGCAGCAGCTGCACCAGCCTTTTCCACTGAAGAGAACCTTGCAGCCACCTTGTGCCATGACATTTTAGTTATTGGCTTGTTGAACTTATTCCCTTGAGCTCCTGTAACTCAATCAGAATCTTGAAAGAAAATAAAGGCCACAAGATTTAAAAATCCCACAATTCCAGCTTTGGGGGTTTTTTTTACATCTGTGCTGGCTGCCAGTGGGCAGTGAGCTTTGGGAACACAACAAGCCAGGGGAAGGAAAGGTTTTCAGATGGAAATGGGAAGGGAGGAAACAACAGGAGAAGAAACAGGAGATCAGTGGCAGAGTAGCTGGGAAGTTTGTTTTTAGAAGAAAGTGGAATAGCTCTCTGGAGACACCTTAGTGGGGGATAAAGGTGAATTCAGCCCAGAATTACCCAGTCACTCTGGTACAAAACCTGATTTAATTCCTGCTGGAAGCCTCTCCCTGCTCATCCCCACAAACACCAACCCCACAGGGAAGGACTCCACAAATGGAGCCTTCCTGGGGTCACCTGCAGCAAGGGTTTTGCTTAAAAACCAACGAGCTTGACCCAAATTCTTGCTGAAATGGATGAAAATCCATGATGGGAATATTCAGGAGGGGCAGAAAGGCAAAGCCATTTGTATGGGAGCTGTGGAGCTGCACTCTGGACAAGCTGCATTTGCAGCTTGCAAAAAATGGATGTTGGACTTTGAGGAATTCCCATAAAAAGCTTTTTAAAACATCTTTAAACAGCTTCTGCCCCACTCAAGCTGACTACTACCATTTTACTCCTATTTTACTACTGCAGAAATGACAGGAATAATCAAGGTTAAAAGGAACATCATGATTCAGCACTTCACCCAGCAGGTCAGATATTAAATATTAAATATTCCTCTGCCCTGGCAGATTTTGAGCTTCTTGACAGTCTCCTACTTCAAAAGGAAAAAGTTCAAAGTGGCAGATGGGAAAAAAAGAAGAAAAAAAACCCCCCAGTATCTGAAGGCAGACACACTGAGCCTCTGATGGCAGCGTGACACCATCACGTGGGTGGCCTTGACCCCAGACACAGCCAGGTTCAGCCTGCACACACCCACAGCTGCCTTGGGAAACCCAAATGTGCCCACAACGGCAAAAAAACTGCCACATTCCGAGGTGCAAAGCACCGGGAATCTCCAGGCACCGAAATCAAAGAATTCCTCTGCAAGGTCACCTCATTTTGAGAGCCACCAAAGCACATCTCCACTTCAGGCTGCCCAGAGTGGAGGACAACAAACTGCCAGAGCCCAGGGACACGAGCTGGGCCTGCTTCTTGGCATTGCAGGCTGCCAAAACACTGCTTCTCCTGCAAGCCCCACCACCAAGAGCTGGGAGGAAGAGTTGGTGGAGGGTTTGAAGACCCTCCCAGGGCTGGCCGTGCTGTCCCCAGGCTCGTGGCGATTCCCCAGCTGCCAGGTGGGGCCAGGCCAGGCAGGGAACGTGTCCTGCCCTTCAAAGGCCACACTTTGCTCTTCTGAAGCTTCCCCTGGCTGAGCCCAAGGCAGCTGGGCAGCAGTTGAAAGAGCTGCTCCTTCAGCAGCCCAAAACAAATAGGGACATTTAAAATTAAAATAGACAAAAAAAGGCGATAAAAGGAATAAATTGTCCCTCGCTGGCCTGAAGAAGAGAGCTCTATTCCTGCTGATCACACTGGGTTTTCCCTGCACTGCCTTCCCAGGGAAGCTCAGCAGAGGGTTTTGGGGTGGCTCGCAGGGGCCCAGGCTGGCCAGCAAACAGGGACAGCAGCATTGTACAAAAACTCAAAAAAACATTTTTGTTTTCAGCCACAGAAGGATTTTTTTTTATTATTATTTGGACCTCAGGAGGAATTTCCTCCTCGTTTCAGACACCTCTCTGCTGAGCTGCCTCACCACTCCAGGATTCCTGAATGCCTGACATTGTCCTCCCTTCCCTCAGGAGAGCTCTGCAGGTGCTTTGGAGAAGCAACAGAACTCATCAAAACCTCTCCATCTGCCCCAAACTGGGAGCAAGACAATCAATGCACCATCCAACCCCACCCACAAACCAGTGTGAGCAGGGAGTTGTAAAGGCAGCCTTGGTTTTAAGGCAAATCCTGCAGGTTTTGGGTGCTCTGAGCTCCTCCCTTTCCACCAGCACAGTTCCTGAAGGACAGGGGGAATTCAGTGACTCCTGCTTTGCTCTTTCCCTGTTTCCCTGCACTGGAAGCAGCCAGCATCCCTCTGTCCGGGGAATTCCACGTCACACTGCAGGAATAATCTGGGTCTGAGTCTTTTCCCCCAGCCCATCACAAGAACCACCTCATCTCCTGCTTCAGACAGGAGATTAAGAGGAAAAGAAGTTGAGGGAACATCTCTGATCCCCCCTTTTCTCTTATCCCTCCCCCTTGCTGTGTTGCTGTTGCACACCAGGCTAAATTTCACCCCCCAAATTTCAAGGGGCAAAGGAGGGGGAGAGGATAAAAAACAACCCAGCCTTATCTCAACTATCAAGAGTCAATTCCTTTCAACCACAACAGACAAACTCCAGGATCCATGTGCATTCCTGCCAGGAAAATCATGGCCACAGAGCTGGGAAGGGACCCCAGCACTGATCCCTGAGCCTCCCCCTGCCCAGGAGCAGGAGTTTGGATATGGGCTGCTGGAGGAGGGGAAAAGGCTCCTCTCTGCATGCCCCACCCTTTGCCTCTTCCTTAAAAAGGGGCCAAAACAGCCACTCTGAGCTCACCAGGCACAACTGGAATTAGTTGGGGACAACCTCAAGGGTTCTGCAGGACTGGCAGAGGAGCCAGCACCCCCCTGCTAGGAAAAGTGGGAGCAGCACAGCACACACTGCTCCAAGACATGGGAAAAAACAATTCCAGGTGGGTTAAAAAAAAAAATGCAGTTACAAGAGCTCTACAGCCACAGCACCAGCACAGGGAGCACTCCAGGGAGCTGTGGGCACTATTGGAGAGCCTGTCTGAACTATCCCACTGCTCCAGGAATTAACAGCTCCAACCTCCAGCCTTGGAGCCACTGCAGCTCCAGCACTCAGCTACAAAACCTTGGCAGCTTCAGGGGGAGGTTGTTGGGATTTTTAGTCTTTCTCCCCTCCAAAGAGAAACACAAAGAGGAAGAAGTCCAGCATCACATCCAGGTGTTGCTCCTGTATCCCTGGAAGCCAGAGCAGGAGGATCCTTGAATTCCTGCCCTTTCACGTTCAAACATCTAGAAAAATGACAAGAAATTCTGGAATCACTTGGAAACAGGCACTGGAAAACCATCCCCTGAGTTCTTTTTCCAGCTCTGTGGCTTGGTTTCACAGCTTTAGGTTCATGCTGAGTTAAGAGCTCAGAGAATGGAGCTTTTCAGAGGCTGTTCTCCTTCACCCACTTACATTCCAGCTGGAGTAGGATGGGAATGAATGGGGCAGCACATGCAAATCCTTCAAAGTAAATCCACTGAGCCCATCTGGGGAAAAGGTGTCCTGCTGTAAAGCCAGAGAATTTGGGAAGGATATCCCTGGGCACCTCCTGATGGCAGAACCTTTGCCCTTTTCCCTCAGCTGCAGGCAGAGAGGCACCTCAGGGGGTGACCTGATGAAATTTGGGGTTTTCAGGGCACATCCTCTTTCCAACAATGTATTTGGGGCCTTCACAAGGGTAAGGCCGAGCTAAACCCTTCATTTCTGCACCACAGCCCTTCCCTGCAGCAGGGGGATTCACAGAGTCAGGTTTCTCCTTCTGCCCCCACAAGGTCTCTGTGCTTATTCCAAAATACAGAATCCCAGCTCTCTCCTGGACAGAGCTGAAAACTGAGAAACCACCCCAAAAGGAATTATTGAGGGAATTCCCTTGCAACAGCCACGAGGGGAAGCACTGCACAGCTGGGATAACAGCCTGGAATGTTCTGGAATGACCTCAGTGGGAAGAGAGACAGGAGAATCATCAAACCCAACCCTGCACCAGTGGACAGAGGAGAACTCGGGGCAGATACCCCAGGTAAGGCAGAGCTGGGACATTCCCATGAATCATTTGTGCCCAGAAATCATTTCTGCCAGGTTTTTTTTCCTGGTATCTCCCTTCCCTCCCATTCCTCCATGGACAACCTGGTGAGGAGCAATCACAAATCAGGATCAGAAATCCAAACCGCAGCCGGAAAACCGACGCGTACCACAGAGAAAAGGAGGGAAAAGCAGAGCAGAGGGATGGAGAACCCACCAGATCTGTCCAACGTTGACCAAGGAGAGGTAGAGGAGCCACAGCAGGGCCATGAGGACCATGTTGGCACAGCCAGTCAGCAGCACAAAGGCTGCCCCTGCCAGGCCAGCCAGGGCCAGGCAATCCAAGGCGCTGTCCATGGCAGACCAGTCCAGGAACCAGAGCAGAGTGGGTGCATAGCTCAGGGCATCCAGGCCCACCTTCCCCTTGAAGTATTTCTTGATGTCCTGCAGGTAGAGCTTGCAGGGGAGCAGCCCCTTCTCTCCTATCAGCTGCTTGTTCTGCTGAAAGGCCACCAGGAAGGCCACGGCTGCAGGAGAACAAGGAGAGGGAAAAAAAGGCGTGAGGAATCACCCAGGAGGAGGGAGCTGCTCTGAATTCAGAGTCAGAGAAGCAATTCCTGGAAGGGATTTATTCCCCAGTCCTTATCTCCCCTGAAATCCAACACAGGGCCTGACAAAAGGTTCCCTGGGTTGCACCTGGATGATCTTTAAGGTCCCTTCCAACCCAACCCATTCTAGGATTCCACGGTTTCTAGGAACCACAAGGAATTCTATAAATCCTGTCTTGGCTTTGGAGGACAAGAGATCTCCACCTTTACACAACATTACCTGGGCATCTATCAAGTACCAGGATCTTTCCCTTATATTGAGAACACTTTGTATCTCAAAACATTGTTAATGAGGGAGCTGAAACTCATTTACACCATGAACGAGGTGTCCATGAACCCCAGAATGGCTTGGGTTGGAAGGGACCCTAGAGATCCTCTCATCCATGGGCAGGGACACCTTCCACTGTCCCAGGCTGCTCCAAGCCCCATCCAACCTGGCCTGGGACACTCCCAGGGATCCAGGGGCAGCCACAGCTTCTCAGAGCACCCTGTGCCAGGGCTCACCACCCTCCCAGCCAGGAATTCCTTCCCAATATCCCATAACCCTGCCCTCTGTTAACACAAAGCCATTCCCTGTGTCCTGGCCCTCCATCCCTTGTCCCCAGTCCCTCTGCAGCTCTCCTGGAGCCCCTTCAGGCCCTGCAAGGGGCTCTGAGCTCTCCCTGGAGCCTTCCCTTCTCCAGGTGAGCACCCCCAGCTCTCCCAGCCTGGCTCCAGAGGGGCTCCAGCCCTTGGAGCAGCTCTGGAATTGCTCCAACAATTCCTTCCTGTGCTGAGGACCCCCGAGCTGCTCAAAGCACATTCAATTCTTTGAGTCCATGGTTCACCACCACAACTGCCCAAAACAGCACCTCTGACCCCCTGCATCCTCTCACACCCTGGGAGGTTGGAAATCCACAATCTGAACACTTTCCCATCCCTTCAATTCCCACTTTTTCCATGTCCCTGCAGCTGTCCCATTTATAGTGTTCCTGCTCTTGCCCTGTCTTAGACCAGCCAGCTGCTTTTTTTAACAGCACATCAGCAATTTAATTACAGATCATAGACCTAGCATTTGATGTCCTACAGAGAAAGTTGGGCAGTTTTTAGGCATTATCTCATATTTTAGGCATCTCCTGCAGTTACCAATTTGCAGTTTGTAACTCCAGTAATCTCCATGTCTCGAGGATAAAAAAAATGAGGAAGGCCAACATTTCCTGATTAGGTTGCATCCACTAATTTACCCATCCTTCAAACATTCCCCAAACACCAGCCACGTCACTGGCAGCAGCACCAGAGCTCTTGGGAAAAGCCAATTTGTTCCCTTCCCCAATCCTCCTTGGTTAATGATCAAATCTGCTTCCTTCCTTATCTCAATGCTGGCATTCTGCAAACAACAACCCTGGTGTTCATCTGGTGTCTCTCCCTGGGAGCACTGGGGGAGAGGCTGTGTGAAATCAGAGCCCAAATTCCCATTGCTTTGAAGTCTGGAGCAGCAACCCAAAGTCTGCAGCCCCAGGGAATCCAACTGAAAGTCCCATTCCCCAGACAAAGGTCTCCAGTGGGTTCCACTTAATCCACTTAACACTCCCCCAGCTCTCTGCACACAGCCATGGGTTTTATTCTCAGTTAAAAACCACGAAAAGTCATCAGCCAGCACGCAGCAGAGGTCACTGGGCGAGATCCCTTTGATTCCAGCAGATCCTGAAACCCAGGGATGGCACAATAAAGCTGGGAGTTAATTGGTGATGTCTCTTCCCATCCATCTTTTATACACAGTGAATGATTTTACAAGTAAAAGACGTTTTTCTTCAATTATTTTACTCAATTATGGACAGGGAGAGACATGAGGAAGGCTATTTCCAACACTACAGGATCACAAATTAAGTGTTCTCTATTTCATCCATCTTCTTCTACCAACACTCAGCTCAGCACAAAACTGTGTAATCAGAAAGCCTAACATGAAACCAGCAGAAATAAAATTCTTCTGAGCTTTACACAGCTTAATATCTTCATTCTTGGCTTAAAAAAAGCCAACTGAAAGCCAGTTCTGCCTTAAAACTCCGTGGCTTGATTTCCCGTGATTAACACTGCAATTTGCTGCACGGTTTTCCAAAAGTGCTAATCAAATTCACCTCTAACTGCTCCAGAATTGCTGCCCCAACCCATAAATGCTGAGCAGGTTTTTGCCTAAAAAAGGTCCAAATTAGACCCCTGCGCCGTACGCGAGACAAACAAGGAAAGGGCAAATTAGGGAAAAACAAACGCCAGCAATTCCAGCAGAGAGCCCATTGGAGGGACAAAATCCTGCTCAGCCTCTCCCAGCCTGCAGGCAGCAAAGACTGGGTTGGAGCTGCCATGAAATGCACGTTTTAGGATGGCCCAGTGTGGGCTCCAGAGGGGTTTTCTCCCAGCACATCCATTTCCAAGGGCACCGTTCACAACCCAAACCCAGCAGCACCAGCCCGAATTTCGGGAGGGTTCACCTCCCCCAGAGCAAACCCCACCGTTCCACCTGTGTTTGATCCATCACCTGCCAGGTGATGCTCAGCTTCCCAGAGCTCCAGCCTGGATCCAGCTCCCTCTCCTGGACACTGCCCGTGCTCAGTGTCTGGATCACTCCCGGCTCCCTCCCCACCCATCTCCAGCATCCTCTGCAGCACCTCTGAAGGGCTCATCCCTCATTCAGCTCCCACCCATCCATCCCTGCTCCATCTCCTGAGGTTTTCCCCTCCTGAGCTGCTGGACACGGGGAGGAGCTGAAACTAAAGACAGAGACTGCAAAGGATTGCAGCGACACAGGAGATGCCCAGATCCAGGAGGGGAAAAGGGAAGTTATTTATCAGCTTGTCATTCCTTCCTCTCCCTGAACCCCAGAGAAACTGGAGCCTTAAATTCAGTGGAACAGACCCTGCTGCCTTCTCCAGGAACCTTCCCTTTGACCTTGGCTTGGTCAGGGGGTAAAAAAGTCCCTTTTCCCCCGAAGCCTGTGCTTCTTCCTCTTCCTTAACCTGTATTCTGGAACCTCTCTCCCTGCAGCCTCGTGTTTGGGGAGTTTCCACTCTGCATCTTCCACTCCCTCCAGCTCAAACAACTTTGCACTTTGGGCACTGACTGGCACCACCACCACCCTGCTGGGCTTGGGGCACACTGACCCACTTCTCCTTGGTCCTGGAGCTTTTCCCTGGGACTCTGCACCCCTCCAGACCTGGCACAAACCCCACCACGCTTCCATCACCCCTGGGCTCGCTGCCCACGCTTCTCAGGGACAATTCCAGGATTTGGGAGTGCTCAGCCCCCTGTTCCACCCGGATTTGCCATTCCCCAGGCTGTGCAGGTGGCAGGAACGGAGCAGCTCCAGGTCTGCCTCCCACTGCAGAGCCTTTGACAGCTCACATGGGAGCTCTCCCTGCTGCCAGCTGAGCTTTACATAATACATGCAAATTATCGGGGCTGCTAATAGACCTTCCCTACTTATCCTCACCTCGCAAGGTGCTTCACTGTACTTTTCCATTAACTCCCCCCCTCCCAGCCTCCCCTCTCCCCCCAAACCCAGCCTGTTCCTTGTTCAATCCCACGTGGTACCAACAACCACCACCAAGCGTCCCCATCCAAAGGGATTTGCTCCATCCAGATCTCCCGGGCACCTCAGCCCCTTCCCCTCGGTCCAGGCTCAGCCTGTCATGGTAGGGGAATGAGAGAATCCCGTTCTTCATGCTCAGGAAAGATTTAAAGACGTGAAATCCAAAACTTTCCGGTCATACGGCTTTTTCTCTCTTCCCCCCCCCTTCTTAAAAGGGGTCTTAACTTTTCCTTAATGCCCCAACCACAAGAAGAACTGAACCAAGAGCACAGAGCTTTGCCTGAAAACCAAACTACATTTTGCACACACACAAGAACTCTGCCTGGAGCAGTTTATCAAGTGCCCCTTTGACCCGGCGAGGCATTTGAACATGCCCTGAGCTGGCTGCTGCAAGATGAGGTTGTACTGCTGCAAAGAAGAAAGAACAGAATATTCCTGGCATTTGATTACCAGAGAAAAGAATCAAATAAATTCTCAATTGATGAATTCCCCTGCAAAGTTTTGCAACACAGAAGCAACAACACCAGAGCACTGAGCGAAGGGTGAAGCCAAGCACCCACAAAAAACACACAACAAAGTGCTCTGCTCTTAACACCTTTCTTGTTTTCTTGCCTTTCACGGCCAAGCTGAACACTTTGGGGTGGTTGCTCGGGGGGGGTTTTGAAGTGCTTATCTCCCTGCTGCCTCCACGTTTGAAAAGGTGTGGAAAAAGAAAAAGCTCCCCTTTGGGTCTCAGGCTGCTCAAAACCACCCCAGCCCGCAGCTGGAGGGTGCCCTGGGAACATCCCTCTGCTCCAGAGGGCCTTTGGGCAAGGAGAAGGCTGGGAGAGAAGATTCCCTTCTCCACCTTTGTTAGTTTTTTCCCCACTCCAGGGGGATGCAGCTGCTCAGAGAGCCCAGAGCTGATGCGCTGCTGGTGCCGCACAGCCCTGCAAAGGAGCACTGAGCTGAAACAAAACCTTCCAGGGCAGCAAAAGTGCCTGAAGATGTTGTCTAATCTTGACCAGGCAGGCTGAAAGCTACTGGGAGCCTTTTAATAAAACCGAGGGAAGGGCAAGCAGGGGAGATGGCAGAGAAAGAGAGGAGGAAGGACACCGGGGAGAGCCAGGAGCCTACAGGAAGCCAAACCCCCCCGAGAGAGCTTTGGATTTCAGATTTAGGAAGAAGGAGCGTGAACCTCCCGTAGCTCTGGCGCTGGGGAAAGAAAATACTATTAAACAATACATCAGGAGAAGGAAGATAAACTGGATTTAAATAATAGCTTTTATTTCAAAGCTCTCCACAGAGCCTGGCTGAGATTGGGGAGGGTGGTATCTAATTACTGAAATCTCTACAGCTGGAATCTGATGATGGTAATCACCCAAAAAGGGCACTTAAAAATGATTTAGAAGGAGGGTGAAAGGAGCAGGTAATGCACATTTATTGTCTAGAGCTTTGGGATCAGCTGTTTACCTGTAAGAGCACTTCCAGCAAGACCTCAAAGTATTTCTGGATTGCCAAAACACCGATCCCTGTCACAGGGAACAAATAGGGCAAGACCAGGATGGAAAAGCTGCAAATCTCAAAATGACATTTGGCCAAGGCTCTGCCCTGCTCAGGTGAGACCCCACCTGCAGAGCTGCCTCCAGCACAGGAAGGACATGGAGAGAGCCCAGAGGAGGCACCAGGATGAGCAGAGGGAGCACCAGCTGTGCTGGGAGAGCTGGGATGGTTCAGCCTGGACAGGAAAAGCTTTGGGGTGAGCTCAGTGTGGCCCTGCAGGACCTGAAGGGGCCATCAGGAAACATGGAGAGAGACACCTTCCAAGGGCTGGAGGGACAGGACAGTGCTGTAAGGACCAAACCTCACAGAACTTTTCAGCTGGATCCACTTTCCCTGCCCTCCCTCTCCTGCCAGCAGCAGGTGGGGTTGGTCTCTGACCCCTCCAAATCCTCAGATCCTCTCCCATCTCCAACCTGCCTCTCACACAGCAGCTGCTTTGCCAGGGACTTCCCAGGCTCGGGCTGCTTCTGGAAAACCCCTTCAAAAGACACAAAAAAAAGAAGGGGGAGAGTTGTTACAAGCAAAGGGGGAGGGGGAGAAGGGAGGGCACACAGAAGGACACTCCACACCTGCCTTGCTCTGCCTGTCCTCCTTCCACACAGGAAGATCCTCAGGGAAAACATCTCCCATACCAGCAGCAGGCAATGAACACCCCTTGGGAATGGGGTGGGGGCAGGAAGGAGGTGACAAGCTCTCAGACCACACTTTGGGGTCACTGCACACCCCAAATCGCGTTTCTCTCCACCACATCCTCAAGGTTCTTCACTTTCCCATCCCTCCCTTTCCACCCAGGAGAGGAAAAACCGCTCAGCTCCCAGAGGAGCTCCGACCACATTCCCCGANCACAAGCCAAGCACAAGCTGCACAACAAGCAGGTGAACTTTTCCTCTCCTCCACCTCTCCCCCTAACAAGGGACACAAACATTCTCCTGCCCTGCTCCTTCCAGCACCAGTACCCCAAACTCTCCCTCTGCCACCCCACTCTCCAAAAGGTTTCCTCACTCCATGCTATAAAAGCATTTTGGGGGTCTCCTCCTCCTCTCTCCTGCTTGAAAAAACACCACAAAGAATTCACCCTCCTTTTTTTTTTAAGCATCCCACACTTACTCACCGACCTGCAAGCTCAACTTCTCCCTCTGGCCCAGCCCCTCCCAGCCTCCTTTTCTCCTGCAGCTCATCAGTTTCAGTCACTTCCACCTGTACCCCACCTGACCCCCAATCATTCTCGTTCCCCACCCCGGTGTCCCGTTCACCACAAGGTCCCACACCTTTGATTTCCACCAATTCCCAGCCCTCCAGCCAGCCCCTGCTCCCTTCCCACCCCTCACACCCTCCTCGGTCCCAGGTGTGGCACATTTATCACCCCAAATCCAGCACCGAGGAGCAGCAGCCTCCACCGAAGGCACAGCACAGAGCACTAATCAGTTTTTCATAAGAAAACTGCAAACTGAGCCACGTGAAACTCAGCAGCCTGGATTTACACACGGGGGAATATCGGAATCGCTTTCATTTTGACTGAAAGAGTCATAACCTCGCATTTCACCGAGAGCTGAAACCAAACTAGAACCAGAGCACGTGTCAAAACCATACGAAACTACAACTCCTGCATGGTTTTGATGCAAAATAATCTAAGCAGGCTGGCAGGCTACAAATTCTAACGATTCTGTGGACAAATCTGGGGCAAGTTTAGAATTTGTACCGTAGTGTGTTACTTGTCAGTTTTGGTTTCACTGTAAATATTTTTAAGCGGCGCACCAGTGGGCTCTGAGCACAGCTCCCAGTGCCAAAGCGAGAGGCAAACGAGCATGGCAGAGGCTGGAAACTGCTTTTACTGTGGAATATTTTAAGGTCATGTTGACTCTAGGTCCTGGCTCTTGGTGCTGTTGGCACCCAGGGATGGCATCTGTCCCTCCAGTCCTGCTGCTGCATAAGACAAAGCGTTCCTCTCTTGCACTGTGAGCTCTCAACTCCAAGGGAAAGGATGAGCAGCTCCGAGCAGCTCTGCTGAGAGGTACCAGCCTGGTGGTGTGAGCTGGAGCCTCCTTCCAGCATCACCAACCCCATCCAGCCATCAGCCACAGGGTCCCCAACCCACCAGGAGAGTGGGAGTGGAAGAGAAGAGAATCATGGAACATGCAGAGCTGGAGGGGACCCAGAATGATCATAAAATCACAGGATATTATGAAGCGGGAGGGACCCGCAAAGATCACGGAGTCCAGCCGCTGTTCCTGTGTAGGACATCCCCAAGGATGTCACCACGTGCTTGGGAGCGGTGTCCAAGGGCTCCTGGAGCTCTGGCAGCCTTGGGAATGCGCTCATTCCCTGGGGAGCCTGCTCAGTGCCCCACCACCCTCGGAGGAGGGAGGAAAAACCTTTCCCTGCTCTCTCCCAACCCTCCCTGGCACAGCTCCAGCCGCTCCCTGGGCGCCGTCCCCGCTCAGCACCCGGGGACACGGCGGGGGCAGCGCCCGCCCGGCACTCACAGTACACGAAGGCAATGGAGCGCAGCAGCACGATGCGGGTCAGCCAGAAGGTGCCCGGGGAGAGCGGCGAGGCCGCGGTAGCGAGCCCGGGCTCGGGGGAATCGGGGGATGCAGCGGGGGCCGCTCCGGGAGCTCCATCGGGGGCTCGGGCCCGGCCAGGGAGGCGCTGCCGGAGCCCCGCGCTGGGCGCCGCCATGTCGGGCACAGCGAGCATGTGCGGCCCGGCGGGGCGGGCCGTGAGGGGACACGGGGCGAAAACGGGGGAAAACGGGGGGGAAACGGGGGAAAACGGGGAGAAATGGACACAAACAGGCAGAAGCGGGGAAAATGCTCTGCAAGCGGCGCCGCTGTGTCGGGCACAGCGAGCATGTGCGGCCGGGCGGGGCGGGCCGTGAGGGGACGCGGCGGGGACGGGGAGAAATGGGGAGAAGCGGGAGAAAAACGGGCAGAAATGAGGAGAAGCGGGGGGAAACGGCAGAAATTTGGAGAAATGGGCAGAAACGGGGAGAATGCTCTGCAAAGCGGCGCCNAGGGGGAAACAGGGGAAAACGGGGAGAAAGGGACACAAAGAGGCGGAGGCGGGGAAAATGCACCGCAAGCGGCGCCGCGGTGGCGGGCCCAGCGAGCATGTGCGGCGGGGCGGGGCGGGCCGTGAGGGGACGCGGCGGGGACGGGGAGAAATGGGGAGAAGCGGGAGAAAAACGGGCAGAAATGAGGAGAAGCGGGGGGAAACGGCAGAAATTTGGAGAAATGGGCAGAAACGGGGAGAATGCTCTGCAAAGCGGCGCCGCCGTGTCAGGCACAGCGAGTGTGCGGCCCGGCGGGGCGGGCCGTGAGGGGCCGCGGCGGGGACGGGGAGAAAGGAGGGGGAAACCGGGAGAATTCTCTGGGAACCGGCGAGAACATGCAAAGTTTTATTTAAAAAAAATAAAATAAAATAAAATAAGCAGGTCTGCGGAGGTGGCGAGAGGTCTGAAGCATCTCTGTGGTGAGGCTGTGGGAGCTGGAGGAGGGAAGCTGAGAGGGGATCCCGTTCATCCAAGCGTTTCCAGCGGGTTTTGGAGGATGATGCCGGGCTCTGTTCGGTGATGCTCAGTGACAGGATGAGGAGTGATAACCCTAAGCTAAACTGGAATCCAAATCGCAGAATATTCTGGTTTGGAAGGGACCCCCGAGGATGATCGAGTCCCTTCAGTGAATGGTTCACACAGGGGTTGAATCCTCAGCTTTGCAGTTAGCAGCGCCGTGCTGGGACTGGCTGAGCTCAGGACAGATTAACACAACAAATTCCACCTCAATTCAGGGAAAAACTTATTTCCATGGAGGTGGCAGAGCCGTGGAACAGCTGCCAGGGCGGGTGTGGATGTCCCTCTCTGGAGTCATCCCAAACACACCCAGACACACTCCTGTGTCACCTGCTCCAGGTTACCCTGCCTGCAATGGGGGATCATTTTAAGTTAAATTCCTCAGGTTTTCCTCAGAGAATCATGGAATGGTTTGGGTGGGGAGGGATATTAAAGCTCATCCAGTTCGAATTTTTGGCACCTTCCACCATCCCAGGTTGCTCCAAGCCTCGTCCAACCTGGCCTTGGACGCTTCCAGGGATCCAGGGTTCTCTGGGAAGTCCATCCCAGCCCCTTCCCGCCCTCACAGGGAAGGATTTCCTCCTAAAAATCCCATCTGAATTCACTACTTGTGATGCTGCCATGATTTTTACATTAAATAATTTACGAGCATCAAACACTTGGCTGTGTGGAGTTCATAAACAGTATTTTTGAGCGTAAACACACATTGAGTATCCCCTTAGTAAACACCTCCATGCTGGTCGCTGAGAAAGCATCTGCTATCAGGTGTAACATTATTCAACACTTCTCAGCCTCGAAACCAGTCCCTTCTAAATGCCCCTTTTGTTTTTCCAGTTTCCCATCACCGCTGCTCGCATTGTTCTCCTTAGGAAAAAAAAAATAGAAAAAAAAATCCCACATAATGGTGCATTGTATAGGGAAGGAAAAATCAGCTGTTTGTTAAAGGCCGCTGGAATACTTCAGTTCTGCTCTCCCTGGATCGGCCTCGAGGTTTGCAGAGGAAAATTTAAATAGATGGGAGCTAATGGTTTCCTTTGTGGGGTCTGCTCCAGCAAATTCCACGTTAAACGGGATTGTCTGTAAAACAAACTGGATAATTGAGGAAATTACTGCGGGAAAGTGGAGGGCTTCGGCTAAAGATTTAGCAGAAAGGGAGGAATAACTGGGGCTGGGAAGGGAATGCTGAGCTGGGTTGGTTTTCATTGCCGGGGATGGCTCTGAGATGTGCCAGATGCACAGGGTGAGGTGGTGGCACCGCATTGGGGACATCGTGTGCCGGGAGCACCTTCCAACAGGACAATTTTGAATAATTTTTTAATTATTTAAATAAAATAACTTTAAGCCTAAACTAGCAGAAATATGTTGTTACTGACAAGGACTCAATTCACATAACAGGCCCTGGAAGCCTTTCCTGGCTTTCCGGGAAGATGATTCAGGCTAGAAAGAAAAACATGTGATAAACCCGTTGATTAGGACACCAAATGACATATTTTCTGTCCCAAATGTGACTCGAGGATCTTTGTGTGTGATCTTTGTGATTCCCAACTCAGAATATTCTGTGATTCCACGAATCCCTTTGTGGGGACCATAACCTGGGGAGCCTGCTCGGTGCCCAATCATAATTTTGATTATTAATTGCTTGTCCTATGGTACCACTTAAGGATCCCTCTTCTGAACCAGCCCCTCCTCATTAACCTGCACAAATTCACCAGAAAAAAAGGTGATTCTTCCTCTAAAAATCCTTTCCAGCCTTAATCCCGGAGTCAAAGAGCAGATTTCCACAGGGAAAATCGGGGATTTTAAAGGGGAGAATGATTCCTGCTGGAAAAAAAAATGGATTAGCAGAAGGAAGCTCCCGAATTCTTTGTGAGGTGCCCAGCCCTTCAGCTGGCTTTTCTGCTCACTTCCCCATTTCTTCTTTTATTTTCACCTGGCAACTTCAGGAAAGAAAACAGCGCAAACCCCGAGCGAAAAATAACTCAGACAAGGCACTTCAGAATGGGTTTGGAGCCTTTCGAGCCTCCAGGGGAAGGCAATTCATGAATGCCAGGCGGGCAGGGGCATCGCTGGTGCTCATCTTCATTCACCGAGCCGCCCCCAACGCCACGTCCCCTATTTTGCTGTGTTCCAAACCAGCTGCAGGAGTGCCAGGGGAACAAGCCTTTACTGTCACAGCAGCCAGCAGCTGTCCCCAGCGGCACCCCAACCCCGCTGGCTGGGCCTGGCACCCGAAATCGCTCTGTGTTCATTCAGCTCTGGCCTTTCGCCCCTCTGGCTGCCAGCGTTGGGGTTGAAAGGGAGCAGAGAAAGCCAAAATCGGGAGCTCGGGAGGCAGCACGAGCGCGGGGGGCTCCTCTGAAGAGAGCGGACATTCAGTTGGGAATAATGCAGGCACACACCGAGCACTCAGCTGCGTTTGCTGAAGGGGAGATGGGCACCTCACAAAGAATTCGGGAGCTTCCTTCTGCTAATCCATTTTTTTTTCCAGCAGGAATCATTCTCCCCTTTAAAATCCCCGATTTTCCCTGTGGAAATCTGCTCTTTAACTCCGGGATTAAGGCTGGAAAGGATTTTTAGAGGAAGAATCACCTTTTTTTTCTGGTGTATTTGTGCAGGTTAATGAGGAGGGGCTGGTTCAGAAGAGGGATCCTTAAGTGGTACCATAGGACAAGCAATTAATAATCACAATAATCATAATTAATCACAATAATCCCAGTTATTTTGAAAAGATGCCACTCAGGCTGTGCTGTGCAGGACAAAAGAAGAGATCCTTTGCCAACATCTCACCTGACATTTAATGTGTAATTAATACATGAGTGGGTTTTGATCCTGCAAAAACATTTTTTGGTTTCTTGCTGGGATCTTTGAATACTTGAATAAATAACAAATAAACTTTATTCAATACATTTTGAATAAAAATATTGATATCAGATGTTCTTTTTCTTTGGTATCCACTGCTGAAACCTAAAAAAGGATTTAGGAATCCCAGGCACTCCTTTCCACTTGCATTCCAAGCAGGAAAGAGAGAAATCAGTGGAGTCCTGCCCAGTGCAGGTGTGCAGAGTTTTTTTACCCACACCAGGTAAATATTCACGTTGGAAAAGAGCTGCTGCAGGTCACAGAACTGTGGGATCAGGATGGAAAATCCCCCTTGGAGCACCCAGTGCCAAGGCCACGCTTAACCCATGTCCCCAAGTGCCACAGCCACACGAGCTTCGGGCAAGGCAAGGCCCATTTTATGTGAACAGAAGGCAAATTTGGGATCTGAAGTGACCTGCAAGGAATGGATCCACACAAATTTAGCCTTAAATTGAGTGAGGAGGCAGTGGAGCCTTCCCAAGCACCCAGTGTGGGATGGGACCCACCACTATTGTCCAGCCCGGGGGCAAAGCTTGTTTTAATTGCAATTAATTGAAGCTATCACCTGTCTTTTTCATTTCCTTCTTTTCAGATATCAGGATTTTTTCTGGAAAGGCTTGAACATTGTTTCACAGCAACCTCAGAGCTGCCACGTCCTCTGGGCTGAGCATTAATCCTGCAGGTGTCAGAGGCTGATTTTAACACCACAGGTTCCTCTGTATCTGATCAGGGTTTGTTTTTAATTCCCCATAAGGCTCTTTGTCTTTGCTCCTTGGAATTCCCACGTGCACTCTGCTGGCAGGTCAAAGGAGGCCAGCTTGGGATAAATGAGAACTTTCCCCCTTGATCAGATGAAGGATGGAGCCCACCTTTGGGACAAACACAGTCCGTGTGTGCATCCCAGAGCACATCCGTGGGCTCCAGAGGTGCCACATGCTCTCATCCTCTAAAACCTTCCCTGGCTGCCACTGGAAAGGAAATTTTTCCTTCCTGGCACGAGCAGGGCTCTGCCTGCTCTGCAGCCAATGCACACAGGCTCTTATTCCTGCAGGAGGAAGCGGTGTGGAACAGAGGAACCAGGATGGGAGGTCGAGCAGCCTCCATCCCACAGGGATGCTGAGGATTCCCAAGTGGGAATGTGATGGAGCCAGGCACACAGACCTTGGATTTACTGCCCGATTCCCAGAAACACTGGCTGAGCTGGCCAGGAACTTCATTGGAGGCCACGTCAGAAAATGAAGCAATATTCCAAATATCAGCCTCTGCCGTGCCCACTCTGTCAGCAAGAGCTGGATCTGCTCCCCTAAATCCTCTCTAAACTGGGTGCACTCCTAAAGGCTCCACTGGGCAACAGGAACCGTGGTTGTTCCCTCCCAGATCTGCACCCTTTTCCTGGGAATTCTGATGTCAGGGCCGGCTGTGTCAGGCCAGGATGACACATCCTGTGGGATCCTGCCCTGCAGCTCCAGCCTGTGCCCATCCCTGGGCAAACATCCCCGATCCTTTGTCATACAAAATCCAGCCACGAGACCCCCGCAGGACAAACGGCCCCACTTGAACCCACTTGTTCCCTGAGCATTATCTCATTCCATTTCATGGATGAGTGAACTTCTCCGGAAACCGGAGCTCCTGAGCACCTCCAGGTGCTCCAGCTCCCTCCTCTCCCTGTGTGCTGGGTGTGTGAGGCCAGGGAATTGCGCTCCATGCCCTGAGGAGTGACACGGGAACACGGAATGGTTGCTGCAGGATCGCGGAGCCGGACGTGCAGCAGGACACGTTCCCTGCCCCGCTCCCAGGCACGGCCTCATCCCTGTGCCCATCTCTGGAACAAGAGGAAACAACCACCCAAAGTAATCTTCCTCCTTCTACCTGTGCTGGACAAAGAGGAATTCAAGCCTGTGGGCTGGGAAATGCAATTCCCTGCCTCAGGCAGGGCTGGGGAGCCCTGGAAGGCAGCAGCCAGCAGGGAAGAAAACCAAGGTCTGTAATTCCTCCTGTCCTTGGGGGCTTCTTTTGCAGGAGTCTTTGGAGCCGAAGACAGGGAGCAGAAAAAAGGGGTTCTTGTTCCCATTCCTACCTCCAAAACTCCGAGCATCCCACAAATCCCTTCCCAGCCTCAGTCACGCACTGAGGTTGGGACCTTCTGAGGAAGGTGCTCCGCAGGAGAGGCTGGACTGGGAAAGATGCACTAAAAATAGTGATTACTGCTTGGACTCACCCCTGGCTGAAATGGATGAAACACTGGAATTCTGTGAGTCAAAGTCAATTGCCCAATGAGACAGGATTTATAGGAATATACATTAATTATGTGTCACAGGAGAGGGGAAAAAAAAGGATTTTCCCAAGTGTCCAACAGCACTGCAAAGTCACCAATCCACAGCCCAGGGAAACAAACTCATCCCCAATCTCATTAAGTTTTAGAAGAAAATTTCAATTATTCCTCATTAATAAGTCCAACATATTTAGCTCGGCTTGAGCCTTAAATTTTATTTTTTTTTTAAAGACACTTTGAAAATTGTATTTCAAATATCTCAGGAAGCAAACAGAAAGCTGAAAACTGGAAAAAATACAGTTTATTATGTTTTGTTTTTTAAATAAAATTAAATCCTACTTTACCATTTGAGAGAATAAATGAATTTTCACACAGAAAGCAGACAGATGTTCGGGCACATTTAAACACACTTAAATTCAAAGCACACGGTTTATTTATTACACATCACAGTAATTAAACAAAAAGCACCGTGTTCCTGGTACTTTTTAAACGCTGGAATGCTTGAAGCCCAATTTCTTATTTTTTCCCCTGTCAATCTTATAGGTGACTCTATTTTTCTGGGGGGAAGCAGCGGATAAAACTGGAATTTGGGGAGTTGCTTTTATTTCTCCCCCTCCTAGTTGCAATTAGAAGGCTGAATTCCGCGGATAATTAGAATCAAATGCTCCAAATAAACGCTGGAAGAGCAGGGCTGGCTCGAAAAGGGGAAGCTTAAACTGACGGGGGAGATTTTGGGGCTCACCCTCCCTTTTTCCCCGATCCAAAGGCTCACCCCGAGGTGCCGCATCCTCCTCCGGCCGGGACCTCCCGGGCGCTTCCCGGTGCTCGGGACCGAGCCCTCTGCGGGAAGGCTGCGGGAAAAGAGGAGGGAGAGTCGGGGAGGGGACACGGAGGGTCTCGTGTGAGTTTCTTCCAGCAATTCCCCGGTTTCCTCCGTTACTCGCCCGTTGGACGGAGCGGGGGCGAAGCGACGCGCTCGGGGCTGCGGGAGCGCACGGCCCGAGGGCACCGGGGGACACACACGGAGCTTTGTCCCCCCTGCCACGCGCCGACCGCCCCAAAAACCCCTGGGAAAGGGGATTTAAAATAACCAGCGGTCCCACGGCACCGCTCCGCCGCCCCGGAGCCGCTCCGCGCCTCTTCCCCGCGGCATCCCCGTTCCGCAGCGCTGGAAAAAGGCTCCCGCCGCTCCATCCGCACCCGCCGCCCGGTACCCCGCTAGAAAAGCGGCTGCACGCCGGAGTACAGAACACATCCCCACCGTCGGGGGGTCCCCGCCAGTACCGCGCGGCGGTGAAGCCCCCGGACGATTTGCAGCGGAAAAAAGCGCAGAGGAGCCGAAAGAGGCAGCCGGAACGGGGAGCCGGAAGAGCGGCGGGTGGCATCCACCGGGCCCGGGCGGGATCCTTTAGCGGGACCCGTCGGCCGGGATCCTTTAGCCGGGACCCCTCAGCCGGGACCCCTCGGCCGGGATCCCTCAGCGGGACCCCTCGGCCGGGATCCCTCAGCCAGGACCCCTCAGCCAGGACCCCTCAGCCAGGACCCCTCAGCCAGGACCCCTCGGCGGGATCCCTCGGTGGGATCCCTCGGTGGGATCCCTCAGCCGGGATCCCTCAGCCGGGATCCCTCAGCCAGGACCCCTCAGCCAGGACCCCTCAGCCGGGACCCCTCGGCGGGATCCCTCGGTGGGATCCCTCGGTGGGATCCCTCGGTGGGACCCCTCGGCCGGGACCCCTCCGCCGGGACCCCTCGCTGGCGGCGGCTCCGGCCGGCGGAGCGGGGCCTCTGAGGCGGCGGGCGGGCAGCTCGGCCCCGCCGGCTCGGAGCCACGCCCATTATGCAAATCACCTCGCCATCTCCACCAATGGCCAGCGGCGGCGGGGGCGGGGCCGCTCGCCCTGCCCTTAAAGTAACTTGTTGCCAGGGGCCNGATCCTTTAGCGGGACCCGTCGGCCGGGATCCTTTAGCCGGGACCCCTCAGCCGGGATCCCTCCGCCGGGATCCCTCGGCGGGATCCCTCGGCCGGGTCCCTCGGCCGGGATCCCTCGGCGGGACCCCTCGGCCGGGATCCCTCGGCGGGACCCCTCGGCGGGGAGTCCTCGACGGGATCCCTCAGCCGGGACCCCNNGGGCCGCTCGCCCTGCCCTTAAAGTAACTTGTTGCCAGGGGCCCCGTTTCGCACTGGACGTGGAGCGCGGCGCGGGGCAGCGCGGGGCGCCGGCGGCGGCAGGACCGGCTGCGGAGCCCGGGGGGAGCGCGGATTTTGGGCTGAGTTTTGAGCGTTTCGCGTCTTTTTTTCCCCCCTCTAGAACTTACTGTTTTCGCTCGTTTTCCCGCGGCTCCGGCGTCCGCGGAGTGTGCGCGGCCCCGCGGGCGGGCACAGCGCCGCGGCCGGCCCGGCTCTGCCGCTCCGCCGATGCTCAACATGACCGAGGAGCACGACAAAGCGCTGGAGGCTCCGTGCAGCCCCGCGGGCACCACCAGCTCCATGTCCCACGTGGACTCGGACTCGGACTCGCCGCTCTCCCCCGCCGGCTCCGAGGGGCTGGGCTGCGCCCCCGCGCCCGCCCCGCGCCCGCCCGGCGCCGCCGCGCTGGGGGCCAAGGTGGACGCGGCCGAGGTGGACGAGCGCTTCCCCGCCTGCATCCGCGACGCCGTCTCGCAGGTGCTCAAGGGCTACGACTGGAGCCTGGTGCCGATGCCCGTCCGCGGCAACGGATCGCTCAAGGCCAAGCCGCACGTCAAGCGGCCCATGAACGCCTTCATGGTGTGGGCGCAGGCCGCCCGCAGGAAGCTGGCCGACCAGTACCCGCATCTGCACAACGCCGAGCTCAGCAAGACCCTGGGCAAGCTCTGGCGGTGAGTCCCGAGCCGCGCGGGTCCCCCCGCGCCGCGTCCTCCGCGGGGCTGCGCGCCTGGACTGCCCCTGCCAGCGCTTCTTTAGAGCTCCTGCCCGCTGTGTTTTTGTTTAATCTCTGTTTCTCGGGATTCTCGGAGCGATTCGAAGTGAAGCACGATCCTCCCCTCCCCGAGCATCCCGGCGCGCCGCAAAGGACACAGCGGTCCCTGCTCCGAAAAATCCCCCGAGCAGGGGTTTGGGCGCCCTCGCTCCTGCCACGGGTGGATTTTCCCTGCTCCACCACGGAGATGCACAAGCCCTTCCCTTGCCTGCGCCTTCCCCATCCCCACGCCATGAGACTTTTTTCATGACTTGTTTTATGGCTTTTCCTAATTTTTTTTTCCCTTTTGGCTCGCTTGATGCTTAACAAGCTATAAACGCAACTAAACTCATTTTTAGCAGTTACTTTAACGGGCTTCCTAATTTCCCTGCTTATCTGCTCACTGCTGCCCGGGGATGCAAACTTTTATTTGCTGGGCAGCATCTGAGCCCGCTTTGCTTTTCAAGGCTCTTCCCCGAGCCACGTTTTTTTCCGTGTGGTTTATCCCATGGTGTCTGCTTGTACCTAATTCCCATCTTTCCTGCCTGCTCGGGCCAGCGATGCTCCCGCTGCGGTTTGAGCCTCTCCAAGAGTTTGCAAAGAGAGGTGTGGGCAGGGGGGAGAGAGTTTGGGAAGCAATAATCCCATCCCTGGTGCCTTGGTGGTTTCTTTGGAAGCACCAAACAAAGCTGGAAGTGTTTGTGGCGGTGAGGGGGTGGCATTTGCAGGGCAAACATGGGAATTATGTTTTGTAATTGTGTTGGAGATGGGGAAGGGGGATTTTGTTTTGCCCAGCCACCCCTGTCTATAGTGATCAGGTTTTTTGTGCTCCTACAGTTGGTATTTTAATCCGGTTTTTTTGCTGTGCATTTTAACTCCTTTTTACCACAGCAAATTAATTTTGTAGTTAACTTGCTGAGCGCTCAGATCCGCGCACGGGAAGTGGGCATGTGCGACTCTGAAAGCAAGAAGAAAACTTCTAAGGAAAAGATCCTAAATTTGGATTTTTTGTTTTTCTCTCTCTCTTCCTTATTAAAACAACCAACCCCCCCCCCTCAAAACCAGTTTATTGAGCGAAAACGAGAAGCGTCCCTTTGTGGAGGAAGCCGAGCGCCTCAGGGTGCAGCACAAAAAGGATCACCCGGATTACAAATACCAGCCCCGGAGGAGGAAAAGCGTCAAAGCCGGGCAGAGCGACTCGGACTCGGGGGCTGAGCTCAGCCACCACGCCGGCACTCCGCTCTACAAGGCCGACACGGGGCTGGGGGGCATGGCCGACTCCCACCACCACGGCGACCACACAGGTAAAGGGCGGCGTTCCCGCTGATCCCCGTGCCTTGGGCTGCCATGGGATCCCCGCCGTGGAGAGCCAAAGGCAGGAGTTGTTGTCCCAAGAGCTGGGCTTGGGTTCGTGGCCGCAGTTTTCCTTAGTGAGCGCTCTCGGAGCTGCCTGTGCCGTAGGGAATCCCGAAGCACCGGGATCCCCGGTCTCCCCGCATGGGGAGAAGGAATGATGGGCTGAGCAGGGTTAATAAGGGTGCCTGGGGAGCAGGGTCCTGGGGCAGAGCTTCCCAGCACTGGGAGGTGGCACAGGAGAGATTCTGGGGGCACTGTGAACGTCCTGCAGCCTCAGACCCCGCTGGGGTCACAGCCCTGGGTCCCTCGGGCTGCCCACTGGGAGAGGATGAGCTCTGTCGTGGGGTTCACTCTGTGGATCCACCCCCCGGTTCTGCTAGCCTGGCACGGGGGAGTTTGTGCTGCCAGGGTGTCCTGCCGTGCCCCAGAATGATCCTGATGGGCACAGCGTGCTCCCAGCTTCATCCCGTGTCCCACGGGTTAAGCTCATCCCAGGGGGGGCATCGTCCACCTCCGACACGGTGCCGCAGATTTAAACCCCCGACAGGAGCAGTCGCAGACAGGTGAAACACATTTATTGAACGGTGAAGGAGTCGGGTGTTCCGCGGTCACTGCTGAAGCCTCGCTGTCCCTTCATCCCCAGGCCAGCCCCACGGGCCCCCCACGCCGCCCACCACGCCCAAAACCGACCTGCACCACGGCAGCAAGCAGGAGCTGAAGCACGAGGGCCGGCGCCTGGTGGAGAGCGGCCGCCAGAACATCGACTTCAGCAACGTGGACATCTCGGAGCTGAGCAGCGAGGTCATCAACAACATGGAGACCTTCGACGTGCACGAGTTCGACCAGTACCTGCCCCTGAACGGCCACGCCGCGCTGCCGGCCGAGCACGGCGCCGCCGCCTCCTCCTACGGCGGCTCCTACTCGCACTCGGGCGCGGCCGCCCAGGTGTGGACTCACAAGAGCCCGGCCTCGGCCTCGCCGGCGGCGGCCGAGCCGGGCCAGCAGCGGCCGCACATCAAGACGGAGCAGCTGAGCCCCAGCCACTACAGCGAGCAGCCCCACGGCTCCCCGGCGCACTCCGACTCCTACGGCTCCTACGGCAGCCAGGCCTGCGCCACCTCGGCCGCCCCGGCCGCCGCCGCCGCCTCCTTCTCCTCCGGCTCCCAGTGCGACTACACGGACCTGCAGAGCTCCAACTACTACAACCCCTACCCCGGCTACGCCTCCAGCCTCTACCAGTACCCCTATTTCCACTCGTCGCGCCGTCCCTACGCCACCCCCATCCTCAACGGGCTGTCCATCCCGCCGGCGCACAGCCCCACCGCCAACTGGGAGCAGCCCGTCTACACCACGCTGACCAGGCCTTAAAGGGTTCCCGGAGCCTCCCGAGGCTTCCCTGGAATTATGCACTAATGAAGGAATGAGGAGGAAGAGCGTGGAGTGTTCCAAAGTGCCTCCTGAGCCGCTTGTGGGAACTCTTTGCTCGTCGCCGCCGCCTTGCTTCGAAACTCCCCGAAAGGACAGAGCTCTATTTTTCTTTTTTTTTTTCCTTTGATTCGTAGGATTTAAGAAATACAAAAAAAAAAAAAAAAAGGCAAAAAAACCAACCAAACAAAGGACTAAAAATTTAAAAAATAAAAAACAAACCCAAGAGGGGAAAAAACAAACAAACAAAAGGAAAAGGACGGGCGATGCCTTTTGAGTAAATGAAGGACAAAACGTTCGACTCCTCTGGGAGCACTGAGCCCAACTGGCTGGGCCTGGAAGTTTGGCCAAGTGCAAAACGTGGAGCAGGGGGTGGGGAGAGAGAGAAGGGGAGACAAAACAACACCACCACCGCCACAAAAGCTGTTTGAGACTTTCAGGGTCTATTGCAATGTGAGGAACGGACCAACCTTGAGGGCAGGAACTCACTGGGACCAACAGGGATGAGCCCCAAAATCCCAGAACAATCCCGTGGGAAGTCTGATGGGACCAACCAATTCAGTGTCTGAAGTGTTTGTTGGTTTTGTTTTTTTTGTTGGTTTTTTTTTTTCCAGTCAGGAGTTCTTCTAAGCAAGGTTTGGCTGTAATTAACATTTTGGTTTTTTTTGGTTTTTCTTTGGAAGCTTCAAATGTTATTGGTTGTTTTGTTTTGGGTTTGTCGTTTTGGTTTTTTTTTTTTAAATCTGTTAAATATGTATTTATGTTCTGTATTATTTTGTCTTTTAATTAATGAAGTCATTTTGTGCAAAACGAAAAAAAAGTAGAATTTTTAAGAGACTTTAAAGACGGGGGAGGGAGCCTAAAAAAATAGTGGAGTTGATACAATAAACTGGTGTTATGAGTCTATAGATTTTCCTTGGTTTTTGGGTTTTTTTCCTTTTGGAACCGCTGCAGGAGCCGTGCTGGAGAGAGGGACTGAAGGAATCCGCCTGGAAACTCCAATGGGAATGTCACATAACGAGGGGGGGGAATTACTAATTCAGTTGGGAGGCTCAAAGGCTGCCTAAAAAGGGCAGGTGATTTTCTGGCCACCTGTTTTGGGCTGTTAAAATCGGATTTCAGGAGTCTTCGAAGGCTTTCAGAACCAGGACTACTTTAAAGGAGCTGTAATTTCATGAGAAAACGTCGACTTCTGCTTTAATTTTGGCTTCTAGGGACCAGATATCATCCATCAAGCTGTGAAACTAAAATCTCCTCCACTAAAAAAAAATGGGTTTAGGGTACTTAGTTTTTAGACTAATATTTCATTGATATATTTCTACTTCTTCCATTGTATGCTGAGCATATAAATAACCGTCTATTTTATGGGAACTCGTGCCTTTAAAAGCCTTTGTAAATCTAAACCCGCCTTTCAGAGGTTATTCATCTTTTTACCTTTTCTACTTTTCCTACTCTTTTTTCTAAAAAATATTTTTTTGCATATTTCCTTTCGGGGCGGGGAGGGAGGGACACGCTGGGCTGGGGGAAAAGACAAAAAAAGCTCATTTTTATGCAATCTATTTTTCTGTATAAAGTTTGAGAGACTTTTGGTTGTTACTGATCTGTTCTCTTCACTCGCTTCTGACTAAGCAATGCTAACTTTTGTACAGATCCATTTGATAAAATTAAAAAGTGCTTTTTATCAAGGACGTGTTCTGTTTTCTTTCTGCTTCAGCCTGTTTTCTGTGCTGGGAGAAAAAAAAAAACAAACCTGGGAAAACAGCTTGGAAGGTGATGGAATCTTCAGAATAAAATATTTTCCTCAAGGATTTCTTTTCCTTTTAGTCTGGATTTTTTTTTTTCCCTGCGCTTTGTGTCTTACTCTGAGATTTTTTTTTTGTAATGCAGATAAATTAATTTGATTTTTCCTTTAAGAAGGGCATTTCCATGCCCATAATCCCAAGGCTTTCGTAGGATTTCAGACTGCTCACATGAGGCCGGGTTTGCAAGGTCAGCCTGTGTGGGTTTAGCCCCACTTGATTTTCCTTCTGTAGGAAATTCACAGGAAGAAATTCCCTTTCCTGCTTGGTGAGCCCTGGTAAATAAATCCCCCCGAATTACCAGAGCAACCAAATTATATGTTGCACATCGGGCTTGGTTTATTTATTTTTTCTCAACGCAGTCATCAAAACCGTTCCATTTGTAACTTTTCTTTTGCTTTCTCACAGAAAACATTCGTCCCTTCAGGGAGCAGAGGGCTCCCAACCCGGCAGCAAAAAAACTTGGGAATGGGGGGAATTTCAGCCCTCCCTGCTTCTTGAGCACGAGGGGGAATGAATGTGATGACAATTAACGAGGCTGCAGCCCATTAAGAAGGGCTGGCGAGCGGAATCCCACGCGGGATGCGCCGCCGGCAGCCGCTGCCAAGAGGGGCTGGAAGGCGGCACCATTTTCTCCGTGCTCCTTCTCCATCCTCCTGGCAGAAGGATTTGATTCCAGCCCGAGCCAAAGTGCAGCGTAATTCCCTCCCCTCCCTTCTCCTCGCTGCCGTGACGCTGCAGATTTCGCCCGGGTCCTGATTTACGCCTGGGAAATGGACGCGGTTTTGGCTCTGCTGAGGTTGGGGTTCGCCTGCCAACCTGCGCGCTTTGAGGGGGGAAAAATGAAACAATATCTTTGGGAATGATCTTTGCTTTCTTCTGGATGTTTGGTGGTGCGGCTCGGAGTGGCTTCGCTGGCAGCTGATCAAACAAAACGTGATAAAAACGACGAATCGCCCAAAATAATGATATTAAAAATTGAAAATTACCCCTAAGTATGAAAGATTGCGCTGAAGCATCCCTGGTTCCTGGGAGAGCACGGGGAGGGGGCTCTGCATGCAGCAGGATGGATCCCAACCTCTTCCCTGTCCCCTTTTCCCAACGAGCCAGTGCCACGTCCTTGTCCCTCCCAGGAGCTGCAGGATGAGCGTGGAGCTGTGCTCCCATCCCAAGGATTGCACATCCCAACCAAACCATAGGTTTTCCATCCGCTTGCTGTGGTTGGTTTTACTTCCCCTGAGCTTTGCGAAAAGAAATTGAATTTTTTACTGGCGTTTACAGAAATAAAGTGGTTATATTGTATATTGTAATATAGCTCTTTACTGTATTTTACCGTGGAATTGGGGTTGGGAGGGATCCACAAGGATCATGGAAGCCCAATCCTGATTTTAGACATCATGGATCTATATTCTGCATTTTAGATCCATTCCATAGGCTCGAGGGGAGCTTTGGAATCATCAAATCCTGGACTGGTTTGGGTTGGGAAAGGACCTAAAAGCTCATCCTGGGCAGGGACAACTTCCACTGTCCCAGCCTGCTCCATCCCTGGCCTTGGACACTTGCAGGGCTGAGGTGTTGGAGAGCCCCTGGAAGCAATTCCAGGGAGCAGCTCCTGGGGTTTTGTGGGGCTGTGGACACTCACTGGGGTAAAACTCGGAGATGTTGCAGAATGGAAGTTCAGGAAGGCGCCAAGCAGGTAAAATGCAGCATCCTGGATCATCCAGGGCTAAAACTCAGGCTTTAGAGGGAGCTGGACATTCCCGAGATCTCCAGAACTTCATTCCCTCCTCCTCAATTTACACTTGAGGAATCTCCCAGTTCATTTCGCTGAGAGCAAAACACAGATCAGTTTTTACCCAACCAAAAAAAAAGCAAAAAAGAGCATTTTGATCAGAAATTCCCGCTGCCTGCACAACTGCACTTGCACACCTTGTCCTCCCCTCGCCTTTGCTGGGCTGGGCTGTGGGAGGAGAAGGATTTTCCATGAGTTTTCCAGGCCTGAATGGCAGCATTGTGTGCGCTGAGCTCGGGGCTGGTGGCTCTGTGCTGGCGTGGGGCTGGAATGCCTCTGCAGAGTCAATGAGATCAGGTGAAACCAGGGCCGCCTTTTGACCCCTGGCTAACAACAAAAAAGGCTTCTCGAGATAATTGCAGGGATCCACGGGCGAGAAAAGTCCCTTGGTTTTATTTCTGGAGCAGGGGGATAAAGAGTGTTGCTGTTTAGCTCGGACAGTGCTGGTTAGCAAGAAAGAGGAAATTAATTTTATAGACCATATCCACATTCTTTCTGCAGGCTGGAAAAAAAAGGTCCCTTCCCATCCTCCTTGTTTTAATTTTTCCTGGAGTGACATCAACTCGTGTTACACTTCTTTTTTTTCTTTTTTTTTTTTTTGTGGGTTTGAGGCAAAGAAATGATTAAAGGGCATTTTTATGATGGCCTTGAGCTTTAATAAACTTCCTCATGGGGATGTCCCTGCCTTTGGATCCACCTCTTCCCTCTGCCACCTTTATATTCCCATTGCCAGGGCTGGATGCTCTCTGTGGCCTGGGATTTGAGGGGGAAAAAAGAAATAAAATAAAATTTTTAAAAAATGCCTGAAGATGTGATGTCCTTTGGAATACAGGGAGCATTCCAGGAGGGCAGGAAAAGCCTTTTCCAGCTGATCCTGGGAGGGCAGAGCTTTGCTGCTGGAGGGATTTTGGGAGCAGGAGCAGCACATCCGAGCCTGTGGGAGGCTTGGTGGCCACAGGAAGGTTTTGGTGGCCACGGGAAGGTTTTGGTGGCCATAGGAAGGTTTTGGTGGCCACAGGAAGGTTTTGGTGGCCATAGGAAGGTTTTGGTGGCCACTTGAGGAGGTGGCACTGCAGTGACCCCGGCGTGGCACAGCCCTGTCCCCCCAGAGCTGGGATGAGCTTCCCTTTGGGAAGCCTTTAAGGAAGCTCCAACATTCCCTTGTTCCCAGCCTTTGGGGGCTTGAGTTTGGATTTAAGGCTCTGAAGGCAAATTCCTAAGCACAAATTGACCAAGAGCTCCAAGCTCCCTTTTTGGGGGTGGGAGGAGGGAATTTGACACCAATTCCTGACTGTCCATGAGGGACACATGGAAAAACCCCAGAGACAACGATGCCACGGCCTCACCACTGCCCTGCTCCTGCTCAGAGACCCTGCAGAGGCTCCACCAGCTTTTTTGGGAGGTCACCACATCAACACAGGGAGGGGAAGCTGCCCAAAACTCCGGGATCCAGGGAGAGCTGATCCAGGGCAGTGCCATTCCCAGGCCGTTTTCTGCCTGTTCCAGGCAGGAATTTGGGATGGCAGCGGGCTGAGGCTTGGGGAGGGGAAGCCATTTCCCAAATGAGTCAGCAGGAGCTAAAAATAATCCCCTGGAGATAACCCCAAACCACAGCAAATGGGGTTTCTTCCAAAGGGCTTCATTCCCTGCCCTCCTGCACCCGCAGCGCGCCGAGCCGGGGGCTGCAGGGCAATCCACGGGATGGGATGGGGTGCAGGGGATGCTGCCCGCTGGGATTTGGGGAACCAGAGCCCTTCAGGCAGCACAGGTGGCTCAGGATGGGTCTCAGGCTGCGGGGCTGCTGCCACAGAATATTTGCAGAGGTTCCAGCTGGGGGATGAGGCCGGAGCCAACGAGGTGGGAAGGGAGTTTATGATGTTCCAGGCATCGTTTTTCCATCAAACCACTCTGTCTGCATGGGAAAGCTCAGTTTGAGCTCAGACACCAAACCAACCCCGGCTTCTGCTGCAGCCGAGCACCACAGAGGGATGGGGCACTGCGGGGTGGCTGCTGCCACCAGCCCGGGGCCTTTTTCCCAGAAATGGCTGGGCTGAAGGGGGTGGCTGCTGCTGAAATCACGGCTCTGCCCTTCCCAGGCTTGAAAGAGCTGCCAGCATCTCTGCTGACCCCTGTTAAACTGCTCCCACATGGCCCTGGAGCTCAGGCAGGGCCAGCGTGACACAGAATTAACTGCAGGCTGGGGGCTGAGCTGATTTAGGGCAGCCCGGGTTCAAACATGCCAGTGGGACACACTGAGCCGGGTTTAAAAGCCCCTTCTTCCAGTTTATCTTAAACAAATCAGGGATGAAAACCAAGCTGCTCCTAATCCAGAGTAAGAAGGATTCCCTCTGTGCTCCCAGCCCGCTCCGGGGCGGGGCTGCTTTGGGGAGAGTGAGGCTGGGGTGGGAGGGGAGGTCCAGGAGGGATGGGGAGACTCACACCTGTCCCAGCACAGCACCTCACACCCATCCCAGCATGGAATCTCCCATCCCATCCCATCCCATCCCATCCCATCCCATCCCATCCCATCCCATCCCATCCCATCCCATCCCATCCCATCCCATCCCATCCCA